>PVJD01002894.1:0-115028 GCA_004026545.1 Mormoops blainvillei
CGGGGGAGTCAAAAGTTATATGGGGGTTTTTAACTGCGTAGGGGGTCAGCATCCTGACCCCTCCGTTGTTCAGGGGTGAACTGTATTTATTTCTGACCTGTCAACCGTATTTCCTTTTGGTTGGAGTTTGTCCTCCACTAAGGTGTGCACTGGCCCGAGAGCAGGGGCTGTTTTATTCGCCGATTTATAGAGCAGATGTTCAGTACAGTCTTGAGGAATGGGTGAATCCGTCAATCAGTGAATGGCACCCCAGACTCCTCCAATTATGGGTCACGACTCCCAGAGTGCATTGCTGACCGAACCTGGATTAGCACGCTGCATCCAGCAGAGAGGCGACCGTCACCAAGAGAAGGGGGAACTCTCTTCTTCTTGGCCTTGGTTTCCCTAAGCTCCCTCCCCTTCTTCCTTCCAAACGCAATTTCATTTTCCGTTCCCCTCTCCCAGCTGCTGTGTGAAGGTGGGCATTTGGGGGGCCTGCCCTTTTTGGAAACTGGGTAAGAAGGCTTCTTCCATGGTACCCAGAATCTAACTACCTGTGTCTCCACAGGGAAGAAGACTATAAATATACATCCTTTTTCACCTCTTACCTATTTACACAAGCGTTTCCAAATTAACACCCTATTAAAAAATACCTTGGGAGTGGCCACAGTGACAACTGCTACTGTTCTTAGGTTCCTTTGTCCAGGTGTGTCAGTTGCGTCCAGGCGTTATCTGTATAGAGGTTTGCACAGTGCCAGGGACGTAGGTGAACCATGAATGTTGGCTGCTGCTGTTTCTCGTTCATCTCATACCACTGGCCTGACCATGCCCCGCTAGATCCTTTCTCCAATGTGCCTGGAGGATTATCACCTCCAAGTCCTCTGGAGTGGGAGGAGGAGCCAGCCTTCCTCTGGGGTTGGGATGGCCTCTGCAGGAGGTGACTCTTGAGCTGAGACCTGGGAAGCAGCAACCAGTTACACCAAGATCTGAAGGCAAAGTGTTCTGGGAAAAAGGAGTCGCAAGAACAAAGGTCCTGGGGTGGACGCAAGCTTAGTGTGTCCAAGTAAAGGAGGAAGACCATGTGGCCGGAGGGAAATGAACAGGACTAGTTGGCCAGGAGCTCATTAGGCAGAGCGATCAGGTGGGGAGTTCAGGTTTTGTTCTGAGTGCAGTTCTAAGAAAGTGGAGGTTTTTAAAGAAGAGATCAACGTGCTCAGATATATGTGCATAAAATATCATTCCGGCTGGTGTCTGGAGAATGGATTATAAGGGGAAGGATGCAGTAATGGCTGTGAGGAGAGCAGAGTCCAAGTGACCTTGGACAAGCCATTTGATCTCTCGGACTCTCAGTTTTCTCGTCTGCAAACAAGGATAAGAAACACTACCTCTGAGTCTTCTGAGAATTAACGGCTATAATGGCTTCCGTGCATCCGACGCAAAATAGGTCACCACTCAGTTGAGTCCAATCTCCTCTTTCTAAGCAGCTCCCCAAGACTTCTCACGTGTGTTTAACTCTGTGCTTTGTAACACAAACTTTGAAGGTCTTTGTTATTAAAAGCCTGAGACATTATTAATTGATTGCATGAGGTGTCCAGGGGCAGCCCCTGCCAATTATAACAAAATAACCTACTGGAGGGGATCGTGTGATAGCAACATATTTAGGATTTTCCTTTGCTGGGAATTTACAGCCAGAAGCTGTGGGCTACTGCCCTGAAGACACAACGTACCAAGTACAAGTACACCGTGTCTGCAGAGAAAGGGCAGCACGGTCCACCTTAGACAGCCGTGGGTGCCCATTGGGTGGATGGCCACACAAGCCCATTGTTCTCTGGAAAAACATCCCTGCGTTTCCCAACGGGCAAGCCTGCCTGCTAAACCGACACCCCTCTGGACACTTTCGAGTAGCTGCCCTATCGCAGTAACTACCGTCTGAACACGCCACGTGGCCTTGTTGCTGGACACGAGCGAGTGCACTTCCGAAGGGGGGCTTTGACATGCACCTCAGGGGACTTGTGATGACCGGCCAGAAACCGTGTCTCTGTTTTCCCTTTTCTTCCCAGTGTGGACCATGTCTGATTTTCCAGAGGGTCCAATCCTGACTCTTGTGCAAACAGAAAATGAACGCGCGTTCGAAGATCGTGTTTAACTGATGGATTAATGAGGGAGCCAGAGAAATGTGAAAACCAGGTCAAAGAGCATTTGAGGACCTCGGTATCTGTGGGCAATTTAATAAAGGAATATTAGGTTAGGGTTGCAGGGCTAGATGAAAATCTGGTTCAAATCTGACAGGGTAATAAACCATAGTCTTCTAGGTTATCTTTTCCTACTGAACACAAATTATTTGCCTCTTTAACTGGAAAAAAAGCCTAAAGTAAAATGTAACTTTAGTAAGTCATGACCTTTAATCAATACTCTTGATGAGATTCTAAAACTGTGCTCCCTCTGTCAGGACTGTCCGACCTTTTGGCATCTCTGGGCCACCCTGGAAGAAGAAGAGCTGTCTTGGGCCACATGTGAAATACACTGCGGCCCATAGTCACAAAAAAAATCTCTAATGCGTTAAGTAAATTTATGGTTTTGTGTTGGGCCGCATTCATAGCCGTCCTGGGCTGCATGTGGCCCACGGGCCGCAGGCCGGACACCCCCGCAGTGCTTCGCCGCCTCTGCCTCCTCCAGGCCGAGTGCCCACATTCCTCTGAATCCTGCCCATAGCATGCTCAAGGGGCGGTGCCTGAGTGTGCAGTCTAGCCAGGCCTTGAGGTCCGTGCTCTGGGCATCTCCGTGGTCACTCTCACTGAAGGCCACCTAAAAGGGTGGGCAGCGGGTCAAAGAGAGCTTCCTGGCCACCCTTCCCTAGACAGAAGTAAGAGCTGTCGTCTGGATGCCATGTGTCCCTTTATCTCCCAAAGACTTGACTCTGGGGGCATCACACTCATCCTTATCCAGCCACCAACTCATCGGGTAGCCAGGGGGCACCTCCTATGCGCTGGGCCCTGTGTTTCCAATTCTTCTGCACTAAACATGCATGGATATAACAAGGAGGGCGATTATGCTAAACCCGCAGAAACAAACTGCCTTCATTTAATTACGGTGGAAAGTTCCAATGAGAAGGGAGCTCGGTCATAGCTACTGGTGAATTCTTTGGAGGGGCGCGTGGCTCACAGAAAGAGCAGGTGTCTAAGAATCAGGGAAATGGACGAAGCTCGGATCCGGGCTGTGTCACCACAGACAAGTCACTGACCCCCTGTGTCTTTGTTTCATCATTCATGAATTAATGAACATTTTTTTAGCATCTGCTGCACACCCGGGTCCATGCTTGGCTCTGGAGACAGAGCAGCACGCAAGCGAGATAGGGTCCCAGCAGACATGGAACTTCCAATCCAGCTCAGGGGAACAATAACGAGAACCAGACAACGAGCGATTTAGTAATTATGACGGCAACAGCCGAGCGTTGCCGAGCCCTTACTACGGGCCGGGGCGCTTGCTGTTCGGTGAGCTTTGCATACATATCGACCCGTTTCATTCTCACAGCAACACCACGAGGGAAGATATTGCCGCTGCATGCATTTTACAGACCAGGAAACTGAGGCCCAGAGAGAGTAACCGGTTTGCTCAAGGACACACAGCTAGGAAGCCACAGAACCAGGGTTCCAACCCAACTGAGGGCAATACTGCCCTCAGCTATGTAACTACAAGGGTCATCGTTGCTCCCAATTAAGTCAGGACCATGAGGGCGTATTGGGGAGATCGGACCTGTTCTCACGGTGCAGGTCAAACTTCCCCGAGGATGTGACACGTCAACTGAGATCCCAAGGATGCGTAGGAATGGATCAAGCAAAGATCAGGGACGAGAGTCCCTGGGAAGGAAGACAGGAGATAAAATAGCAGGTGGGAAGGGCTCTCAGGGACTGGAGGGAGTGATTCTGGTGCAGTGGTCGCTGGCAATGGGAATAACAATGACTTCTCTCTCCCCTCCGGCCCCCAGACGCTGCTGGCCAGGGCGCTTTATGACAACCGCCCTGACTGCTCCGATGAGCTGTCCTTCTGCCGAGGAGACATCCTGACCATTCTGGAGCAAAACGTGCCGGAAAGCGAGGGCTGGTGGAGGTGCATGCTCCATGGGAGGCAAGGCCTGGCCCCAGCCAACCGCCTGCAAATCCTCGCAAAGGCCCCTGCAGACAGGCCCTGTCCCCCTGTCCTGAGAGACCGGCAAGATGCTCTCGCCAGCTCCAAGGAGACCTACCAGGTGCCCACCCTGCTCAACCCCCCACCTCCAAGTCCCGTGTACGAGCAGATGAAGAGCTGGGTGGAGGGAGTTTCGTCGCCCACAGTCCAAGTCTACGAATTGCCTGAACTACGTGCCAGCGCCAGAGTCGTCTGTGAGACGACCCTAAGTTTTCCGAAACAGGTGAGTATGTTTCCAGATGAAAGACACGTGTCTAGTGATGTGAAGCCCCCAGGGGCGTAGCCACCCCTCCAGTACTGGTGTCCATCACAGCAAATGTACCAAGCAGGAACCAGACCATTGGCGTGATGGGGTGACCTTGGGTTTGGCTCCCACTTCAGTTGTCATTATCAGTCTTGTCACCGCTGCAATGCCCCCACTCTCCGGGCTTCCACACTTTGTGCAAAGCTGAACGTTGAGTCCAGCTGCACTGGGAAGCGCTGTGGACATTCATGGGGCCTTTTATTTTACCCCCAGGCTGGACCACTAGGACTGCCAGTGATAAATGGAGGGGTAGGACTTCTTTGGGGTCAAAGGCAAGAGATTACTCTCCAGATTTCCAGTACGTGTGCCCTTCAACCCAGACACATTACTTCCAGAACTGCTACAGAAACACGCAAGAAGGCAAAGATATATCTGGACAGGGAGGCCACGGCCACCGTAGCATTATCTGTCATAAGGAAAAAGCGAAGCTGCTTAAATGTCTGTGAACAAGGGGATGGTTACAAAAACGTTGGCGTACCCCTCCAACAAACTATTATGCAGTTGGGAGACAAAGATGGAGTAGTTCGATGAGGTATTTTTACGGGGGAATTAAGAGCTGTTAAAATAAAAACTAAGCAAACAAACAAAAGCTAAAAATAAAGCCCCGTGTGTGTGCCTGTTCACATTTTGAAAAGAACGCTCACCAGCAGTGGTCAGCCTTACGAAGCGGAATCGGTCGAGGGGAAAGTGAACGACGGCTTTAAGCAGGGTCCCCTATTTCATGCGCTGTTACGTCCCCAGAACCCAAGACCGCGGCCGGCGGGGTGGGTACCAATAAATATCTAATCAACTGAGAGATTAGGAAGTCAATGCCTGTGAGTCCATAGAGTGTGTATTACATCTGCAATTTTTAAAAATAGAAATTTTTTTTAAAAAGAGGAAGCACTCGGCAAATGCAAAATGAAAAAATATATACATTGAAAGAAGGAAAGGAATGAAAGCAAAACTGGAGAAGGATAACAATGTGCCATTTTCCCCAAGCCCTGGTCCCACGAGGAATTCAGAATGCAGAACAGATTTGCAGGCTCTCCAGCCTCCGTGGGCATTTCCTGCTGCCACACACTGTGCTTCCAGCCCGGGCGACACCTTTTCTCTGGCCACAGCTTGGGGCAGAGATGCAGCCCCAGGGACGTGGTGCCCATAACGCAGGCTTCCCCAGCACCAGCTCGCAATGCCACCCTCAAACAAGAGGCTGTTGCATCCTTAGAAGATTCTGAATACTTCAGATTTTCTAACTTTCTGCATTGCCAGGCAGAGAACCAGATGGTTGTCATGCGGCACAGCTGCCCCTCGGGCACTGGCTGCAAATACCAGAAGGAAGCTGTCTGTGCTTCCTGCAGCTGGTCCCTGGGGTGGACCCTGAGTCGCTTTTCTGAAACAGCTGGCCCAAACCTCGGCCTGTCACACTCAGCTGCCGTCTGAGCAGCTGACTCAGAGCGGGGCCTCACTGGTGGTTCCCCCAGCAAACCCAGGTGGCCCGGCTGAAGCTTTTCAAAGTGATGGAAGAAAACAAACAAACAAACAAACAACAAACAAAAAGCCATTTCCGCCCTTCCTAAAAGGAAAACGGGGCGGTGCACAGTTCACCGGGTGGCCCTAACACCCACCGTGCTGCTCAGTAAACATTTGTCGAATGGGTGGAGTGACCCATTCAGGTACAACAGAAGGCCTGACAGCCATGGGCTTCAGCGTGCGGACTGAGGCCTGCTGTAAAAAGGGAAGATGCGTTTCCTGTCTCCACGAAAAAGGGTCAGGGCATTAACTGTAAGATTTGTCCTTGACCACTGGGGCTCTGGCTCGCGTAGGCTGTGCCAATCAGACTGAAACACCACAGCCACCGACGAGGAATTCAGAAACCAGGGGGCCTCACCACTCCAGCGGGGTTCCTGTGGTAAAACTCCCCGGGGAACTTTTCTACCTTTCATTCCTGCCGAAGCTTCCTCTGTGGCTGCCCTCGCTACATGTTTGCTCCCTCTGCCCTCCCACCCCCCTTTTCTTGTTGCCTTCTCTGTGCTTGGGGGTCTTGGAGAGCCCATCTGTGGCTCAGGAACCAGGAGTCCTGGTGCACGTGGCTTCTGGGGCAGCCACAACCATGCTGGGTGATCAGAAACATCACGACACCCCCTCCGTACTTCTCTTTCTTCCTCTGCATTGTGAGAGCGGAGGACCCGACCATTTCTATCGTCCCCTCCAGTTGTGCTCTTCGGTGATCCTAAGTACTTTTGCTGCTGCTTCTACTGCCAGAAGGAAGGACCACAAGAAATGGAGCAGGTGACCGGTTAGGAGTCTTCTGATCCACAGAGCAGGCCAACGCGCCCTCCCTGCTTGGGTAGCCTGGTGGTTAGGCCTGTGCACCCTGAGCACAAGTGGTCGTTGCTAGAATGAGACGAGCCCGCTAGCTTGGTGCTCTTCTCCGACAGGTGGTTCCCAGGCTTGGCACACAGCCAGGGAGACCCTGGGTCGACTCTGTCTAGATGAAGGTTGTCCAAGAATTAAAAACCAAGACGGTGGAGACATGTCCCTGTTCTCACATTGTCCTAACAGAGGAGCCTACGCGTCAGCATCAGACGTCTCTGTGGCTGAAAGGGACCCCTGGGGCCTGCCAGATTAGAACGACCCTTCATTTTACAAGGGAGGAAACTGATTCTTAGGGGGGCAAAAAGGGCCAGTCAGGGCCACGCAGCTGTTGAGGACCAGAGATTCACGCTTCCTTGTGCCTGCCTGTTTGTCCTGTGTCCCTAGACTGCCAACGCCCAGGGGCAGAGTCCTCCGCAAGCCCTTGACCTTCGCGTACCTGACTCTGTGGTGATACTCTTTACTCTTCCCACTGGCTTCTTTATTGAAGTTTAACCTACAGATCCTAAGGATCCAGCTCGGTTACTAGGGTTCAGATCAAGAAACAGAACAAAGCTAAGAAAGAAAGAGAGAAAGAGAGAAAGAGAGAGAGGGAGGGAGGGAGGGAGGGAGGAAGGAAGGAAGGGAGAGAGAAAGAAAGAGAAGGAAAGAAAGGAAGAAAGAAAAAGGAAGGAAGGAAGGAAGGAGAGAAAAGAGAGAAAAGAGAGAAAAGAAAGAAAGAAAGAAGAAAGAAAGAAAGAAAGAAAGAAAGAAAGAAAGAAAGAAAGAAAGAAAGAAAGAAAGAAAGAGAAAAAAAAAAGAAACAGAACAAAACTCATGCCCCAGAAGCCCCTCACGCCTGTTCCTGGTCACTTCCCCCCTGGGTAACCACTGTCTTGAGCTTGTTTTACTTTTTTTTTCAACTTCCTTAATACGATATGTTGGCCTGACTTTTTTCTTTTTTTAATCACCAAGTAAAGAGCACATTTGGTTTTGGTTTAAATTCTGAGAAGGGAATTGTTCATGTTTCAAGTGAAAATGATGGAAGTGCTCTCGGACCCTGAACCGGAGTTTGCTCCCGGCCCCCTAAGCCTTCTGAAACCAGCCCTCGCAGAAAGGTTCCTGAATTGATCACTGTCTTGAACCTACGTTTTCCAAGAAGCACTGGGCGTCTGGGGACCGGCTTCCTCCCACCTGGAACCCAAACACAGGAAAGCCCCGCCGCTCCCTGTGGGGGCTGACGCCCCAAGTGTGACCCCTAGAGCCAACCGTGTAAACACGGGGGGAGGGGGCACTGTCAGAGGGGAGTAGGAACCAACGGAACAGCCTTCGGGGTGGCCCTGAGGTGGGACGGAGTTTGGTGTGCTGGAATACATGGGTGACATTTCCTTCCCCTCGGTTTTTGTCCCCCCAAGGCCGTCATCTCAATGGCCAGACCTGTTCCGGCTTCGTCGCCAATTCTGTATGATGTGCCTGTCCAGAGCCGCTGCCCCCCAGCCCCGAAGGTGAGCCTTGACCCCGACCCTGCTCCCCCAGGGGCCCCCCGCCCAGAGAGTGGGGTTCCCAGTGTCACGCAGACTGCACATCTGTCCGCTCCGGCTCAGGAGGGCACACCCCCACTCAGAAGCCAGCCTTGCGCCCGGGGAGCCCAGACCTGTGTGGGAGAACGTTAGGACTGTTTGAATGCTAAATGTTTTTAAAATTTTTACTTTCCATTTAGAATACACCCTGTATATCTATATATACACATATATTTGCTTGTGCATATGTGCATTTTAAAGAATATTTTGAAGGATATACAGGCTGGGACAAAAATAGGTTTATAGTTGTAAGTATGCAAAATGCAGTTTATTCTTGTATTATTGTTTATTAATTATTGTATTATTTTCCATACAAGCACCATAAACCTACTTTTGCCTCACCCTGTACATGTCTTAATATCATCATCGGTTATGTTAACACTGATTACCTATGGGGGATGAAATTTTAGGTGCTTTTTTTTAACTTATCTGTGTGTAACTGACACATGAGATTTCTAAGACGTGCTTCAAAATCATCAGAGAACAGCTTGACGCACCCCCTGGACCTTTCAAACTGCTCCGTGGCTGCGCCCTCTCCCACTCCTTCGGTGCTTGTAGAGACACCTGGGGTCTTCCCCCCGCTGCCTGGCCCAGTCCCCAGAGATTTCTTTGAGGTCTGAGTGGCACTCCCTCCAAACTCCAGCTCTTTCTCTCCTTTGCAAAACTTGCCTCGGTGCCCTCTCACCTCGCTTGGGAGCACAGAACCTGTTTTTCACATCCTAACAAAAGTATTTTCTAATTGCCGCACACACACAAAAATGCATATTACCTGTACAGCCACCATGCCTTTGGCTCGTCACTGGGTGTATCCACGTCATTTGGCTTAGTGTCATAGTTAGTAGGCACTCGGTTAGTCTGTGCAGGATGAACACGTTGGTGCTGAGCTGGGGTGGTTTCCCTCGAGGAAAACAGAGAAGGGAGACAGAGGAGGTAGGAAGCCCCAATCTCATTTTTCACCTGTGATGCAGGCTCAAGGCAAACTTGCAGAGGGCAGTGAACTACTGTTTTTAACTCAGGCAGCTGTGGTTCGTCCTCTCTACCCTTTGTCTCTGCCTCAGCTGAGACGCATCTGTTAAGGCACAAAGTCCGCAGTCAAAACGATACCCCTGCCGCACGTAACCCTCCACCACAGAGCGCCGTGACCGGAAGCCCCCCAACAAACATGCTTGCATTTGGAAACAATACTGGCGTGGGAGAGTTTGTGATGGGTAGCCTTATGCAAGGAAAACTCCACATGTCCTGCTTTGTGGTCTTTCCCCAGGAGCCAGAGAAGCAGCAGTTATATGACATACCCGCCAGCTCCCAGAAGGCAGGACGTGGTCTCCTGGCCGGCCAGCCCAGTGTAAGTATGATCGGGTGTTGAGATGCCACGTATGAAAACCTGGGCCTTCTCTGGGACCTTTGTTAACCTGGCCCAAATGTGCAATGCAGTTCCTCACGGCAGACCTTATTTCACTGAGGTCGCTGACCGCAGGCGGGCTCTGGAATGGGCTCGCCTTTGGGGCTGGGGGACAGTGCACGTGGCCAGGATCAGTCCTCACACTGCTCCGGCTGCTGTTTCTATAACAGACTCAGGGCAAGCATGAGTGGGTCCCTGAGAGGGACTTGCTGCCGTGCGGGGACAGAGCAAGGGCCTGGCCGACCTTAGATCAATGCTTCTTATCATCATTGGCCTCAGACATGTGTTGTGTTCACGTAGGTTTTCCCTTGTATCTGGGGGAAACGCCTTCACCTGACATGTGCGTCATCTCTGTTATCCTTGGATTCTGTCGCACGTGTGCAACCAACGTCTGCCCACGTTATCAGGAAAGGCTCCCTACAGAAGAGCTAGCACCTCAGCGGTGTCCCGAGGGATGCATAGGAGTTTGTTAGGTGGAAAGGGAGGGGTTGAAAGGGCGTTTAGAGCAGGGGGCTCGGCTTGGGTGAAATCAAATATTGCAGTATGAAGTAACCATTCCAACACGTCCAGGGACAGGTAAACATCCTAGGCTGGCTGGCCCTATAGGTGACGGAAGAGGGAAGGAGGGAGGCTCCAAAGGAGACTGGAACTAGACTATGAAGGACCTTGACTGACAGTGGCAATGGGGAGCCACTGCAGATGCTTGAGCAGGAGAGTGACCGTGGGCACAGTGTCTGCACTGTAGACCCTCAGTATAATTCACAGTTATCACACGAGTTGCTCACACTTCTTCCTATTGCTACTAAACTGGGTGGCCTTGCGTGGCTCTCCACAGAGGCAGAGTGTTCCTGTGACATCAACAGTTGCCTTAAGGAGACCCTGCTACAAGACATTACCGAACCCTCAGAAATCAGAATGGATTTATGACACGCCAGTGTCTCCCGAAAAAGCCAATGTAAGCAATGCATCTCTAACGAGCTTTGTGGACAAATCGGGGTCCCAAGCTCTCCCCAAACAAATGTCCAGTTTCCACTGTCCTCTGAAGAGCAGAGCCAGGTCCCTCACACCACACCTGAGTGAAAATGTGCCCACGCAGAAGAAGCTCAGCCCTCCAGAAATTCCTGCTTACCACGTTCCAACTCCCAGGGACAGCACCCCCTCGGAGGAAGGTGTCAGGTACAGGGTCCCCTCGAGCTTTCTGATTCCCCGAGTGGAGCAGCAGAACACCAAGCCAAACATTTATGACACCCCTAAAGCCGCACCAAGTGCCCCTCAGGCTGCAAAAGAGCTGGAGAAAGCTGATGGGGTTTCCGAGAACGCAGGGGACTATGGCGGCTCTTGGCTCCCCACACAGGCCGCATGGCTCTGTCCCAAGCCGGACAGGTTATCCATGAACACCTGCAACAGCAGGGTCAGCGTCGTCTCTTCATGCTCCTCCACGTCCACCGATTCTTCGTCTAGCTCCTCCTGCGAGGAGTCAGCGAAAGAGCTGTCCTTGGACCTGGACGTGGCCAAAGGGATGGTGACGGCTCTGCAGCACAAGGTGGCCAGCTCTGTTGCAGATCTCATGCTCTTTGTAAGCAGGACGTGGAGGTTCAGAGACTATCTGGAGGCCAACATCCACGCAATCCACGGGGCCATCGACCACATCGAAGAATCTTTGAGAGAATTTCTGGACTTTGCCCACGGCGTCTGTGGGGCTGCCTGTCGCCTCCCTGACAGTAACCTTCAGGCCAAAATCAGGAATCAGCTCCAGACAATATCCAACTCCTACCAGATCCTACTAGAAACCAAGGAAAGTCTGGATGGTTGCCATTGGTCCCTGGAAGTCCTTGTGACAGACCAAGCCCCAGACAGCCTGGATGACCTTGAGAGATTTGTCATGGTGGCACGGATGGTTCCAGAAGACATCAAGAGGTTCAGCTCCATTGTCATTGCCAATGGGAGGCTCCTTTTCAAGCAGAATTGTGAAAAGGAGGGGACCGTGCCGCTGGCGCCCCATGCGGAATCGAAGTTCGCAAAATGCATCCAGCTTCCCCAGAGAGAGATGGAATCCCATCAAAGGAGTGTTCCCTTGACTAAACAAAGGGAAAGTGACCTCTCCCCTGAATTGCTGAAGAAAAACTGGACAAATACCTGTGAAAAGGTGAGTTTGGTGTCCTGAGCGTATCATATAAAGGGGCTTTCCGTCTTTATCTGGAGTCATCGTCGATGAGTTAGATGCTGAGAATCTTTCGATAGTTGTATAGGCTTTGGGGGGCACTGGTTCCACTTTCCAAAAAATATAATTATGAAAGTAAAATTCTAGATGAAATCTTGCTAAGAAGTAAGATAAATATTTTAATATCGAGGCAGGTAGGATGTCTTCTGGAAATTTGGGGATTTGGAGTTTACCACTGTGGCACTAACATTAAAAAGGACTTCAAAAGCCTTTTGAAATCCATTCTTTAAGTAAATTTCTTAATCTCACCATCAAGTTTTCTTGCATTTTTGAAAATTACAAATTTAATCATCATCAGTGTGTTTCTTAGAAATGGAAGAGGAAGTGTAAACACTCTTCCAAATTGTGTGTGGTCTTAACCTCCAGACTCTAGTTACCCTTAGAAAAAAAATTTGCCGTGTGAGTTCAGGTGCCCTATAGAAAGAGAAGCTTTAGGTCAAGAATTGCAAGTCTCAAGGGGCACAGCAGGTCACCTGGCGGCTCTGTCACATAGGGAACTTGACGCTTTGGGGCCCAGCGTCAGTATCGTGGTATTCCGCTCAAGTGCCGTGCAGGGTGAGAGCTTTACCACATTCTGGACAAGGTAGAAATGTGGATGTTTTTCATTTCCCATTTAAGTAAATAAATATATATGTATACAAATCTAAAACAAAAAACAACTGCGTGTCATTATACAAGGCTATATTGTCGTAGACACAGTTCAGCCCTTGGGTGGCCAGAGTGTCCTTTTGTTGAAAAAGGCATCGGTGCTCAGAACAAAGTTCTAACAAGGTGAGCTCCAATGTTAGAGTGGACTTAAACAGCTGTCCAGGGGTAAAAAGAAGCCATTCATGAGGGAGATTCAGTGGGGCTTTCTTTTTCAGAAGTTACATAACCCCGAAGAGGAAGTAAAACCCACCTTGGAGCGAAGGCCAGAAGAACACAAAGACTTAGAGACCCAGGTAACGCAATAAGGCTCGCCCTCCACTACTTCCCACGCAGGTGCTTTGTCCTGAGCGATGTTTCCTGCCAGGAATCATCCAACAGCACAGCCGTAGCCCACTGGGGAGGAGATCTGGTGTTTCCTTTTTACGGTACAAGGGACCCTGGAGATGAACAAACCCAGTGAGCCTCAGGACGGGGAACGTGATCCTGCAACCGCTTGTGAAATAATGCCGAGTGTCCTGCAGTCTCTCACGGGCGGTGCTGATGTGGCCGTGAACCCCCCGGCTCCCATCCCCTCTTCAAAGTCTTCTGACTAACCCTGGAAAAGCCATTTTAGTTTGGGGCTAGTGCATCTTCAACACCTTTTGACACTGGATGTTCGTTCTTTCTTTTTTTCTTTCTTTCTTTCTTTCTTTCTTTCTTTCTTTCTTTCTTTCTTTCTTTCTTTCTAAATCAAAGACATTATCATTGTGCTTATTTTTATCGGTTGCCGTTTCTCGTTGGCAGTAGTTTTCCATTTACCGATGCAAAATGACAGTCGTTTCTCACCTACCAAGTCAAAAAGTTTCCTTTAGATTAATATACATGGGTCTATTTAAAGACAAAGATGAAGCAAGTCAAGAGGAAGGCAGAAGGACACGATGTGGGCAGGGCTTCTCTGAATGCCTGAGGCGTGGGGAGGCTGTGAACCAGTTCAAGCCTCTGCCCCCACCCCTCGCCCCGTAACCTCCCAGGCTGGGGGTGCGGGTGGGACAGCGATGTCTGGTCATACGCACAAGATCACTTTGCCTTCTCGAAGGCAAACTAGGACGAGAACCCAGGCCTTCTCCTACTCAGCTCTCTGACCTCAAGCACACTTTGGGCCTGCCCAATTGCTGGAAGCTGTGCCCCTTGAAGCAGGCCTCCGGTCAGCACCTCTCAAAGTTGAGAGTGGACCGCAGTCTCTTGCAGGGTTTCTTAAACCCCAGAGGCCCCCCTCCCAGAGTTTCTGGTTCAGTGGGTCTGGAGTGGGGCTGAGAATTTCTTTTCTGACAAGTTCCCAGGGAAGCTGAGCTGCTGGTGCAGGGACCACCCTTGGGAAACCACTGCTTGAGGTGGGCAGTGCTTCTCAGTTGGGTTTCTCTTCTCAGAGACCCATCTCAACCAACACCCCGATCTTTTCTTCACTTTACGGGCCTACCTTAGCCCGTTTGTGCTGCTGTAACAAAGTCCCGTAGACAGCGTGACTCGTAAACAACGGAAATGTATTCCTCACCGTTCCGAAAGCCGGAAGCCTAAAGTCAGGGGACCAGCACAGTCAGGCTCTGGTGCTGGCTTCCTTCCCGGCTGCAGACTGCCTTCTCTCTGTCCTCCCAGGGCAGGGAGCAGAGAAGGGAAGCAAGCCCTCCATGATTCCTGTAAGGGCACTAATGCCATCCATTGGGGTCCCACCCACATGACCTCCTCTAACCCTACTCACGTCCCGAAGGCCCTGTCTCCTCACGCCTTCCTGTTGGAGGGCAGAATTTCAACATAGGAATTTGGGGAGGATGCAGTCAGACCCTAGGACGGTCTGAGTGCTTCTCGACTGTGTGCTTTGGGATTGCAGGTTGATGAGAGAGCATGCAGTTTAACGGAAAGAATGAGTTTCAGACCTCCGTGGCTTGCTGTAGGCTTCCAGATCTTTATTTTGCTCGTGGAATGACCCCAGGCAGCCTCTCTTCTTTAGGGAGCTTCAGTCTCCTCACCTGTAACCTAACAACAGGGCTTTCGATTGTTACCTGGTGTGGCCACCACTAAGTTAGATGCTGAGCGCCGTGCCAGAGTGGGTAGGCTTTGGGGGCACACAAGTTCCGTATTCCAGAAAATAAAATTCATGGCAGTGAAATTCTAGTCGAAACCTTATTACCAAGCAAGAGAAATATTTTAATATTAAGGCAGATAGGTCAGCACATTTAGATTTCTTCTGAACATTTTTGAGATTCAGGTTTTACCTCTGGTGTTCGAGTTAGAAAGGATTTTAAAAATTCTTTAAAATCTGTTCTCCGATCATACATTTTAATCTCACTGCCAAGTGTTCTTGCATGTTTGAAAGTTATAAATTTAGTCATTGTCAGCGTGTTTCTTAGAATGGGTTTGTTGAGAGAACTGAATAAGATTTTATATATTTGTATAAAATAAGTAGGATTACATGTACTGCAATATATAAGATTGTGTGTATTGTAGTTTTTATATAACAGTGTTTTGAAAACATTAGCATTAACTTGTTAGGCAACTGTTGCCCTATGGGCTTGCCAAACAACATTGCCCCTTTTCTTATAAAAAGTCTGCCAAATGGAGCAAAAACAGAAAAAGGGGATGGGGCACAGCCCACTGATGGAATCCCCCCTCATCTAGTGTTTTCTTCCACTTCTCTAGATTCCAGGCTCCCCTGCGCCCCGACCCCAGGGTCAGCAGGACCCCGAGAGGAAGGCCCACCTATCGGAGCACTGCCGCCTCTATTTCGGGGCGCTCTTCAAAGCCATCGGCACCCTCCGCTGCAGCCTTGGCCGCAGCCAGCCCCCAGAGATCTTCATCACGCAGAGCAAGCTGGTCATCATGACCGGCCAGAAGCTGGTGGACACTCTCTGCAAGGAGACCCAGGACAGGGACGTGCGTAATGAGATCCTTTGTGGCAGCAACCATCTCTGCGGCCTGCTCAAGAACCTAGCCCTGGCCACCAAGCACGCCGTGCTCAAGTTCCCCAGCCCCGCGGCCCTGGGGCACCTCCAGGCCGAGGCCGAAAAGCTGGAGCAACACACACGACAATTCAGAGGGACGCTGGAATGAGCCGCCCGCCTCCCTCTGTTCTCTGCGGCTCCGTCTTGCGGGAAAAGCCGGCCTGGGGATACACCGGTGGGCAGAGACAGCTGCGTGCCCAGAGCCGGGATTACCAAGTGCCCAGGGGACCCCAGGACATTGACTTACTGCACAGAGTCAGGGAAGAGTAACAGGTGTTAAGTGAGGACCTTGCTAAGTATGTATCATATGAGGTCAGTGTATAAAGTGACATTGTAGAAACCAGTTTTTATATTGGTTAAATGTGGGCCTGTTTTAAATTCACCCGTTCAATACTTATTTATTTATTGGGCACCTACAGTAGTCAGATTCCAGGTGCTGCACATGTAGCAGTAAATTAAACAGAAACTTTCTCCGCAGGGAGCTTACAGCCTACGGGGAGACAGACAGTATGATGACAGAGAAATGTACGTACAATCTGTCAGGTGCCAGGGAGAAAATAAAGGAAGGAAGGGGAACAGATTAATTTTCAAATGAGTGATGCCTGTTGCATCTATTACATAAGGTAATAATAAGTGTTTCATTTCCGATTGAATTAATTCTGTGAGATTGGTACAAATTATGTATCTCTGTGTTACACCGAACATATATTTGCTGTTGTGTCTCCACGATGTTAAAGATGCATATTATATTTGCAACATAGCCTGTTCTGTTGGGTTCCCTATTTATTTATTTTGTACATTATAGAGCCTGTGTTGATAAATTCAGGATGCTTGATCAGTAACGGTTTATACCTCAACATTTATAATATTATGTAAATATAATCATGAAACATCCTTGAAAATGTCTTTTATGAGTGTTACCTGGGTTCTGGTACCAAAGTAAAGCCTCCAACATTTCCTTTTGTTATTCAAATGCCTCTCTCCAAAGTATGCAAAGGGATGCGGTAGAGGCCAAGTTCTCGGGTGGGCGCAAGGCTAGCGCAGGAAAAGCAAAGCGGTTTCTTGTGGTGGTCCAGGCAGGAAGTCTGGTGGGGACAGGATGCCCATCTTCGGGCACAGATCTAAACGTGGCTGGGAGTTCCCTCAAACTGCCTCCTCTTCTCCTAGTTGCTGGGTCTTTAGCTTACGTTGCTATGGTTACATCATCCCACCTTCACTTCAGGTGAAGCTCTATGTTCCTATATGCCCCTCGGCCACGAAACCCCTTTGCCGGGAAACAGCATCTCCAGGCTGGAAGTTACCTGAGATGGAACCAGGTTCACTTCCTAGCTGCTCTTCTGTGCTTAGTAGGTGCTTTTAAATTGCTGGAAGGCTGATTATTTTTGCTGTTAGTCTCAGGGTTCCTGAAGACGGGGCCCACTTGGTGAGGCTTGGCTCTCCACACCACAACAGAGAGACCCACGTTCTCTGAACAGCTGTCATCTGGATTGGCCAGGATTCCTTCTGTTACAAGGGATCAAAAACCATGTCCAATCCCTCTTAAGCAAATAAAGGAAATTTATCACCTCAAGTATCTTAAAATCACCCAGGGGCCAATTGGCTTCAAGACCGGCTGGTTTTGGGCGCTCCAACAGTACCCACGAGGCCCAGGGTCTTAGTCCCACTTCCGTTACTAAGTTAATGCTCGCGGTTGCAAGGCCGCTGTCATACCCTTCTTGGTTTGTGGTCAGAGGGAAAGAAAGAGACTCAGTTCTGCTTGGACTGTCTTAGGTCGGATGCCTGCCCCTCAAAGCTTCACAGTGAGCAGGACATGTAGAGCCCAACTGGCCCAAGACCTGGAATTCACTGCTGCACGCACCAGACACGTGCGTGTGTCCTGAGAAAGGCAAAGAGATATCTCTGCCAGCAACTGTGAAACATCTGAGCTTTCCCCCTCCTTCAAATTAAGGTTAGCCCACCACAGTTTCATGAATACAGAGAGGAGACATGAGATTCTGGGCCCAGAGACGATATCGGGAGCCCCCAAGGCCACTCCCAGGCCCAGTGATTCACGAGGAGGGTTCGCAGACTCGCATATAGTCGGACTCATGGCCGTGATCTGTCCCAGTGAAGGGACACAGGAAGGGAAAGGGTAGTGGGGCGAGTGCAGAGGAAACCAGGCTCACGCTGCCAAGAGTCCTCTCCCTGTGGCCACACAGGACACCCTTTCTTTCCCCCAGTAGCAAGTTCTGACACCACCTGTGGAATGTTGCCACCAGAAGCTCATGAGAGCCTCGGCACCCCGGGTTTTTACTGGGGCTGATCACGTCGGCAGCCCCTGCGTGGCACGCACCAAAATTTCAGACTCTCAGAAGGAAAGCAGGTGTTGGGCATGAGTCACATTGTACGAACAGTTTAGACCCCCTGAGCCGTTCTTAACAACGTGGAGGACGGGGAATAAGAACCCTCACCCGGATCCAAGTTCCTATGCAACTACTAACGGCCAGCCTTGCAGGGATATCCTAATTCCCTAAGGTCCCTCTAATAAGAGGATATTAGTCAGGCATGCTCTGCACAGAGACAAAGGGCTTTTCTTACAGCATCAGAAGAACTTTTGCTCCATATTTGCATTTCCCGCCCCCAAGCCCCCCAAAATCCCGTGGGTGCCTGTGATGCTGTGCACACAAGGGGTTTGTGTCAAAACCGAGAAGCCTGAGCGCAGGAAACCCCAGGCTTCTACAGCGGACTCTGCCAGACCTGAGCGAGCGGGGCCTCAGAGGGAGATGGTATCTTTATTATTCTGGGCAGCAAACAAACCTGCCCTTCTGCTCCGGAAAAAGACATGATTTCTGTTTGCTATGAACGTCCTTGAAATGAAAGTCCAGAACCAAATGCCATCAGGGCCTCTGCTCAGAAGACATGCAGAAACGCCAGAGACCCCTGGAGAACTGTGTCCCAACAAGAGCCCCTAGCAAAATTGGGAAAGTTGTTGGGAGGAGGGGTCACTACAGGGAGGCACCAAGCCCTGTTTGTTTCAGTGGGCAAAACGACCTTTTACACAATGGTAACATCAACAGCACTTATCTATCAAGGGATTGTGAGGTTCCAGACACTGTTCTAACGCTTTAGATGTTTTATCTCATTCAGTCTTTCAAAAGTGATATAGTCTCTAATAGTTAATGAATAGGTCCCTATTGGCTTCAGAATACCACATATGTTTGTATGTACATAGAGAGTTATAAATATATATATGCAGATATATCTACATCTATACATATATTTTTGAGAGAAATACAAACCAAGGAACTTTGTTGACAAAGTACAAAACCATTGGGTTTAAAATCATGAAAACTGCTGCTCTTAGCTGAATGTGTTTCCTTCCTTTTTTTTTTTTTCTTTTGAAAGGCAGCAGTAGTGGGATGAGTTTTCACTGATTGGCTTAAGAGGATAACTAGTTCTGAAAAAATGTAAAAGTAGAACAAGATCACGTTTCTGAGCTTTTAGCATCATTTTGCTGCCTATTTTTCCTTATGGCCCAGAATTCGGTACCGTTTCCTCTCAGGCTGGGAAGAGGAAATGGTGGGCGTTGGTGGTGGTCCGTGGTAGCAACTTGACCTCAATTAACTTTCCTCAGGAGGATGGAAGTGGTGAGGAGCCTCGTTAAGAGATCTTCCAGCGTGACAAGCACTGGGGGCACTGTTTATGGTTTGGTGGTAACTTCTTCTTTTTTTTTTTCTAAAACATCTTTTTAAAATGCACATCCTCCCCACATCTCCAAAAGCTGCCTGTTTGCGAAGGTCCCCTATTTGCATGTGCTATTGCCTTTTTTTTTTTTTCTTTTTTTCCCCGCATCCAGGGAAGAGGGTTTCTGGAACGAGAACAGCAAGACAAAGGCCCAGGAGCAGAGAAGGTGAGGAAAAGGGGGACCATCAACATGGTGGGAGCGAATCAGGGAGAGAAAAGTGGCCACCATGAGCTGGGAGGGATGGCAGGGCTGCTTCATGAAGCCCTGTTCATTCCTGGGATATCCTGACTATTTCTCTGAAATAGCAAAGTAAAAGTGAATTTTGTCTTGAATTATCTCGGTAATCACCTTCATTTTCTACTTCATTTTACTTTACCCCTTGCTGGCACATCCTAAGAGCAACCTCCAATGAGGGTTGTGAAATTCTTAAAGAATCCTAACCCATAGCTGTTTTTTCTTTTTTTTTTTTTTTATGTTAACTCTTAAAATGAGTTATTCTGCCTGTCAGCTTTTTCCAGACAGAGTTTTAAATGGCAGCTATGGAAGAGCACATGGGCAGAGCTAACAGGAAATCAAACTGGTCACAGGTTAAAAAACGGAAATACTTGGGAAACGATTATAATGGGCTATGGGAGCATTTCGAGCACTGGTTCTTAGCCTGGGCCCAGGTGCCTGTGAATGAGATACGTACATGTTTCCTATGCACGTATGAAATACCAAAGTTTCCTATGCATGAATGGATATTTTTCTGGGAATAAGTCCGAAGTGTCATCGGAGTCTCCAACAGGTCCAACGATCCCCAAAATATTAAGAAATACTGGTTTTGCTCAAGGGTGATGGTTTTCTCTTCCATGGTTTCTTTTCTCTTCCTGCCCTTCAAATCCACAGCTTGACTAAAGCAACGCTGTCACCAACGACCGTTTTAAAGGAATGGCCATTATTAGTTCCTTCAACAAAGGCAGCAGGAAGAAGCAGCAGGTAACAGCATCTGCCTCCCAGTGTGGCCGGGAGAACAGGACAGCTCCAATCAAGTGAAACGCAAAATACAGCGCCTGAGCCGCGACCGGCTCTCAACACAAATGACTTGCTATTGATGATGATAATAGTCCCTGCAAACGTGTCAGCTGTGTACAGTCTGTGGCACAGAGTAGCCTAGAGACCAATATTCTAAAAAAGGAAACCAAGGAGGAAGAGAAAAAAAACATCGAGCTGCTGAGCTTCGGTGTCTGAACCGGCAGCACGGATCCGTGTCATCGGCAGCTTCTGGGGGAGAGGTCAAGGAACGCGGCATTTGTAGTCAGATGGGGCTCAGCTGAGAAAGCTCTTCCTCGGCCACTCCTTCCACTTGCTGCCATGTGCCTCTGGCCCCAAGATACCTTGTGCATTTCAGTCTCAGCTTTGTCATTTGGAAAAAAGAAGGCGTTTTAGCCCCTACCTCTCAAGGTTGTTGTAAGGACACAGGAAAGAATGCCTTCAAATCGCCCAGAGTATGGTCTTGGAAAGAGAAGCTGTTTAAATTTTTTCTTTCCCAAATGAACTCGACGAGGGGCAGAGTTCTTTGCCCAAAAAGGAGCACTGGTTTGAGAGTCCGTCTAAAGATCCTTGGGTTAATGCTCTAACATATCTGATGTTCTGTCCCGTTAGGGAGCACAAAAATCTTGGAACCCATTGCCAGCTCTCAGTGACTGCCTGTGAGACCTTGAATGAGCCATCGATCTTTCCAGGCTTTCTGTTCCCTCGCCTGCAAATGGGATTTTAATGCTACTCATCAATCTCGGTATCTTTCGTAACTGGGCGTGTTGCTCCACTTCCAGTGAGCCTCTGCTTCGTTTTGGTTTTATGGGGAAGATGACTATTGAGTCTGCCAAAGACTCTTCTAGGTACTAAGGATACAACGGGGAATAAAACAAAGTTTTATTTGGACTTTACTATTCTTGTCATCGGCATAAAAATAAACCACACGCCAATGACAAGCTGATTAAAGGGTTTATTTCCTTTTACTTCCCATTAGTTGCAATAACAGAAAACCCAATCTTATAGCCCTAGATATTTTCATATCCACGTACTTTCTGTTCCCAGGTGGGGAATATTTTCAGCTTTTTTATATTTCACTGTGGTCAAAATGATAACACCCAATCATAAAGGTCCACCTTCCGGCCCTGGCTGGTATAGCCCAGTGGACGGAGTGCCGGCCTGAGAACCAAAGGGTCACTGGTTCGATTCCCAGTCAGGGCACATGCCTGGGTTGCAGGTCTGGTCTCTAATTGGGTGCATGCCAGAGGCAACCACACATCAATATTTCTCTCCCTCTCTTTCTTCCTCCCTTCCCCTCTCTCTAAAAATGTGAATAAAAAAAATCTTTAAAAAATTAAAGGTCCACCTTCCTTGCTGTGGGTAGGCTTTCTCCTAATATTTATAATAATTAATGAACCAAATACTGGGATGGTCCAGAGCTTGACAGCAGATAACCATGGATGGTAACAGGGGTTTTGCAAGGGATTTGAGTTCTCCTTATAGACATAATACAGCCTGTCTCTTGGAAAGTGCATTTAAACTTCAGTGTACCTTTCTTAAAGTTTATGTGTCTATTAACTATACTTGCTTTTTAATAAATAAAAATATTTTGCCTTGGCCAGGTGGCTCAGTTGGTTGGAGCATCGTCCAGTACACCAAAATGTTGTCAATTCAATTCAGTCCAGGTGTATATGGAAGGCAACCAATCGATGTTTCTCTCACATCAGTGTATCTCTCTCTCTCTCCCCCCCCACCCTTCCTCTCTCTAAAATCCATAAACATATCCTTGGGTGAGGATTAAAAAAATAAATAAATAAACCTTTTTTCAGGTTTTGGGAGTTTTTCATGTGAATGAGAAACATACATGTTCGAACTATATGCATACAATTTAAATGACGGTATCGGAAAGTTTCAGGCTTTAGATAAAGGACCTTACTCCCCCAGAATCACCTATAACAAACATCCTTCCCCAGGATTTGCTGTGAGTGCTTAGGTCGCAGTTGGCGCTCAACACAAATGCGTCCTTTTTTTCAAACAGAGAAATGTTAACTGAATAATAGATTCCATTCATATGCATCACTGATTGCATTAATAAAAAGCGGTCCTTCGAGCAAGGTGCTCACTGTCTAGGGTTGTGCCACACGCAAGCAGTTGGGGTGGAACACGCCCAAGAACCGGGCGTGCTCTAGAGTGCGCCCTGCCCCCGGGGCGTGGGCGAGCGATTAAGATGGTGCAGCGGAAATCCAGCGCCCGCCGGAAAGAGGAAGGGACACGCCTCCGTCTGGGCAGTGGGGGAAACACCCGACACCCTGCTTAGCTCGCGAGGACCCGCCTGCGTTCAGGCAGCCTGCGCCGCGGGGCCACGCCCAGAGCCAAGCGACGCTCTCCATGGCAACCGAGACTTGGCAACGGCCCCGCCCCGCTGCGTCGAGAAGGGCGTGTTGCGTCATAACAGCGCGCCGGACGTGACGCACAGTCACCAGAGACCTCGGAAGTTGATTCTGCGGGAGACTGTTGGGGTCTCTTAACACCCGGCTTGCGATGGGTTGCGACGGAGGAACAATCCCCAAGAGGCACGAACTGGTGAAGGGGCCCAAGAAAGTTGAGAAGGTCAGCGACAAGTGCCTGGTGGGGACTGGGAGGGGTGGGGCCCCCACGGAGCGAGGAGAGGTGGGAGGGGGTGGGGCCTGCGGGTTTCCAGACGCAGCTGCGCTCTTTTTTCCCAGTTGGAGAGTTCAAACTTAGTAACAGTAGTAATAAAGGGCGTTTATTGTGTGCTGGCTGTTGCCATTTACCCGGCAGTACCTTTAACATGGGGTGTCTCATGCAGTTCTCACATCGGTACACACTGTCGTTATCCTCACTGTGCAGACACGGAAATTGAGGGTGAAAGAAAAGGAGAAAGTTGCAACGCTGGTGGCAGCGCCAGAATTTGAAGCTCATCTACCTTAGTAACAGTGATACAACTGGCTGCTGTTTATCGAGCTTTGTATGCACTAACGTCATTTTCTCAGAAGTCTTCCCAAAACGTTTCCTTACCCCCATGAGATCAGGTCCTTCTCTTAAAACTGTGTAAGCCCCCTGTACACTGCGTTCATGGTTGATTAGTGATGGTCTCACTAAGCTCCTGGGGGCAGAGTCTATGCCTTTATCCCCCTGTATAAGTAGCACAGTTCCTAGTGCACTAAATACAGTATAATGAATTAATGAATGAGTGAATAATTCCTAATTCTCACAAGTAGTTTATCAAATTATATATAATTTCCATGGTCCTGGCAGGGAAATTGAATCGGTAACATGATCATGATCTCACAACCCGTAGCAAATGAAACGAAGATTCCCATTCAATGACTCAGGCTTGCAAAGTTAGGACTAGTAATTGCTTTTTAATAGAAGGCCTGTGAAGCATCTGAGTGTTTCACTGGTGCAGGTTTCTCCATGCTCGCTCTGCTACAGCGTGAATTTTGATAAAAGCTATTTAAATTGCCCAAGTGTGGCTCTGGGCCTGGGGAATGGGTAGAGTAACAATTGCAGTGGTGTGGGTGTGGTTTGGCTTTGTTTGAAATAATAGCGATTAAAAGCATGATCTCTGGAGCCAGCCTGCTCGTGTTCTAGCTTCTTCACCTACTTGCGGGGCGACCCCTTAGTACTTCACTTTCCTCATCCACGAAGGTGAAAATCCTGGGTGAGAGGACGTTTATGAGGGCTCAGCGGTGCAGTGGCAGAAACTGTTTACCCATCACCTGGAACACAGCAAACACTTAAGCAGCTTTTGCTGCAGAAATCAAATTTAAGGGAGTTTTTTCCTTGTTCTATTTTTATTTTCTACCAACTGTGCCATCTTGTTACATTGTTCAGGCTTGGCGTTTTAGGAGAGGAAAGAGTGGGGCACAGAGTAGTACACAGGTAAAGCCGTCATCAAAGGTTATGGAGCATCTTAACGCCTGGATTTTCATGTCGTGGATAAGGGTTTGATGTGCCTACGTGAACATTTTGCACAAAACACTTCTGTTAAGTTGGTGATTTTATAAAGAATTAAATAGCCTTTGTGCTGAACTTTTAAATAATAATGCCTGTCTTAACAGTTCTTAGTTCTTAAATTCTGCTAAGACTTTGGAGCCTTCCCCATTGTTATAAATTAGCCTGCACTCCTTGCTTTTTCTACGTGACTTCCCAAGCTTACTATTCAGATACAAATGTTGATGTTTATATGTAGCTTGCATAAGCAACCTAAAAATGATGTAAACTTTCATCATAGGTGTCATGTCTAGAGGGGACTTTATTTGACATAGTATTGAGTACTTTGACTTTTTAAATCCCGGGTTCTTGTGTCACTGTCTTTGTAAAAAACAAAAATCATCGGTGTGATATGATGGAATAAGCCTTTCTATGTAGAACTGTGGGCCATATTCGGAGGTGAAAAATTAATTTAAAAGATTTTTTTTCTTCTCTCAGGTTGACAAAGATGCTGAATTGGTGGCCCAATGGAACTATTGTGCTCTAAGTCAGGAAATACTACGGCGACCAATAGTTGCCTGTGAACTTGGCAGGTATGGTTCCTTAATTGAAATGAGTTTTTATTAAATGATTTCAAAAAGAATTTTAATGTGTAAATGCAGTTCTTGCTTCATCAAATGTAAGTTATTGCAAGCAAATTTGTGAAGCCTAGGCTGCCATTCCCTGTGGACATACTTGTACACCACCGCTTCAGCTTGGTTTATTTAACTCATGGGTTGAAGCAACCCGTGGGGATGGGTAGGGGTTGAGTTATCGACATAAATGCGTGCAGGAGCCGTGTGGGGTCCTGTCTGAAGGGGTAACTGCTACTCAATGCCAGCCCGTTGTGACAGTTCAAGATTGTGGGCCCAGTGAGTCTATAACTTCTGATTTTATTTTTTTATTCAGGAAAAGTTTAAAATGTGTATTTTATATTAAATTTCCCAATTTTTAAAATCCTTATTAAGGTCACAGCCAGCCCTCAGACTGCCGGTTTGCAACCCTTGATTTTTAACTAGTTTCTCTCCTTGTATGCCCTGGAAATAGTGGAGAGAGGATTACATTTCCTTTTTTAGTAAAGCTGAGCATTTCTGTTACCAAATGTAAAATACCTTTGGATTATCATCAGTTTAGTCTTCATCCTTTGTGTGAAGGCTGATTGTTGCCCAGAGGTTTGACTAGTCTTTATCGTTACAGACTTTATAACAAAGATGCCGTCATCGAGTTTCTGCTGGACAAATCTTCCGAAAAGGCTCTTGGGAAGGCAGCATCTCACATTAAAAGCATTAAGGTAAGACAGGTGATTCTGAAGGTCTCCAAGGGTCTCAGTGGGTAAGGTTTATCCTATAGAATTCGTGTATATTATAGACCTCAGATATTTGGAATTTCAGTCTCACCCAGCCACCTAATTAAGGTGTGATTTTGGGCAGACACTTGAAGCTCAAGCCAGAATGTCCCACACCTGGACTTTTGGCATTATAAATCTCTTGCGATTTAATATGCATGAAAGAGCTTTGACAACTTCACTGTATAAATGTTGGAGCACCTTATTTTTGTGGGTAAAACTTAGCTGCTTGAATTTTAGATTTGGAAGAGATTTTTTATAGATTTAGAGAATTTTATAGGTAGACCGCTGTTAAATCGTGCGATTATTGCCTACTAACCAGAAGTTCTGATCGGAAAACAGGTTTGTAAAGGACGTTTGTTGAGAGGACAGTGTTTTCAAATTTGGTCAGTGAGAGGAAAATAGGAAAGTAGTAAGGAATTTAAGAACCATTAAGTTCGTGGAACACTACTTCTCACCCACACTGTAAATACCTCGTAGGGGCCGCCATGTGGCCGGTCAGGCTTAAGCCCGAACTGGAGCCCCTAACTCCTAGTCTAAGGCTTTGGGATTTTTCTCTTTCCCTTGTCTGTCTTTTTAAATGTTTTATTATTGTAGTTGGCCTTTTGTTTGAGTTCTTGGAGTGATTACAGAATACAGGATATGTTCATTTCAGATGAATTAGCAATTCTGAAATGTAGTTAATCATAGTGCTGTGGAAATACCATGCTGATTTCTGTCATCTTTTGCCTTGGGAAGAGAATTCACTCCTAAAAAACCCATGATAACAGAATTCGTAGCTCAAAAATGTGATTATCATTGAAAATTTTTCATACAAGTCTATACTTAAACCACAGTATTCAATGTATGTGGTTGAACTTTGCATTTTATTTTTTTTAATTTTTAAAATATTTGTTGTATTTTTTCACTACCTTTTAGCCCCCTTATACCTCCTGAACTTTTCATTTTAATGCCCCCAGAAAACCTCTTCCAAGAGTCTGAACTGCAAAGACAGAAGGATTCAAGTAAAGCAATGCTAATGTGCAAGATTTTCATCAGTGTCCGTTAATCACCCACAAATACGCTGAGCAGAGAGCTTGACACACACCCAGCTGTAAACCAGGGGCCGGCCGTGTGCATGGGGCTTTCCTTTTGAGCTACTCAGCCGCTCTTCAGAGTGGCTTCTTTGTTTGTTTTTATTTTTTATTTTTTAAAAATGTTTTTGTCTCCAGGGTGTTGCAATCAAAGGGGCGTGGTTAAACATGAAGAATGCCTCCGATGCTGACATGGGGCCAAGTCACTCTCTGTCGAGTGCAGTGGTTTGAGACCTGAAGGGCTGGCCCTTGGGACGTGATCGTGGTCCCTGGCTGACAGTCTGCCTTGGACTCATTAGACCGTGGCCTCACATTGCACTGTTTCTCCAACTGATAAACGTGGGCGGCCCAGAGCACGGGATCCTCAGCGAGCAGGGAAAGAAAGGTTCCTTTCTGGATGAGACCATTGTGAAACTTTCTTTTAGTGGACTGATTTTTCATATCAGAAGTACTTTTCTTTAAATAGCAGAATATTTGTGAAATAGGAATTAAGTAACTTATTTGCTTGTTCGTGAATTTTAAATACCATGTTTTCTACTCCAATTTATGGCTTAGTTTTATATCCGTGGTAACTGATGGCCAAGGAAAATAGCTAGGAAGAAGAGGTTTGAATGGGAAGGCGCTGGAGTAACAATTTCTTTGTTGATTTGGGTGGTTATTAAGGCTAAGGGTGATCCGCTTGTCTGATGAATTCTCAAAGTATTGATGGCTTTTCACAGAATGTGACGGAGCTGAGGCTTTCTGACAACCCTGCCTGGGAAGGGGATAAAGGAAACAGGAAGGGCGACCAGCACGACGACCTCCAGCGGGCACGTTTCATCTGCCCGGCTGTGGGCTTGGAGATGAACGGCCGACACAGGTGCGTCTTGTCACCTCGCGCTGGCACTGTGAGGGTTGGTTCCGGAGCCTGACGATCACACAGACTTCTTTATTCTTGAGGGTGTCCGTCGGTTTGGGAGTTCACGACCTATCGTCCATTTGTAATGTGGCGTCCAGGTCCATTCATCTTTGTCCTCTGTGGCCTTCTGTTCTTGAGAGCAGGAGAACCTGAGGCAAAGAGGGATTTAAAAAATTTCTTATGTGACGCTTATGAGATGGGTTGGATTATCTGATCTCTTACAAGAAAGAAAGCACAGAGCGAACGTTTCCTGTCTAGCATCCCATTTCCTTATCATTGCTAAAAACTATGCAGTGGAAACAGTGTTACAGAAGGTGTGGCTGGTCGGTCAGCTGAAGGCCCAGCTGATAATGACCTGATTTGAATTTGTAGCTGGCAGTCCTCTGGCTAGAGCAGGAGAAATCTTAAGGTTGAGATTTATATAGAAAATGTAAGTGACCGGTATATATTTCTCCCTTAAAAAATATGAATGTTGAATGGGTTAATAGGTGTCTTTGTATAGGATAGCTCTTAAGCCAAAGCTCTAAACTCTTTTTCCAACTGTTTTGAAATGTCTTTAATAGCTGGTAGTCTAGACAGAATCTTCCATCTAACATATTACAAGTTGAAAGGTAGTCATTTTTACTATTTTCAGGAAAGGGAGGAAAAGCCTCCCAAGTAAGTGAAAACTTTTACTGAGCTGCAAACCACATTTCACCTGGAGCTCTCCGGCACGCGGGTGAACAGCCATCCAGCAAACGTGTGTGTGCTGCATGTGGCAGACTACAGTGGCGAGAGCACCGCTGTACTCTGAAGTGGGAGAACTAAAAGATGTTATTCTCCTTCAGATAGTCTGAATTTAAATCACCGAAGCCTCTCTCTTAAACTTCGCCATTTAGTAGTAACTGTCAAGTGATGGATGTGTTATTAGCTTGATTGTGCTGGTCATTTCACAGTGTAGACATGTATCAACTTATCCAGTTGTACACCTTAAGTAAACACAATTCCTAGTCATCATTTATACCTAAATAGAACTGAAAAATAATAACGTAAAAAGCTGTATGTAGTTCACCATCTAGGTTGAGCAGGAAATATTTGGGAACCGGACTTGTGTACCTAATCCCCCCTCCCCTCAGCCCCTGGCAGCCATTAACCTGCTTTCTGTTTCAGTGTTTTTACACACTGTGGGTGTTTCATAAAAATAGAGGCATACAGCATGTGACCTTTTGTATCTAGTTTCCCACTTCTTTTTAAGAAAACCATGGTTCGCCCTAAAAGAGGAACTCAGCAGAAACAAACCCAGCCCCCGGGTCCTGAGCAGGGCTTACCTGGAGCCTGGCGTGGCCGCGGCTTCCTCCGGTCTTTCTCTCCTGTTCGCGCTTCCTCGTTTTCTCTTCCCGGTTCACTGGGCTTTGTTTTGGCTCTGCCCTCCTATTAATGGGGGGCCTTCGCACTAGGAAATTGATTTGTTTGTATATTTTGTGAAGTATGTATAATAAATATTTAAATATATAGAAAAATAGAAATGAATTAGTAGTATAATCAAAACATTGAGCCTTTGTCCAAAGAAAAACTACTAAATTCCTAAATTACGAATAATTAGTAAGCATCCATAAAATAGGATTTTATTTATTTTTTTTTTTTTTGGTCCTAAACATTTAATGAATTTAGTACAGGGTTGGGGACCAGGTTTTGTTAGGGTGGTCTGCAGCTGCTGTAATTCCTAGGAAATGGAGAACCTTTCTGTTGTTTAGAGGAATATGTAAAGTAAGACGTGCAAGTGCTCTTTGCCCATTTCCCCCAGTCCTCGCTTCCAGAGGTAACATTATTAGCTGTTTGGTGTTTCATGGCCCCTACAGACCCTCCCAGCACCGAAACACCACGCTTCCCTGTGCCTCTGCAGGTAGAAATATAGACACATATTCTTTCCACAGTCATGTAGTCATATTATACATATTTTATAACTTTTTCCCTGCTTCTTTAATTTGAACATGTTTTCATAGCCTTATGTAGAGATTTACCTTATTCTTTGTTTTTTTTTATCCTCACCTCAGGACATGCTCACTGACTTTAGAGAGTAGGAAAGGGAGGGAGAAGGGTAGGGACTGAAACATCATTCAGTTGCATCCCATATGCACCCCGACTGGGGGCTGAACCCACAATCTGTGAATGTACCCTGACCGGGAATCGAACCTGTAGCCTTGTGGTTTATAGGACGACGCTCCAACCAACTGAGCCACACCGGCCAGGGCTACCTTGTTCTTCTTAGCAGCTGTATGAGTGTTCATAATTTACTCAGCCGTCCCTTACCGAGGAGCATGTCAGTGGTGTCCTCTTTTTCCCTGTCCCAAGCAGTGCTCTCTGTACTACACAACTCCGTAACCACCTGGAGAAATTCTGGAAGGTGATGCTTTACCTGACACTGTCAAATTACCCCCCTAATGTGTTGTATCGTGTTGTACTCCCAACCCCCCAACAAATGTGCTGTTCCCTCAGATACGTGCTCACCAGGTTCCTTCAGCCGCTTTCATTATTGCCTGAGAGGGAAATTATGTCATTGTTTTGAAAAGCATTTCTTTAACAATTGAGTTTAAGCATCTATTAGATGTGTTGGCCATTTATATTTATATTTATTTATATAAATTTATAAATACATTTATATAAATATATTTATGTAAATTTATAAATATAAATTTATATTTATAGGAGAGACTTTATTCCAAAGGCTTTATTGTAAGGGAATGGCAATGGTTCTTTGGCCTATATTTATGGTTTTAATTTATATATATAAACGCGAATGTGAAATACATATAAATGTAACTGAATGTGACCATTTTTTTAGTGTGGTTCTTGGCCTTTGTGTAAACTGAACAAATGATAATGTGAGCAATAGTTTTTTAGTTATCATTTAAGTCGTTCTCCACGTTGGATTATTTTTCCAGGTTTTGCTTCCTGCGGTGCTGTGGTTGCGTGTTTTCTGAGCGAGCCTTGAAAGAGATAAAAGCAGAAGTTTGTCACACGGTGAGTTGCTGACATACGTCCATGGTCCCTTCTCAGGAGCCGAGGAAGTCAGATGGGTTAGAGCCCTCCTTCCATGTGTCACTTCACCCGCCTTCAGTTCTCCCTGAAACACGGGTCCCACTAGCTGTTCTCTGCTTACCGCCCTTCCGCAGCCTGACACTGCCGGGGGGAGACCCAGACTGCCCATCCAGCTCAGACCAAGCTCGGGCTGCTGCGTGAGAGCCGCTCTGTGTCCCGTGCCGTTGTCCCCCCGCCCTGCCACTCCAGATCAACAGTCTCTGCGGCGGGCCCTGCCTGCCCCCCTCCTTCCGGCCCCCGGGCTTCTTGTCAGCCCGCTGACCCCAGCTGAGTGTGACCCATAGCTATGAGGCCATTTCCCTATGGGACCCTGGGGGTAGTCCTCTCCTCTCCTCTTCTCTTTATAAAACTTTATTTTTTTGAAGTAATTTTAGGTTTACAGTAAAGTTAAGAGGAAAATAAGTGATTTCCCATATTCCCTCTGCGCCCCCCCGCCACACACACAGCCTCCCCCACCATCAGCATCCCTGCCGGAGTGGTGCGTTCGTTACACGCCGTCATCACCCAGAGTCCGTAGCTTCCTTCGGGGTTCGCTCCTGGCGCTGTGCGTTCGTGGGTTTGGACAAACATATGGCAGCACATACCGTCCATCATTATAGTGTCGTGCCATGTATTTTCACTGCCCTGAAAATTCTGTTCCTCCCGTGGGTGTTTGAGGGCTGATTCTCTCCAGGGCATGTCACATGTCCTCAGTAAATGCTCGGACGAACGAGCCAGCGCTGGGGTGGGGCTCAACCACTCAGCCATCGTGAGGAAAGAGCTGATGGCTAAGCTGCCAGGTGTTGCAGCTGTAGCCAGAACATGTGTGTCCCGGGCACCCCGCTGGCCCAAGGAAAGTGTGGCATCCAGTTCAGTGTCACAGATGCCAGTGTCCCTGGGCAGCATCTCCACTTGTGCTGGCCCTGCCTGGACGGCACTAGACTTCCCTGCACTGTTTCACCCTCTTGCAAGTGATCCTTTCATTCATCCGCATTTGTTGAATGGCTGATAGGGGCCTGCCCTGTCCTCAGCACTGTTCGATGGATAAGAATGACAGCCCCACCTGCATGGGATCCACTGTCCAGGTGGAGAGAGAGAGAGACACTCAGGTGACCGTGTGAGGCAGTATCGGTGGTGACAGGTGCTGGAAAGGGAACAGGGAACTGTCCCTTAGGGAGAGAGGACACCTTAGTGGTGATCGGCTAAGGTACCCCTGGAGGTTGGAGCCAAGGACTAAAGGGTATGAAGGAGCATCCAAGCAGAGTGTGAACAAAAGCTCAGGTGTGACAGAGGTCTCTGCTGGCTCAAGGAACAGAAAGTGTGGTGGGGGATAGTAGATGAGATTGGAGGGTCGGGCAGCGGCCACTTCATGCAGGGCCTAGGTGGCCATGCGGGGGCATGTGGGAGTTGCTCCAAGAGCAGCGGCAAGCCAGAGGCTGCTTTAAGCTAGACCAGGTGGCCATTAGTTTTAAAATGACCCCTCTATAAAAGAAGCCAGGCGTGGAGGAGGACACACTGGGTGATCCTGTTTATTTGGGGTGCAAGGACAAACAAAAGATAATTGGTAGGGAAGAAGTTGGTTTGGGGTGATTATAGAATTTGGAACCTGCCCATTAAGCTTTTACCAAAAAGAAAATGTGAAGGATGTATTCAGGAATTGTAGGTACCAGTACTGACTGCAAAGACTGGTGGGAAATGAAGCTGAAGCTATTACAGAAGGCTTCTCTTTAGAATCACCCCAGGGATGTGTTAAGTTCCCATTCCCCATCTCAGACCCTAAATCAAAATTGCGAGGGTGGGTATAGACCCCCCACAGATTTCTCCTTTTATTTAAAAGTTCCCAGAATAATTCTGATGGGCTGCCGGTCTTGGGGGAACTCTGATCTAAAGCAGTTAAAAGTTTTTCCCTCTCCCCGTAATGGCCACCAGCTAGATCAGTAGGCAGTGTTCCTTTTTTTAAAAAAACTTTTTTTTACGGAAGCAGACTTTTTTTTTATCTTCTTATTGCTGACACTATCGGCGATGTTCCTTTGCACTGGCCGACCTCACACATCATATTAGTGACCACATTGCGTGACATGCATAACAGCTTTACAGAGATGTTGACTTGATTTCATGAAAATGCAGTATCATAAGAGAGCTCTGAAATCCTTTTGCTGGTGCCTGGGAAGTTTTACTGAACTCCAGGCAGCCTGAAAGTTTGCACCTTGAGCACTGGGAAGGACAGGAAGCAGGGGAAAGGGGAAGCGACCGTGTCAGGGGTGCGCAAGGAGAGGCCGAGACCCTGTGAGACCGGGGCGCGCCGGCTCCCCTCATCTGCTGGGGGACCTCCTGCATGCAGGACAGGACGCTGGCTGCAGTTCAGGAGTGTCTCAGGGAGGTTTTCTTTCTTTCTCTTTTTCTTTTTAAAGATTTTATTTATTTATTTTTAGACAGAAGAGAAGGGAGGGAGAAAAGGAGAGAAACATCTACATGTGGTTGCCTCTCAGGCACCCGCTACTGGGGGCCTGGCCCACAACCCAGGCATGTTCCCTGACTGGGAATCGAACCGGTGACCTTTTGGGTTGCAGGCTGGCACTCAGTCCACTGAGCCACACCAGCCAGGGCCAGAGGAAGTTTTCTTAAAAATACATCTGTTGCCAGAAGAGCCAGGCAATAAGCACTTTCCCCGTATATAATCTATGTGAATATTGCCTTTGCTTGGCCAGACCGAGTACGTATTAGTCTGCTAGAGCAGCCATAACAAGGTCCCCCAGCTGGGGGGCTTAACAGAAATGCGTTGTCTGCCAGTCCTGGAGGCTGGAGTCTGAGATCAGTGGCAGGGCTGGCTTCCTCCGAGGGCTCTGAGGGGTGGGGCTGCCCAGACCTCACTGCCAACTTTCTCATGGCCTTCTGGTCACTGTCTCTCCTCACGTGGCCTCTCCTCTGTGGAGTCTGTTTCTATATTTACATTTCCCCCATCTCTGAGGACAGTAGTCACAGTGAATTAGGGCCCACCCTCGTGACTGCATCTCAACTAATGACACCCGTGGCCAGGTCACACTCTGAGGTACTGATGGCTGGGGCTTCAGCATTTGTGGGGGACACAGTGCAACCAAAAACAGTGCAATTTAGACAATTAGCGTGGGGCGTTCACTGGCACACGAGGGCGGAGTCACTCATTCAGTCGTTCACGAAACCAGTGTGAGAGCCCGGTATGCGTCGGCTGTGGCTCGCGCGCCAGAGTGGTCCAGGACTGCCACCTCACCTGTCTGGGCTTTAGATTCTAATATGCAAAATTAAGAAATTAAATTCCCGGGCACTTTCTTTTTAGACCCAAATTCCAAATAATAACATGTTTAAATGAAGAAATTAAGTGACAAATTGGTATACTGTTATCAGGAATCAAACTCATACTTCTAATTTAAACTCTAAAGTTGACCCATACGAAGTATCTCCATCAGGGTTGGCGCACTGCGGTAACAGTGGGTAACACAGTGGAAGCTTCCGGTTGTCCCGCTTTATTCTAAGGGAAACTCAAGGGCTCAGGCTCCTGCTGCCCTGTAGCTCTGACCTCCTCTGATTTTCGTAGTCTTCTCCATTTCGTCTGTCTGATGGGGACACAGAAGGGAGCACTTAAGTTTGGGGATTTTAATGGGCTGGGCCTGGATGTGGTGCTCATCCCTTGTCCTCACATGCCATTGGCCAGAACTCAGTCATGTGGCCACACCTAACTGCAAGGGAACCTGGGAAATGTAGTCTGGCTGGATGCCCACGAAGAGGAGGTGAAGACCAGCTGTTGCTGCCAATTCTACCAAAAGGAAGAATGACGGTGCCCTTTCAGGAGCTGCAGTGCACTGGGAAAATGCGAATTAATGTGAGATAAAGCCACAGTGCCGAAGTCTGAAACAGGCATTTTCACTTGTTAGGTCATGTCTGAAGTTTAGAGAAGCCATGCCAGGAACTTCAGTGACATTTAGGGTGTGCACTTTTTTGACGTTTCACTCTCTAATTCCACCTACATTTGCCTTTCAGTTCACTAGAAGACTCACGCAGCTTTGAAGTAGCCTGGGGCTCTGCTCTGAAACCCATGGTGTGCACGCTTGATGGCAGTACGCAGGGTCCAAAGAGATGCAGTTGCTAGGTTGTCTTGTTTTCACTGTAAACAATCACTAGCCAACAAATTAATTGTATTCCCCACTGTGTTCCTTCCTTCCTTTAATAAGAAGAAACACATCGGAGTAATTGCAGGTTGCAGAGTAAATGATGTGCTTGTTACTGAAAGCATAATCTGTGGTTCTGTAATATTGGTGTCACCTGGGAGGTTTTGTTTTCTCTTTTTAAGAAATGCAGACTCCCAGGTCCGTCCCCAGCCCTGCAGAATCAGTTTCTGTGTTTTAACAGGATACCTGGGGGGTTGTGTGCCCAGTGAGTTTTGAGAAGCGCTGGTCTAGGCTGTAGGGATGAGATTGGTAGCATTTGACTTGCTAGTTCTCTGGCTTCATTTATTTAGTCTTTGTGGTAGGTGAGTGGGGGGTGCAGATATTTTAAAGTCAAAAGCAGAACAAAAATTTACACCCATACTGTTTTGGGTTTCTTTTTTCCTGAGTTCTTTTCATGGCGGTTGGGGGTGGAGGAAAAAGGAGAAAATAAGTTAGGGAAGGGGATGTATCTTCAAGAGTGGTCAGCAAATTCGATTTTCAGGCTCTGGCCTCCAGGTGTTTTAGCCCCCTGCCCTCTTTGTAGTCTTTGTGAATGTTAAGCCTCAGGGAATCGCATAATATCCAGCACAGGCAGCCTTAGACTCTTACAGGTAAGGAAAACCTAAGAGAAAAACTGAACAGGAGACTGTACGTGCTCACCGGAAGGTTCTGTTCCTGGAAAGCTGGAGGAGGTGCCTCAGGATCCCCATCTGTACCCCGCCTGTAACCTGCAGCCCCGACCGCTTTCTCAGAGCTCGGAAAGTGGCCTGCAGTTAACAGCAGAGTCTCGCCAAGAGCTAACTTGTCAGAGAATCATTTCCCCATCTTTCTTCTTTGGTTGAGTGCTCTCTTACTGAAAGTCAAGGAAACAGAATGATACAAGGAAGAAAGTAAACACCTCTTGTAACCCTCAGCCCAGTGGTTTAGTTCACACTGAAATGACTCTGCCGTGGAAAATGCCAGTGCGGCTCCACGGGAACCTCGGCCTGCTGCAGGACTTGCCGCCTCTGCCACCTCTCTAAGCATGTCACCACAAGGGGCTCTGTCGAGGACTCGAACTTGCTGGCAAACAAGGAAGGCGATTGCACGAGCCACGTCAGGTCTCCTGGCCCGTAGACACAGCTGTCCTGGACGTAGTGGCCTGCAAGGGGAAACCCAGAAAGTCAGCTGCCTTTGTTCCCATGGCAGCGTACTTTTTTTTATTTTATTTTAAAAATCTTACTTATTTTTAGAGAGGGGGGAAGGGAGGGAGAGAGGGAGTGAAACATCGATCGGTTGCCTCTCGTGTGCCCCGTACCGAGGACCAAACCCGCAACACAGGCATGTGCCCTGACTGGGAATCAAACCTGCAACCTTTCAGTCTGCAAGACAGTGCCCAAGCCACTGAGCCACACCAGTCAGGGCCCATGTCAATTTGCGTTCATGCACAAACGTGACCTGCTTCCAAGGTCATCTGTGAGGCCTCTCTACTTCACAGGAGTTCAAATTAAGTATGACTTCCATGATGGCTTTGATAGGGGCTTCTATGTTGAATTTCGATTACGATGGAAGGGGAGTTTTCGTTCTTTTCGTTGGTGAGCTCTGCAGTGTTTGATGGCTCCTTTAAGTGAGTGCTGTGGGAGTTTAGCCATGAGCGGGAGGAAGGGACAACAACACTCACTCGCCTGGACAATCTAAGCCCTGATAGCTACTGTTTTAAGTTCCATGAACTTTCTGGTGTTTTTCTTGGTTGTGGGTACGTTCGCGAGAATGGTGTGGATTTTTGTAGGTCGTGGCTTCAGTCCTCATTGGTTTGCAGAGTGAGTGCCTGATGTAAACAGAGCCCAGTGCTGACTGGCGTCCTTCGAGACGCGCTCAGCAGCGCGATTTACATGCCCGACACTGTGCTTGGCCCTTCCTCGCCCCACCCAGCCCTCCCACGGACACTGCAGGGGTTTCCACCGCCAGCTCCAGCGGGCAGAGAGGTGGGCTCTCAGCTCGTGTGCAGGGAACGTCCTGTCTTCTCTGGAGACCTTGCTCTTCTCTTCTCTCCGCTTGGCTCTGCCCTGCTCTGTCCCCCACCAGCCCAGTCGCCGCATCCTGAGAAACCTACCCTCAGGAGATGTCATCTTAAAAAGGGGTGGAACTGCACGCACGGAAACATCCACTGAGGCTGAAATCATCAGGAAGAGCCTTTCCCATACTGAGCAAAAGCGTCCGTGTGGTGAAAGGCTAGAGCTGGAAGGCAGCGAGCCTGCTGTAAGCGCAGCTGTCGTCCTGATGGACGTGCTACCGACTGATAGACATCCTTGCGCGGCGCCCCAGACTCTCGAGAACTGCCTCTCACCAGTGGGAGATCACAGATGGCAAAGCGAGCAGTGTGAGAGCCTGAGCACGTGGCGCGAAAAGAACCAGCTGCACCTTGGGTGTAACTGGGTGACTGATTTATGTGCGTGTGGGTTGGAACTGGAAGGGGACCTAACTAAATGGAACATTTGCAGAGTCCGTGCTGTTTGGTGGTTAAAAATAAACAAACCCTGTGTTGCTGATCATAACGGATGGCTGTCACTGCGGGCAGTCAGGCTAAGCTTGCCCAGTGGAGTGGTACCAAGTGACCCAGCACCGCCGCTTGGTGCCCTTTCCTGTGACTTTGGGAGTGACTCCCTCTGAGCCCGGGGTTCCTGCCCTGTAAAGTGTGACTGATCATCGTTTCTACCTGAGTGTCGTGGTGAGGATGGACTGCAGGCCAGAGCCAGGCCCAGAAGGGTCCGTCACACCGCCCCCGCCGGTTGGGCGGGCTCGAACTGCTGGCCGTGGTGCTGCTCTAATGGCTGGTCGGTTTGCATGCACAAGCTAATGATGGCGAGAGCTTTCTGAACTGTTCTCTTAGAGAATGGTGGTTTATTAAGATTTACAATAACTAGGGTGTTTTTTTTTTTCTCTTGGCAAGCTGTTGAAATACTGAGGTGGCCACTATAATAATTCTGAATCATTATTATTGACAGCAACAGCCCTTCATGACTTTCTTTACCACTTGTGCCCCTAAGGGAAAGAGATTTTCTGGAAGAATCTGAGCTGCCTCCTGTTCTGAGCATTTACGTGCTGGTCCTGTGAGCCCCAGTGGGCAATGACCACGAGCTTCTTCCTGAAGAAGGGCCAAGGCGGACCTTTAGCCCGTTGTTTAATGTCACCTCCTCACTCTGTGACTGTCTCCCCAGCTGGATCACATCTGCCTTTTTAGAAATAGTGGAAATGACTGCAGCCCTTTGGACGCGGCACTGTCTGGAGGCTGGCTCGGCACGTGCTCCGCAGGGACGGCCTGTCTCTGAGCCGCTCCGGTGTTAGTTTTACGTTTGCCGTTTGCCTACAGCCCGTTTCTTTTAGGTCAGTCTTTTAAACACCTCAGGAACTGGGGGAACCTGGTGTGTTTTGTGTCTCAGATCCACAGTATTCAAACCCGGGGACCACACCCAGATGCTGTGTTAGAACAGGCAGGGGCGCTTCCCAGATGCCCCTGGAGAAAGGGTGCCTGTGGAGCCCCTCCACACACGGGCTTGCTGGGGCCTTCCCGGGGCCATCCTGCGTCCCGTGTCTGCCAGGTTTAGGGCCCTGTCCCGGACTCGCTCACATGGGGCCGTGAGGTGCCCATCATCCGCCTTTTTGTCCTGGGCCTGCCTGCTCCCCTCAAGCAGCCGCATTCACACTGGGGTTCGGTGGGGAAGGGGGTGGGGGGCAGGCACGAATCGCTCCATAGGCCTTTTCCCCAAAGCTGTTGTGTCTGAGAACTCTCCTGCAGCCAGCCAGTTCTCTCCCAGACTCCACAGAAAGGGGACACTGCTTTCCCCCACCCCAGATCTTGCTTTTGTCTGTTGCCCTGGTCATGAAGCCCCTGGGACTCCAGACAAAGGGGCAGAGGAATTCACAGTCCCTCAGGGAGACTCTCCCTGTGGGTGGGGACAGCGGTTGTCTAGTTTTTGTAAAATTCAGGGGCTCCTTTTGGTTTTATCTCCGTTTTTACCTTTACACCCATCATGAGTGTTTCCCTCCTCACGCCTCCACTTCATGGCTCGGATGTCGCCCTCCCAGCCAGCATTTGGAGTGGCGCCCGGGGCATCTGTGGGGAAGAAAAGAAGTATGCCGTGTGGGCCAGCCCCTCTGTGTCACGCAAGTTCTTCAGCACTGCCAGCCCCACTTCCTCTAGATGCGGCCCCCAGTAGACCATGGCCGCAAAGCCCAGCCTCACTCACAGTGCGTAGTTGTCATCAGGTCACAGGCCCGCTCTTGGGGGCTGATGGCGGGCGCTACCCTGGCGGTGGCATTGGGGCGACCATGGCCTCGCGCCTCCATCTCCGTACCCAGATCTCGTTTCTCACCCCTTCTCCATCTCTGGCAGCTGACTGTAAACTGTGTGTTTACAGCGCAGCCTTTGTGATGGAGCCGGGTTTCTCTGGGTTCTGTTTTCTTCGCAAACCCCCTGAGACGACTTGGAGATGGGCTTTTCAGTGGCCAGGGGGGATTATAAAATAGTCCTAACCAACTTCTGCTGGACTCACTGGGTGCTGCCGTGCGCACTGATGAGCTGAGCTGTGCAGGCTTGGAGCCGTGTCCCCACAGGCCCCATCAGCTGCCCGCAAAGAGGAAACAAGGCTGCCTGAGGGGTCAGCTTCCCTTTACCTCTCAGAACCTACCTCAAGGATCCTGTTTGCCGCTGAAAATGAACACTTCGCCTATTTTTCATTCTTAAGGAGCCCCTAGCACGAAGCCCAGTACTAGTAGGGCTCCAGTGGTGCTGCTTACGTGAGTGAAGACATAATATTTGCGTTCCAAATATTTGCACCTAGAGTCTTGAAAAGGCTCTGATGTGTGAAATGCTTCTTTCAGGACAGGCAGCAAAGCAGCCAGGCTGGTTCGGGGACAGGGCATTCTCAGCCAACTTCGGACCCCTGAAATCAAAGGCCCCCCTGTGCTCCCCAAGTGGAAGGCCTTACAAAGTACAGAGCTATTGACCGAGCCTCGTAAAATAGCTGAAATAGAAAGACTTCAGTTAAGAATGAACGCCCCCTCCTGCCGCCCTGGGCTGGGCCGGCAGCTTGTTGCTGGGCGGCTCTTACCTGCCAGCCGGTTCAGAGTCACCCAGTAGTGGCACCCTGGGCTCTGGAGGCCTCTGGACCACTGGAGCATGTCTTTTGCACGGGCATCAGTCAGTGCGAACTGGACAAACTTCCTCGTCAGTACATAGTAAGCACTTCCAAAATAAATTGTGACGTTGTGGGGTGGCTCCTCTTTGAACCCTTTGTTTAGAGATACGCAGGTATTTCCTTCCGGGGTGGATTTGGAATGACTTCGGCTCGTCACGGATTTAGTGTTCGCTGGTTGGATGACTCCAGGAGTGACATTTTTACCATTCCACTTACTTCTGATGTACTGGATGATTTCTTTGTTGGTTTTGATGGGGAAATCCTGTCCACAAAGATTGATGACGTAGTTCCATTGAAATTTGGAACGGAGTAGATCTTCCATACAGTTCAGATCTGCCTGTAGCCTTAGAAAGCCAGGGTGAGCCCCCTTTTCTCTCTTTGATGAAATGAAAATATTTTCAAAACAGTTAACCAGGGTTTGCACGGCAGACTGATACTTCTTTGGGGCCTTTTCGTCAATGTGAATACAGTAAACGTTTTGAGGTACATAAATAGCTCTGAGGAGCTGCACGAACATGGCCAGCTCCTTGTGAATAGTTATGACATAGGCCAAAGAGAAATTGCCCTCCTCTGCCGACAGGGGTCTGGTTAGGAAATGCAGCCCCCGGGAAATCCGGGAGCAGTTCCCTGGTGCATGTAGGTGAGCAAGGATTTCTGATCCGTGGGGATATTTACAAAATTTTGCAACTTGGAGGGCTGCCGCTTTGCCTTCCAATAAAGCTGAACACAACTCATCTGGATAAAAGCCACAGTCCACTACCGGTGGGGAGGCGGGCTCCTCTCCCGGCTCCTCCCGCGCCGGGTTCCGGAAGTAAAGAAAAATGGAGGTGCAGACAGCCAGGCACAAGAGCAGCCCCGCCTTGGTGGCTCGCGGCAGACTCATGTTGTGAGCTCCGGGGGCCTTGTTACCATGGTGCAGAGTTCTTCTCTTCAAGCCTCCTAAAAGAACAACAGGTAGAAGTTAGGGCGTTGTAAACTCCCAGCTTTATTGAAGTACACACACCTGAAGTGTGTAATTTAGTCACTTTTTGTGCCATCGGCACAGTCACAGTGACAGGCGTTCCCCTCAGCCCTCCTGCCGCCATCCCCTCTGGGCAGCCACGGATACGCTGTCCCTCACTGGATCCATTGGCACAGCCTGTAGTTTTATACCAAACGGACTCATGCACTGTGTACTTCTCGCCTGACTTTTTTCACTCAGGATCACGAGTTTGAAATGCACCCATATTGCATGCGTCACCGCTTGCTTCTTGTTGATGCTGGGCAGTATCCCGCCACGGGGATGCACCAGTGCGCTCATCCGTGCACCTGCGGATGCCCACCAACGTTGTTCCCAGTTTAGGGCACGAGGGGATGCTGCGAACATTCGTGTGCAGGCTTTGGATGGACCCACGTTCTTATTTCTCTGGGGGATAAAGACCGGAGAGTGAAATGGCTGGCTCAGCTCTGTGTGCCCACCCGACTTCTCCAGAAACTGCCAGCCGCTGTTTTCAGAGCGGCGGGCTGCACCATTTTACATCCCCAAAGCAACGCATGAGAGTTCCCATTTACTCTGTACAGGGGACTTTGCTTGGGTTAGTAAAAGTTTGTTGATTGTCCCAAATGTGAAACATTATGGCATAACTTTAGAGACGTTTTTATAAATTAAATGTTACTTTTATCATTTTATCAACCCAAAAATCATCATTGTAATGAACACATTTCACACCCGGTCTCTAAAATAAACCCTTTTTTAATATCATAAAAATAGAATTTCAGTAGGAAGGAAATACCTTGTTAAAATGAGATGAAAGTAAGACTTTTGGTGAGAGGCAGGCCACGCACTGTCAACTGCTAACATCCCCCTTGTGCTGTAGCAGTAGTGCGGGGAGGAGACCTGGGAAGTTTTGGTCTGCTGTCTTGATTTTTGTTTTCAAGCTTATGATCAAAGACATTCCGGTGCCATCACAGAAATGTTCGCCCCACTTCACTGACAAATTCCAGCCGTGTAATCCCCAGAGCCTGGGGGTTTAGATATTTTCAGTAGTTTTTAATTATTCAGTGAGGACACGTCTCGTGTGTGATCCACCGTCCTTCCGAGCACATCTGGGCCAAGCCTTTCTCCCTCTCTGATGCCGAGGCTGGCCCGCCTTGTTCTGTTGGTGCCGGGCTCACCGTTGCCCCCGGGACTCTTCCCTCCGGCTCAGGTCGACCGTGTAAGTGAAGCCTCAGGGACTCCGCTGCTGCAGAGCCAGCAGGTACGGCTCTGCTGTCGCGGTTGCCAACCGTCTGGCAGGTAATGGGAGACAGCACGGGAACACATGCCGCAGGCCTGGCGGGCTTCCTCTCGGAATAGTGACGAGCACCACTTCCAGGGTCGCAGGCGTTTCCGGGCCTGCGTCTTGGTGGTATTTTTGTTTGTTTGCCTCTGTATTGTGAAACCAGCTTTGTAGGCGTGGCAAAAGTGTGAAATGTGACTGTCTATCACTCAGTCCCTTTCCAAGACACCTGTTTTATTTTCCAAGTCTGAGGAACAGGCAACTCATAGGAAAGTTCAGTCCTATTGGTTTTTGAACTACTTTTTTCCTCCACAAAAAGTTACATTCACAGTCTGCGTTTGCGTTGAAGGCTTTGCAGAGAGGGCGGTCAGCCGCATGTGTCCTGAGCAGATGTGTGACTTTTGCCCATGCCAGACCCGTGCCCGCATGCCGGTCCAGTTCCCGCGTGTGACCGCATCTCAGGTGGTCCCTGAACCGTTACTTGGCATGTGCGTGGGAGAGGGAGAGCACTGCCAGGCTTTTTCCCTGTGCTTTCATTCCTTGAATTGAACTTCCCGGGCTTTAATATGCTTCGGCCCCCCACAGCGGCTCCCTGTTAAAGGGAGCATCATAAAACCTGTAGAGTGTGCCGCAGCGCTAAGTGGCTCCAACAGTGAATGGCGTTCGGAAGAATCCGCGCTCATTTCACTGGAGACCTCGGGCTGAGAGCTGTGGAGCAGAAGTAGTGGCCAGACTTCCGCTTAAGGATGGCGTTTACAATTTTTTCCTTATAGGGCTAGAATCTCAGCGGTAACAGAAATGATGTCTGATTATAGTTCTCAGAATGGAATTGTTTTACGTTTTGTGTTTTTGTCCAAGCGTAATGTACATTCAAGGAGTTGCTTCAGAGCACATCACTGTCCCGATTAGAGCCAGTGAGTGTGTTTTTCCTCCTGTCTTTGTCCTTCTGTGACCTCTCGCTGCCCTGCAACAAGCCTGAACGGCTACACGCAAGAGCAGCAGGTTAGGCTGGGTGCCGAGTGTCACCACCGGGGGGGACCCTTCATCTAAGGACCGTCATATGAGTTTTGTTATGATTAGGGCTTCATTTGTTGTGAAGACTTTTCAGGGGGAGTTGACAACACCCCATGTAAGCTCTTTTTGCTGAATCTTTTTTATGTTTTTTTAAGGTAATTCCTGTGAGTAGATAGATAACAAATGGGCCTCTTTAAAGACAAACTTAAAGTATTTTGCCATGTATCCTAGAGTATTATTGTTGGGACCTTAGTATAACGGCTTGAACAGTTCAGTCTCCATTTCCTGGTCTCCAGGTGGGGCGTGGGACGGGGCAGCCTTACACGGGCACCAGGGTGGGGGTTCAGGAGTGGATGGGGGAGAGCCCCCACTGAGCCTGGCCTTGGGGATGCTTGGTGCCTGTGTGGGATTGGGGTGTTTGGTGCCCCGGAGCAGTGGGCTCCCAGACACGGAATGCCAGGTGCTAACTCCATGTACTGTATGTTTGTCCTTAAAAAAAAAAAAAAGGAAAGAAAACCCACTAGAGCCACAGCGATGAAAATTTTGTGTCTGTTATTTTTGTTGGGCACTGGGCTCAGAACGATGTCCAGAAGCACCCTGCAAGTCGACATGGTGTTTTCTTGAGCTCTTTGAGCATCTAATATGAGGCTGATTGTGACTTCAAAGACTGTGCTGTCCAGTAAGAGAGGTGTCTTGATCACAACATGCTTATATTCCTAAAATGCATATAATTGCCTCAGGCACTTTGCTATGGAGAGGGGAAGTTCAGGCTGTCCACTCAAAACAACTACAACAAAAACAACATCTTTGTTATTGGCAGAAAATGCAAACCGAGGATTTGGACATGGCCTCTGACCGACTTAGTTATTCTCTCCTACGTGTGGAATGAACAAACGGTGGCATTTGAAATTGTGAACTCTAACTGATCTCATACTTGAAAATACTGTACTTTTATTTTCTTTGGCCTAAACAAAAAATGAGGGCAGTTTGTAGAGAAGAAGATGCCTGCTTACACCTGCGTTTGACAGTATTGCTGAGAGTGCAGCATCTTTAGTTTAGAATCATAAAGGAGGCGGAGGAACATGTTTTCTTTCACCAATATTGCCTGCGCTGCCTCTGCCCCTCCGGTCTCCGCCCGGGCAACAAGCACTTACCCGAAGACGCCTTTCACGCCCCGCGGGTGGAATCCTGCCCGAGTTTTCTTCTCCCATCAGTTGCTCCTCTTGCCGGGGCTGCAGCTTAAGTCACGGGACCAGAGTTGCTTGGAAGGTCTTGTTACCATTTCATCCCCGGGGGATTTCATTCTGTTCCATTCTGACGTGTAGAGTCGAAAACAGATGCTGCTCTGGCTTCTCGGAGGGTTTCTGTGGGGCTGGGTGACTCCCGCTGACAAGATGACAGCAGAGAGCACCAGGTCGGGGGTGGGAGGGCGCACCCCGCCGCTCTTGCACTCTGTAAGCCGGAGAAATACTGCGGCCGGGGCCAGAGTCCTCAGAGGCTTCTGAAAAGAGGAAGCCAGATTTGGTCGTTTGGCCCTTTTTCATGAAAGGGGTAATTAAAAGTTATTTAAACCCTGGCTTGCTTCCTAAATAGCATTTGGCACAATTCGAGTGTGTCAGTGCCTCCAGAGGGCCTGATTTCGGGGACACGGGTCAGCCTCGGTCTGCCTCTGTCCTCCAGCTCCACCAGAGTGCACCTGCGCGGGCGCCCCCTGTCGGGTGGAGATTGCCCACCGTTACCGGATCCTCACCTTCGTCTTCTCCACCGCTGGGGACTTGCACCCTTACCATCCTTCTCTTTTCAGGTTTGAAAGGCGCTCTCACCTGCTGGCACTCTCTTTAGGCTTCCCGCAGACACACCTGTTAGCACAGTGAGGCTGAGGGACATGAACCTCCCCCCCCCCCACAACCTCCGATGTCCGGAAACTGGAGCCTAGTCGTAGGAGTGCATATTTGCTTCACCTGCTCGTGGGCAACTCGGGAGCCATGTTGCTCTTTTGCAGAACAAATGCTACTGTTGCCACAGAAAAATGTCTTCAAAGGGCAGAAAGAATCTAGGCTCTTCGAGCTGTTGGGGTTGCAGCATTGCTGTGGGAGTGATGTGTGTGCTTTTTATATAAAAGCAGCTTGTACGGCCCTCCAGCAGGGACCCCCCCGGCGTGTTTGTGTGGTGATGTGTGCATTCCGTGAGTCGAGGGGCTCACTTCGTCAGGTAGGGCTCAGGAAAGCACGGGCCCTTCCGTGCCGGAAAGGCTGCCCTGCCAGCCCGTGAAGCTTGTTGCAGCCTGTGCCGCAGGCCCTGCAGGTCTGGCCCTGCGGCCCAGCCCTGGTGCTGAGTCACCTGTTAGCTCCTGTCCCTAACCTGAGAGGAGGAGGATCCTCTGAGCTAAAAAGCTTAGAGAAGGAGAAGCAGAGAGAACAGACTGAAGGTGTGGCCCGCCTACAGCTCTCCGCTTGCTCCCAGGAGAACGCAGAACAAGCCCAGCTGCTGCGGGAACAAAAGGCTGATGGCTTCGTGCATCGACCTCGTTAAACTAAAAAAGTCTTAACTGGAAATCTTCATAAATATCATGGACGTATAGTATATACACATAATTTACAAAGCAGGCGATTTGAATTGGGGGGGGGGGTGCTTCTTAAAGACAAAAAGAGCTATCTTTTGCCTTTAAATTATATGGTGCGATGGGCCTTCTCACATGTTGCCAGGAGTGTAAAGTTCACGTGACCTTTTAGGGAACTCCCCGGCTTTAAATTTTCCTCCCCCTTTCATCCGGTTTGGAGCGGTACTCCTCTGGGCCGCGCCCTCACTCGCTGCTGTAGGACTTGTTTACTGAGTGTCCACTGCGCGCGGGGCCCTGGGGCAACCGCTGTGGATGATGAAGGCGCCGGCCTCGCCCTGTTGTAAAAGTCAGTGCACCTTCGTTCTTTCTGAGCTGCAGAGGCCTCTCGGGAACCTGACTGGGAGCTCTGACGGGGGCCCGGGCTGCAGCAGAGGGACTTGGCGCTCAGAGGTGCCCGCAGCCAGCTACGGTAGTCAGTGCTGTGTGTGAGAACAAGGGCGGGAAGCCGTCCTTCCATTTGTTTGCGACGGGCCGTAGCCTGTTGTCCCCTCCACACTTTCCTCATGGCCTTTTTTCAGTGCTTTTCTTTAAAAGCTTAACATCCAGAGGATATATGAAAATTCAGTTTCTTGTCTGCTTTCTTTAAATGTATGATAAGCATATTCTGTATTGTCAAAAATTCTCAAATCACTATGTAACCCTATGTAGGAATGAGGTAGGATCTATTTATCCTCCCATTTGGGGGACACCTAAGTTACAAGTAATAAAAGGAAGCAGAATTTAAAATGAACCTATGATTCCAACCGTGCAGGGACAGTTCACCTGGAGAAACGCATTTGCAGGGAGACATGGCGTTCCTTAGTGTGCATGTCTTCCATAAGCAGAGAAAGAGGGCCTGTCCCTGTGGGCCAGCTGACGCTGCAGCACCAGACCCCCTTTCCAAGTGACCTCTGCCCTCCAGCCTAGCGACAGGCACAGCGTCAAAGCCCTGCCTCCTGCCCTGGTCTCACTTACCCTCCAGGGGTGGGCCGTTCCACCCAGGTGCCTGGGTTGGCGCTTCCCCCTGGAGCCAGCAGGGGTGCCCTGTGCCCGTCTGCAGGGCAGCGCTGCTCAGGTCCTGGCTGCCAGGGCCCTGCGGGGGTGCGTCCAGTATCCATGGGTCTTTAGAATTTTGGAGAGAAAGAACAAGGTATCTCAATTTTTAATGTGAGAGGTTTTTGCCTTTTTATTATTAATGGCTAATTCAACTTTAAAAATAAAACTCTAGGCACAACAGTGCAGAACACGGCCTGCAGTCACATCTAGACAGCTGAACAGTCACATCTAGAGGAAGGAGACTGCTGACCACTGGCCAGAAGGAAAGCGGCCGCGAGGAGGGGCGGCTGGCGGCCACGGGAAGCCTGGAGTGGCGGAGGAGGGAGAGGGCGGGGCTGACGGAGTGGGTGGGCACAACCACACGACTCAGACTCTGTCCTGCTGGCGTCTTTGTGCTCAGGAGGCTGTCTGAGGCTCCCGCCCCGCCCTGCTCAGCTGTGTTTACGCCTGACCCTGTGCCTGCAGGTGCCTCTCGCGCCCTCCCCACGGAGGACGCCCCCAGCGGCAGGCCCTGCCCCGGTCTCCCACAAGTGGGGCCATCCCGGGGGATCTCCTCCCGCAGGCCCCCCGTGTGACGGCAGACTACAACTGCTTTTTTCCAGAAGAGTCCTGGGGGGGTGCCGTGTGGACCCCCCCCCATCACTGTTCATGTCCTTCTCTGTGGCACTGACCTCAGGATGTGTGGGGTCGAAGGAAGGTCCCCACCGCCGTGAGAATGTAGGAGACCCACCCGAGAAAAGAAGCTGACCCAAAGGAATGGGCTTTGAAGACAGAGCCACAATAAGTCACCTGTGTCGGGGCCGGGGCCGCAGACCCGAAGCTGGCTCAGCCCCCATGCAAGCAGGAGGGCAGCAGGGTTTTCCCAGCGCCCGCCAGACGGACTGCGGGGGGCCGCCTGCTGATGGCCTCTCTCTTGCTCTCTGCAGTGTGGGGCCGCCTTCCAGGAGGATGATGTCATCGTGCTCAACGGCACCAAGGAGGATGTGGAGACACTGAAGGGCCGGATGGAGGAGCGGAGGCTGAGGGCCAGGCTGGAGAAGGTAACCCGCGCCCCACGCGTGTCCCTCAGCTGCGAGTCTCCCGGCCCACCGGCCTGCTCCTCTGCGCAGAGCCAGTTGCTCTGCGTGGCCAGGAGGCGACAAAGACCAGGCCTGTGGTGCTGGGGAGAGTGCGACCGGGTGTGCTGGAGCAGCGGCAGCCTCTGTGACGGCCGCGCTCGGTGGTTCTAAAAGAGCACAGTCAGCCCTCCGTGTCCGCGGGGTTTGATTCGGTGGGTTCAACCAACCATGAAGTGAAATATTCAGGGGAAACATCCCAGAAAGTTTCAAAAAGCAGAACTTAAGTTGGCCGCACACTGAGCATTATGCAGTGGCGTGTGGGCGCCCCCTGCCGTAGGCTATGTGCAAATACAGGTCATGCGCAGATACTTTCTACATAAACGTCCTTTTTACGTAAAGGGCCTGAGCATTCACCGATCTGGCATTCACCGATCTGGGGGTCTGGGGGTCCCGGAAGCAATGCCCCGCGGACCCCGAGAGGCGACTGGACATACTCAGTGTTCATCTCAGTGGAAAATCAAGGAGAAGTGCTGAGGCCATCACGCCACCACACCTGGGAGCCCGGGCTGCCCAGCTCCGAGGGTCCCAGGCGTCCCTGGGAGACCTGGGCAGGCCTGGAGCCTGCGTCCCTGGCCACCCCAAGGCACAGCCCCTTTGGCAGTGGCTGGAGGAGCTGAGCAACTGCCCCCTTGTGGGTGCTGCCTGTCTGGCTCCCCTCATCCCCCCTCGGGGGAGCCGGGTGTGAGGGCCACCTCAGCTCTCCGGAAGGGCGGCCGGAGCTCGGGGTGCACGTGCGGCTGTGAAGACCTTGCTCTGAGGCCCTCGGTGTGGAACCTCTTTCCATAAGCAGTGGGATCATCGCTTAACGACCCAGCATTCTAAGCTCAGAGCAGCTTCTCCGCCAAAAAATCGCCCAGTGTGCCGACAGGTCTAGATCCAGCAGTGAGTTTTCTTCGTGCTGAAGTATTTCCAGATGATAGCTTTAGTCTTTTGTGAATGGCAAAGTTTTCCTTTTTTTTTAAAGATCACTTTGCCCCGGCTGGTGTGGCTCAGTGGTCTGAGCATTGGCCTGTGAACCAAAAGGTCACCTGTGCGGTTCTCGATTGGGGCACATGCCTGGGTTGCCAGCTAGGTCCCAAGTTGGGGGCACACGAGAGGCAGCCAATCAGTATATCTGTCACATTTGATGTTTCTCTCCCTCTCCTTCTCCCTCCATTCCCATCTCTCTAAAAGTAAATAAAATACTTTGTTTTGAAAAAAAAAGTCACTTCATGTGATAAGAACTAAGGCAAAAGAATGCTTGACGTATTAACATATTGGTTTAAGTATCCTGAGAACATAAAACTGAAAAGAACTGGCTTGCATTTGCCAGTGATAGGGTAATTAAAGATTTTTCAGAGTTCCTGAGTCCAGGTTGAAAATTAAATCTGTATACTTGCATTCATTCCCAGTTGATTTTCTAAATTGCTATGATTTCATTATCATTGTGCAAAAAAGAGAAAGAAACAAGCTTGAGATATTCTTGACAAAGGACAGCTACCGAAAAGGATCTGCTTGTTCCTCATTGATAAAGCTGGGGTTTTAAAAAGCACAAAAGGGGAAAATGGTATTTTAGCGGAAGCTTCCGGAGGTACCGTGTGGCAGTCACCAACCAGCTGACTGTAGTGACTGGCCGCCTCTGTCTGTGCCAGACCTCCTGCCGAGCTGTCCAAAACCCCGGGGAGCTAACATACCCCTGTCTGCACAGCACCCGGCGGAGCGCCTGGACCTGCCACTTAGATGCTTCTCCCAGAATACCAAAGTGTTTCCCACACATGCACGCCCCTGGAGATAGGACACGGCATGTCCTCCCCCGACTCCATATCATGGGTGTTTTTCAAATAACTTCGGCTGTGAACCGAGGGCTCGGAACGCAACAGAAGTCTGGTTTTGTTTTGCTTTGTTTTGATGGGTAGGTGTCGTCGGATTTGAATGTGTGCCTTGTATGTGTGAGTGAGCAAGGTTTTTATGTCTCATGCAAGTGTTACAAGTCATGCTGCACATCTGTATCGTAAGTTCAAGGCTATTGCCTGAGAAGGACCTTTTTCCCCATGTCATCTAGTGACGGGGACCTTCTGAAATAACTAGGCTGTATGTCTGTAGCACCGTCTTTTGGCTACGTAGGAAAATGGCATTTTTAAAGTAAATTCTCCGAATGAACACAGGTCTGTTGATCCTCCCTGTGATTGAAGCAGTGCTAACCGCTGTGTGGTTTCGGAGCAGCTGGCTTCATTGTTTTAGCTTTTGCTGCCAATGTAACTGTTAAGAGCGACAGGCTCTTGCTGCCTGAAAACCTAACTGGAATTTAGGAGAATTGGCTAATGTGTCCTCCACCAGAAACCTCACAGTTAGACAGACAAGTATCAAAGCAGTTTGACAGCTTCGAGAAATCGCACTGGAGCCGGTAAGATCCCGCCCCCATTCGTCCCGGCAGGACTTTCTGTGCTCGCATGTGCATTGCTTTGCACTGCTGTCCGTTTCCCTGCTCTCTTGTGTTCAGTAGTCACCAGTAACATCGGCTACAACTACTGAAATCTGTCCTTTCATTAAAAACTTTGAGAATGTGATTTCGGGAATATGAAACCTGAGCAGGTCTCTACAGAGAGACTCGTGCGGGGCGAAGCACGTAACCGGAAACACGAGCAGAGGGCCCGCCTGGGTTTGGAATCGATGGGGTATTGAGTTCGTCTTCAGAGCGAGCACCTGCCATGTGGCGGGCGGCCCGCTGACCCCAACACACCTCCAACCTCCCCTTTCCTCCTGCAGAAAGCAAAGAGACCCAAGGCGGCAGAGTCTGTCTCCAAACTGGACGTCAGCGAAGGTAAGACGTCGCTTCAGCAAGTCTGGGCTGTAGGGCTGTGTGCAAAGTTCATGCTTTCCTTCGTTTCTGCTTTGCTTACTTTGTTTTACTGAACCAGCAGGGCCATCCAAAATGAAGACAGGAAAGCCGGAAGAATCCAGCCTTGACTCACGGGAGAAGAAAATCAGCCCGGCTCCCAAAAGTGCAGGTGGGTCCCACAGAACCCACAGTGAGCTGCGATCCCAGGAGGCTGGGTACCCTGCTGGTTGTCAGTGTGTGGGAGTGAACCTGGGAACTGAGGCTCCTTGGAAACTTAGAACCCTGGGTCATGGCTCAGTAGTGCGTTGAGCTCTCTGGAGACTAAAAAACAGTTACTGTTCCTGGAAGCAGGGGCCTGTCAGGGCCTGTTCGGTTGTCCTGTTGAGTATGCACATGCGGCCCATCTAACAAGCTGCACAGGACTAGAACCAGACACGCCACAGAGACGGGTGACAGGGCTGAGGCACCGGTGCGGGGCAGGGTGCCCCTGAGCCCCCCAGGCTGGGGTTCTGTGCGCGCCCCGCCTGGCACGCGGAGCCTCCCTCCCCCTACCTGCCTCGTGGCCAAGTCCCCAGAGCGCCATTCAGTGTGCATCTCAGGATTCGGTTTGTTTCTCTGGAAACTCACTGCCTCTAACTCAGAAAAGCAGTGCTTATCTCACACAAAGAAAAGCAGGTGAAAGAATATGTGACCACGAAAGCAGCGGCCCCCGCAGTGGCTGCCGGTTCCAGCCCCCTCTGCGTGCAGCAACCGCCTGGCCGGGGACAGGCCCGGCCCCTCGAGAGACAGGCCACGCCCCTGGTGAGGAGGCTCCAACCCCTGCCAGTCACAGACCGCTCGTCACCTGCAGTTTAGGCAGTGTGACCTTCAGTGACACACTTAAATGTCATAGCTTCGCCTGTTTGGGAGTCGGTGACTGAGACGATGAATCTCAACTTCCCTCCCACGAGAGGAGGGAGGGAGTTCTCAGGAGTGGCAGACCGACTTTTCCCCTTTGAGAATCTGATATTTGGAGTGACCTTTAGTCTCAGCCATAAACCATAAAGTGCTTGGCTTTCACTTCCCAGCAGCTAACGGGGGCTCTTCTGGAAAAGTCGGGAAGCCTCCCGGTGCCGCCACCAAGAGGTCCATCGCTGAGAGTGAGGAGTCTGAGGCGTACAAGTCCATTTTCACCACCCACAGCTCCGCCAAGCGCTCCAAGGAGGCGTCGGCACACTGGGTCACCCACACTTCCTACTGCTTCTGAAGCCCAGGCCAGGCGCCCCGCGGGCTGCTTCAGGCCCGTGGAGGCAGGTGCTGTGGACGTCGGCCAGGCCAGGGTCTCTGCATGCTGTCATCAAGTTGTGCCCCAAACCCTGGTGCCAGCATGGTCACGCTCGCCTCAGAGGCTTGTGGGTTCCAGCAGAGAGTGTGGCGGGTGACTGGCAGTGACTGAGCCGTGCCGCCGTGCTGGCCCCACCACCCTCTTGCCCAGCTCAGTGCTTTATCCACATCCCAGAAGGCCATTCTGGCCACATGTCTCTACTCGAAATCATTAAAGATGCCAGATGCCTCATGGCTGTGTGGTTGGCTCATTTTGACTAGAATTCGGGTGGCTTTGCTGCCAGCAGTTAATTAGCTAGGCCGAGTAAGACTGAACTGGAGACCCACTCTGCCCACAGGTCTGTTTGCAGGAGCACCTGAGAGGCCGGGCTCGGGGTTGAGTACTTGGCAGGGGATGGGAGGGGGGCCCTTAGTTTATCATTTTGAAGGTAGACGGAGACTGAGTTGGGCACATGACAGTGTGATACAAAAATAAAGCAAGTCTGCCTTTTCTCTCTCATCTCTCTGTATTTTTGTTCTACCTTCCACCAGTGTTTTGTAAGAAAATTGAGCGATGGAAGTAACTCCATGATGTCACGTCCATTCCACTTTTCCTCTCAACAAAAGACACAAAAGGGAATTTTACCTAAAATTGCTGTGTTTTATCCGTAATGTGTGCTGACGTCAGTAGTTATTCAAACTTCCTGCAAGACAACTGATTAAGAGCCAGGCGTCCAGGTCTCCACCGCCCCCTGGAGACGGTTGTGCTAGTGAGATGCCTGGCTGGCTCTTCATAGCAGCCCCGGGTGCCTGTTCCCACTGGATGCAGGAAAAGGAGCCGGGGCGGGGGGTGGGGGGCCACGTCCGAGGCGCGGGAGGACTCAGGGTGGGGCCAGGGAGGAGCCCAGCCCACTCTGTCCGTGTTCTCTGCCTCCGCGCGCTGGACCTTTGGCCCCGAGGATGTCAACATTATGAATATAGAAGTATTTCCCTGAAAACTGTATTAACATTAATGAATTTCTGTTGCTGACTTTTCCAGAACAAACCTAAGTAGCCATTTTCTTTCCCCGATCAGTTTTTTATATGGCCCAGACAGACGGTTAACTAGCTGGGGCTCTTTTTCCTTTGCCGCTTTGTTAAATTACCGTAAGAAGGTGTAGCCCAGAGCCGCAGGGACAGCTCCCCCACAGGAGCCGTGCGCAGAGAGACTGGGGGCAGAACCGCGACTCAAGGCCGAGCCCCTGAAGGTCACAGGCACGCCCTTCAGCCCAGAGCCAGAGACACCAGGCCAGCTGCTTCCCAAACGGCAACAGTAGCCCCTCGTGACAGATGGGTTGACTTAATTCCCCAGACACCTCCTGTGAGGAGGGCCCCACACCTCTCCAGACAGCATGCCCTCCCCCGGCAGGCAACATCGGGTGGCCCCAGTCAACTCCCGTCTTCTCTGCGGTTTCACATGGTCTCACAGAACCTTGTCACTGCCCAGGGCTCCACATAGTGTGAAGCGACCCAGTGCACCCTTGATTATACTCAGCAGAATGCCTTATTCCTGGGGAATAAGTCTGAATCACGTGACCCCAGGGGACAAGGACAAGCCTTGTGTTCCATGAACAGGGATTTCTCATTCCATGTCCTTTTGAGGAGCCCCAGTGACACTCCGGGCCTCGGCCTCGAGGCGCGTCTTCCCCTTGGGGTCCTCACACGTAGAGTTCTGCCCAATTGTCCCTCCAACTTGACCAAAATGTTGTCTTCAGGAACACCTTCCTGCACAACCCGACCCCTGGCCTCTGCTCTGAAAGCCCCCTGCTCTAATCACAACGTTAATAAATTACACCCTTCATTAACCCAGGGCTTGCGCACTCGGGTAAAATCAGTGAGTGGGAGGCAATAGGGAATGGTGGGGACTGTGGAGAGAACATGACCACCTAGGCGGGCGGTTCCTGTTGGGACCAGTATTTTCAGATCTTCGATATTTTCAAAAAGAGCCAGAAATCTAGGTTTTAAAATTAAAACCCTCAAACATTTAAATATTGCAAGCAATTAACTTTAGAAACAAAGTCAGCCAAACAGTACACACCCATGTTTCCTAACGCAGAGCCTCCATTTTAATCTCTCACTGGGCTCTCAGCTCCACAAGGGGGCACATGCCTTGTGTCCAACACAGCGTCTGGATTCAACTGACGCAGGCCCCGGCCAACAGCACCGGGGTCAGAAAGACTCGCAAGGAGACGGTGCTCCCTCCTCCCGGCCTCTCTCTTCTCCTGTCTGCTGGAAATGTCTCCGTCTCCCTTTGAGTCCTCTGCGACCACTGTGGGCCTGTCATCCTCTGCCCAGCCGCCATCACAATGGCTAGAGCTGCCCCTGCCCGGGGGCCTCTGTGACATCACCCATGGCCCAGCCCTAGGCGCCTGGTCTCCCGGTGCAAGGGCAAACAGACCCACCATGAGCAACTTCCTCCCCCATCTTTGCTCGTCATGCGGACGCTGAAATGGTTCTTCTTCTTGCTTCTGTGCCTGGCCAGCAGCTACGCCTTTGTGTTTTCCTCCGTGAGGGGGAATGCCAGAGAGCTCCAGGGCCAGGCGCCCTGCGGGGGGCACTTCCGGGTTAGGCAGGGCCTCCCAGAGCACGCCCAGGGCTGGCTGGTCAGCAGATGGCTCTGGCTCCTGTTCGTAGTCGTGCTGTACGTGATTCTCAAGTTTCGAGGAGGACGCAGTGAGAAGAGTAAGGTAAGCGTGGCTTCCATTTTTTTTTTCTTTTTTTAAGAGAGAGGGGAAGGGAGGGAGGAAGAGGGAAAGAAACAGTCGTGTGTGAGAGAAACATCAATCGGTCGCCTCTTCAATGCCCCCAGCAGGGGACTGAACCCGCAACCCAGGCATGTGCCCTGACCAACTCCACCGGCGACCTTTTCCAGGTTGCAGAGGGACGCCCAACCCACTGAGCCACACCAGTCAGGGCAGGACAGCTTCATCCCTGATAGCACATGGATTCCTTCTCAGACTCTCAGACTCGGAGAAATGGGCGCTCTACTCATTAAGGGCAGCACCGTTAAGGAGGACGCGTTAGGATGCCAAGTCCCTACCTGGTGGTCCCGGGAAACACCGGCAGACTCCTCCTGATGTAGCCTTCAGGAAGACAGTACTCCCCAAACCCACCGGGGTTGGGGCTAATGGGAAGGCCACCTTCTGTTTATTGGGTGTAGGAAACATTGGCTCGATATTTAGCCTGTTAGGTGAATTTTTGCAAATGGAGGATAGATTCAAGAACTTGGCGTGTTTGGGGTCAAATTATTCCCAGAGCCAGATCCATACCCCAATTTTTAATTTCCCTAGCGCTCGACTTACTACAAGTCGCTGAGCTGAATGGAGATACCATTATCTCAAGTAAAGGCAGCGACCCGTCGGGAAGGAATAGGGTCAAAGCGAACGGGTCCTTCCTCCAGCACTGACTCCAGCAGGGGAGAGGGGCAGGGACAGGGCAGCTTAGTCTTTGCTGCACAGACTCCACCAACCACTGCCCAGACTGGCTGGAGCAGGGTTCGCCCAGATAGTAGATATTTTCAGCTTTACAATGACTTGCCTCTGCCATTTCAGTCCGAAAGCAGTCCTAGACAGCATGGGAATGCACGAGCGTGGCTGTGGGCTGAGTTCCAATAAAACTTAATTGACAAAAACAGACAGTGGGCCAGATTTGGCCGTACTTGGCCAATCCTGGACTAGAGCGATGCTGGAACTCTCTTCTCTTAGTTGAGCTCAACTGTGTCAAAAACCGACAAAGCCAACGGTGGTCCTCACCCTGCATGTCTGTCTTGACAGGAAAAGAATCCTCCTGGCCTTCGAGGCTGTTCATTGCGCGCCCCACTGAAGAAAACCCAGAGTGCTTCCCTCAGCAAAGACTTCGCGTTTAATACCTTACAGCATCTCGAGATGGAACTTGTGAAATTTCTATCCAGGGTGCGGCATCTGAAAGATGCCACGGCAAATGGCAGTAACCTCAAGTTTCCGACCTTTGAGGTGCCTTTAAACCCACAAAATAATGTCACGATATATGAAATATGGAGCGAAGAAGAATGCGAATGAATGGATTTGTGTATCGAAGTAGGACAGGAAAAGTTGAGTGTTGACAAATGATATGCAAACCAATAAAACTATTCTGAAGAAAAATCTCGTTAAGAGATTTTTTTTCTCCTATGTTAAACTTGAAGGAATAAATGTGGAACTGGTCACTGTAGCCATTAATGTTGTGTTTGTTGCCTTTCTCACTTCCTCAAGAGTTGTGGGTGGCAATGAGGGCGTCAACAGAGACACAGTTGCATGGGTGAAGCTCTTGGTCAAGACACCAGGGCCCCTGGGAGACAAGGTTGTAGGAAGTTTGGAATGAGAGGTTGATATCATTTTCAGACTCACTATCTTTATAGTAGCTATTTGTGCAAAAGATGGAACCGATTATCTTTATGATTTATTACCTTATAAAGGACACCTTTAATTATAGGTTTAAACATTATAAAATGATTAAATTAGAAGTGCTTTTTTATATATACACACACACACACACACACACGCACACACACACAAAGGGGCGGGGCATGGTGGACCCTAGAATCACTTGATTTTCTTACCACCAGAAAAGTCTTACTCGTCTCATCTCGTTATATATGGACCTCCTCCTAATTGGATTAAGAAAACTGGAGAATCAATTCGTACTTTCAATGTAATTTAGAGACAGATGAGCTAACCAGGTCTTCCTCAATCACTTGATATCAGTGTTCTTTATAATACTTACTGAAAATACGGGTGCTTTGGGCATGTTAATGTGGCCCATGTAAACAACACTCACTTAAGGCTGTTAAATTAGCTTCCTGACCCTGGACGCAGGCCGCCCTGACAACTCTGTAGACGCGCTGTGAAGGCCCAGAGAGAAAAGTTAGTCTCGGGAGGGAACCCGTGGCAACTCCCTCAGTCCCACTTTGGTCCACATTAACGTGTGCCCACCTGGCTCTCCATCACCTTCCCAGCTGCAAAAAGTTAATTCCCACCATCTGAGCAGGTGTTAGACCCAGATGACAGCTGCCCACCTCTTCCCCTCTGGTCAATGTTACTCCATCTTTGGTTACAGCTTTTTGCCTCAACGTCAAGTTACAGGATGGAAGGGGCTGTGATTACTTCTGTGTTATTTTTGAGCAAATGGGACTCTCTGAGTTATGTTCGCTGAACACTCTGAAGAAGCTCAGAGGCACAAAAAATATTTGGGTTTGAACCTGTGAGATCAACTCAGGGCAGATTTCGGGTGAGGATGGAGGTGACCGTCCTCAAAGCTTGTGGTCACCACGCTATGGTTGCCGGGCCCAATCCAGCCTGTCGTCTGCATCTGTAGGGCCCAGGAACCAGTAATGGGTTTTATATTTTTAAATGGTTGAAGAAAACCAAACAATGAATCATTGTTCATGGCATGAACCTCAAATTAGAGAGTGCATTGGCTGGCACACGGCCGCCCCTGTCATTCACATACTGCCTGTGGCTGCTTCTGTGCTCGGTGGCGGAGCCTACATGGCTGCACAGAAACCGTATGACCCAGAAGATGAAACTGTTCGCTAACCCCCTTTACAGGAAAAGCTTGCAGACCCGTCGCTGATGCTAAACTCGTACTATGTGAGCAACCAGGGGAAGCATTCAGCTGTAATCTTCAAAAACATTCCCTATTTGTCGAACAGGAGGAGAAATGTAACTTCATGAATCCTAATTCTTGTGGTTCTATGTAAACCACTATCTTTCAAAGACGGGGAGCCTAAGAAAGAACCGAACATCACAGTTCTTCAGAGCAAGCTGACCGAGGGTATAAATTAGAACAAAACCTGCCTCATATTTGGGTTTAGCAATTGCCACCAGAAAGTGTCCCCGGGTCTTTGCCCAGCAGGGCTTCGCAGGACACAGTTCTGCCTAGAAAACCATGCTTCCTCAACCCAGTCAGTTTCACGCAAGGTTTTCCTGCAAAAATGCAGGAGATGTAGGTCTCAGTGCTGGAGCTCAACGTGGCCCCCCCCTTCTGCTGTCCGAGCACAAACTCAAATTCTCCTGTCACCACACTGTGGGGTCCCACCTGGGTCCCCGCAGCTGCCCGCCCCGCCTCGCTCACCCAGGAGGCGCACCCGGGCGGTGGGTGGAACGCTTTTCCTCACAGCTGTGTGAGTCACGGTGGCCCTAGGCCTCCAAACGCAGCGAGGAGGCGGAGACTCCAGGGCAAGTCTGTTCCCAGAGCCGAGGCTTACACAGTGTCGGCAAAGTGCAGGAGTGACCGTCGCCACCTCTGCCAAGGTGTACGGGTTAGAAACGGGTCACTCCGGGGGAGGGGATTACACCAGGCCATGAATGTGAGGATGGAAGCCCAAGGCAGACCTGGCTGCAAAGAGCAAAGACGGAGGGGATGGGGGACTTCAGGGTGACGTTCCCGGGAGGACAGGTGACACATACCTGAGTGAGGGATGGTAGGCAGAATTCTAAGGTGACCACCCCGCCGTAGCCCACACCTCATCTAACCCCTCCCATGAGTGTGGGCAGCAGCTGTGACCAGGATGGAATTGGGGCTGCAGTGACCGCATGTGTTATTCGAGGCTCTGTTACAGCCAAGACACGCCTCTGGTGGCCCAGAAGAAGCCGGGTGCCGTACTGTGACACAACAGGTCCCACGGGAGGGGTCCCTACTCAACAGATAAAAAAACACCTGGCACCCAGCCAAACCTGTGGCCCAGAATAGACCACAGTGAGAAAGGACCCCAGCCCCACTGACACACGGATTTCAGTCTGGGGAGACCCACGGCAGAGGTGCCCCCATCCGTACGGCTGCCACGGAAACGGTGAGATACTAAATGGGTGTTGTTTTAAGCCACTAAGTTTGTGGTAATTTATTACACAGCCATAGAGGATCGATAGAGCAGGCAGACACCCACACGCAAACTCTTTCCACCTGCTGTTTGGATGCCGAGGATACCATGGGCACCTTCCCTCTGGCATTGTCACCTGGCTAGGGAAATGGGACCAAAGGATTTGGGCAGAGCACCGGGAATGGAACGTCCTGGTCCCTGCAACCAGAGGTTACAAACTGTTGGCTCAGCAGCCGAACCTCTCCCACCTCATGTTTATTTGGCCCACAGTCATTTTTTTTTTCTAACTTTTTATTTTGAAACAATCACAGTCATGCAAAGTTGCAAACGTAGTACGCTTTTGGCTTCCTATGATTTTAGACCGTCAACAGCCATCTAAAAATAGTAAATGGAAAATTCCAGAAACAAACAATTCATAAGGTTTCAGCTTCAGGTGGTTCTGAGTGGCTGTGATGAAACCTCGTGATGTCTGTCCAGACGGGACTCGTCCCTTTGCCCTGCGTCTCCATGCGGCAGGCGCTCCCCACGCTGCAGACGTTCTCACGTGTCCGTCCCGTGGCAACCACCTGGTTGTCAGGTCGACGGTGGGGTACTGAGGTGCTTGTGCTCAAGTCACCCTCGTTTTACTTACCGATGGCCCCAAAGCACAGGCGCAGTGATGCTGGCAGTTCAAACATGCCGCAGAGAGGCCGGAAAGTGCTGCTTTTAAGTGAAAAGGTAAAGCTTCTTGACCCAATAAGGAAAAAAATCATCTTATGTTGAGGTCGCTAAAATCTACGGTGAGAACAGCTCTCCTGTCCGTGAAATTGTGATGAAGGAAAAAAAGACTCATGCTGGTTTTGCTGTTGCACCTTAAACCGCAGATGCCTCTTATCGCGTGGGCATTTTATCATCTCGGCAAGAAAAAGGGTGAGTACAGGACAGTTAGATATTCAGAGAGAGGGAGAGAACAGTCACATAACTTTTATTACGGTGTGTAGTGTTATAATGGTTCTATTTTATTATTAGTTATCGTTAGTCTCTGGCTGTGCCTAATTTATAAATTAAAGTTTATCATATGTACATACAGAAAAACACACACAATATAAATAGGGTTTGGTGCTATCCATGGTTTCAGGCATTTACTGAGGGTCTTGAGTCAGATCGCCCACAGATACAGGGGTGCCTCCTACACAGAGAACCTCCCTGTACCCTTCACCCCGTTTCCCCCTGGGGTCACTTCTTATGTAGCTACAGCACAATACCAAGCCACTGGAACAACGTATTGGAAGGGTTCTATACCATCTCGTCCCAGTGTAAATTCCTGTAACGACCACCACAATCAAGACACGGGACTCTTATTCCAATGCCTCAGAGACCTCCACCATGCTACCCCTTATAATCACCCCAGCGTCCCCCACCACCCCTAGTCCCTGGCTGCCACTCATCTGTTCTCCACCTCCATGATTTTCTCGTTTTGAGAATGTCCTGTGGATGGAGCCCTATAGCATGGGACACTTGCGGCTGGCTCGTTCCACTCAGCATAACAAACGCCCTGAGATCCGTCCAGCCCAGCGTACCTGTGTCGTGCAGAGTGTGTTTAATCACCCACCTGTTGAGGGACGTTTTGGTCACTGTCAGGTTTCGACTGTTACCAAGAGAGATGTTATGAAGAACCCACAGCGTGGGTTTTGCGTGGTCATCTCTGTTCATCTCTCTTGGATGAATGCCCAGGGGCACGGTTGCTGGGTCTTGCGGGAAGTATATGCTCTGGCCCCCGGTAACTTCTTTGAAATTTTGGATTAGCGGCCGACACTCCACCATGACATTTCACATTCTAGCCCAGCGAGGGAGACACAGTAAGCCATCAAGTTTCTCTGAAGCGCAAATAAACAGAAGGTGAGCGGCAGGGGTCCTGGGCTTCACCCTGAGCTTTCCCCGGCCCCTAGGGCGGCAAACAGCCCCCCCGCCCACCCCACCCACGGGCCCTGGGGGTGCCCAGCCCTCCTGGCTTTTTCCTGCCTCCTCCCCGCTGCCCGGGCCGAGCCCGCGTCTGCTTCCCAGCCTTTGCCCTCCACCCCTAGCTAAGCTTTCCCTCCCGATGCCACACTGCTGGATGCCTTGCTGTGCCTTCTGGTCTTTGCTCACACGTCACCTCCTCAGAGAAGCCCTCCCTGACCACCCTCCACAGCCTCTCTGACCACATCGCCCAGCTGTGTGTGTTTGTTTTTTCATTGATTTGAGAGACACATCAATTTCTTGTTCCACTTAGTGATACATTCATTGACTGATTCTCATATATGTCCTGACTGGGGATCCAACCCACAGCCTTGGTGTTTCCTGAGGACACTCTAACCAGCTGAGCCACCCAGCCCCGGCCGAATGCCAAGAGACTTTTAAACCAACGTGTGGAGAGATGGCTGGACTTCTACACCAGAGACGTGGAAAAATGTGCGGTGTGCCCTGCAGTTACCAGGAACTGCCACTAGAGGACAGACACAACCCATCGCAAAGAACAGCGCCTTTTCCAAAGATGTTGCTTCAGGGGCCCTTGAGAACAGCAAGGTGGAAGTTGGAGTAATAGAATCTTCGACACATAGGCATCGTACATTATGTGAGAGTCATGATTCTGCCCTCTTAAAAACCTCCCTGTCAGAGAGCTGCGAGCCTTCCTGGGACTAAGTAACAGGGTAGAAGTCAAGACGTTATTACTCCAGGACATAAAGTGCCACTCCGTTTGGAAAACCTATGGAAAGGAACTCGGATGAAAAGATGGGGCAGTGGCTTTGGGTGGGCTGGGGGCTGAGGCCAGGTTCCGCCATCTGGCATCCTGTGAACCACCGCAGGCACCCAGGCAAAGCCCAGGGGTGGCCGTCTGGCAGGGGTGACATAGGTGATAGGGAGGGGCGGGTGAACTGGAATGAGACTTGGGGAGGCAGCAAATGAGAGACTGGGCTCCTTGGCAGGCAGGGCTGTGGCCCCCATGACCACTGAGCCCCTCCCCACATTTCCTTCACCCCCTCCTTCAGGGTTCTGCATGCCACACCAACCCCTTCCTTACCCACCCTCCAGGGGTGAGGGCTGTGCTGATAGGGGGGCTCCCCCACTCCGAGTTCACTCCTGGTGCTCTTATGAAACAGCCCTGGCCTTCGTTGGGCAAACTTCTGGGTTCATTGAACTGAGGGACCCCAGAAGCTGCTCAACACCTTCCCCAGAGCGTGTGTGTAAATTTCGACGTCAGGCCGACAACTCTGGACACGTACCTAAGTTGCAAGTTCGATTCCCAGTCAGGGTGCATACAGGAGGCAACCAATCAATGTTTCTCTCCCCTATTGATGCTTTTCTCCCTCTTTCCCCCTCTATCTCTTTCTCTCTAAAAATCAGTGAAACATATCTTCAGGTGAGTATTAAAAAAATTTAGAAACAGAATTACCCTATGATCCGGCAACTCCACGTTTCGGTATAGACACAAAAGACTTAAAAGCAGGATGTCGAAGAGATGTTTGTACACCCAGCATGATTCACAACAGCCAAGAAGCAGAAGCAACTCAAATGTCCACAGATGGGTGACTAGATAAATGACACGTAGGCCACACAGGCAGCAGAGTCTTATTCAACTTTAAAAAATGCCAAGTACCTTCTGAACGCTGGGAGCACTGGGATAATGAAATCCCACACTGTGACGGGGGCTGTCAGACAGCTGGGGAGGTAGACGACAGCAAACACTTAAATATATGACAGCATGTCCGAAGGGGTAAGTGCTGTGAATAAAACACACTAAAGGCGTCCTGACCAGTGTGGCTCCGCTGGTTGGGGCGTCGTCCCATAACCTAAGGGTTGCAGGTTCGAATCCCTGGCCCGCGTACATAGGGGAGGCAACCAGTCGATGCTCATCGTTGTCATCGATGTTTCCCTCTCTTCCCTTAATCTCTCTGTCTAAAAGCAATGAGAAAAAAGTCCTTGGGTGACGATAAAAATTATATATATTAACACACACACACACTAAAGGAGGACCCTCTGGAGCCGGCCGGTCGGGGAGGACCTTTCGGAGGACAGCCTTACGCAACCCTGTGTGAGGGGAGGACGCGGCTATGGAAAAGCCCTCCAGGCAGCGGGGGCAGCGCGCGGAGGCCGCGAATCTTCCAGAAGCCCGTGCTTCCTTCTGAGAGCTGGCCTCGCCCCCAGTCATGCCTTCGTTTTTCGTGACGGGAGCCCTAGTGAGAGGTTAGGATAGGCAGCCCCAAACCACTCTGTTTTGGCCCAAGGAGCATCTCGAGCCGGAGGCCTTGAAGCAGGAAGAGGCTTCTCTTCGCTTTTCCGCATGAAAGCAGGACGGACATTTCCCACTGACCGAGGTGTTCCCTCCTCCCACCTCCCCCCGCACCAGGGAGAAGAGTGACGCCGGTCATCAGAGACGGTGTCGACACCAAGATGAGCCCGCACGGACGCGCCTCACGAACGTAGCCCTTACCTTGCCCCGGTCCCCCCATGTATTTCCTAGCCACATCCCCACGACGTATCCCTTGAAACCCAGACCCGCTTCCCTTTGTTGAGAGCTTTAGTGCTTCTTTGAGTTTCGCTTTTTCTTCTGTGAACTCCTGTGCACGGGCATATTAATAAAAGTCGGATGCCTTTTCTCCTATTAATCTGTTTTTTGTTTAACTCACAGACCCCCATTTACTGGGCCTAAGAGGGTGGAGTAAAAACGGACTCCCCTCCAACAGCTTCAGTTCTCCCCCCTCTGTATACTCCGGCTGTTGGCACTCCAGACTTTGCCTGTGCTGTAATTTAATCGGTCCCCTGTGGCTGGACGTCTGGGTCCTCACCAGGGCTTTGTTATGACAGACACACATGCTGCCTGTTTCCACAGACTGCACGGGATCTGACGGTCTCCACAACGTGACCACTGTCTGCTGGGGTTGGTGTCTACCCTGCAGCCAGTCAGGGCACCAAAAACACAGAGCCGGGAATGGCTCACGCTTGACTAATTTTAGAATTTCCCAGTACAGTTATGTGATGACTCATCCCATTTAAATTCAGGGCTCTTTAATGAGCCATCTGGCTCAGCGGAGCATGAGAGACTTGGTCCAGAAACCTGCAAACTTACCCAAGAGGAAGACAAAAGCATATTTAACCGCTGGGAAGACCGGCTGACTGTCGGCTCCTTGCAGACAGGAATGTTGTCAAATAATTGAACTGTATAGTTCCTGAGCCTACTTTCCTATGAAAGACTAACTTTCTTCCTGATTACAAAAGCAATGCAACCAAGAGCTTGGGCAACCCAAGAAAAACAGGTAAATGGGATATTATCAAAATTAAAAAGTTTTGTGTTTCAAAGGAAACTAACAAAATCAAAAAAGACCACTCGGCCCTCACTGGCATGGCGCAGTGGGTCGGGCGTCGTCCTGCAAGGCTCGAGTTCTCCAGTTCGATTCCCTGTCAGGGCACAGGCCTAGGTTGCAGGTTTGGTCCCTGGTCGGGGCGCATGTGAAAGGTAACCAACTGAAGTTTCTGTCTCCCATCGATGTTTCTCTCCCTCTCTTTCTCCCTCCCTCTCTCTAAAAATAAATTCAAAAGAATTTTAAAACGACGACTCAGGGAATGGAAAGTATTTATAAATCGTATGTCTGCAAGGGACTAGAATTAAGAATATATAAAAACTTGCAACTCAGCAATACCAAGTGACCCAATAAAAAATGGGCAAAGGACTTTAAATAGACATTAGGTCAGAGAAGATACACAAATGGCCAATAAGCATGTGAAAAGGTACTCCACACCAGTAGCCAACAGGGAAACGCACATCGAAACCCCAAGGACACCCCACTCATCCTTGCTGGCATGGCGGGAACCCCAAGGATGGACAAGAGCAGGGGGCGAGGTTGTAGGGACATTGGGACCCTCGCACATTGCTAGTGGAGATGTGAGAGTATGCAGTTACTTATGAAAAAGTCTGCATTCCCTCCAAATGTTTTAAACATATGGTCACCAGACTCCATGCTAGGTGTTTACCAAGAAAAATGAAATGTGTCCCCAGAAACACTTATTGCTGAACGTTCATAGCGCTGTGATGTGTAGGGGTGCCAAGCGGAAACAACTGGAATGTGTGTCAGCTGACAGGTGGATGACAGCCGCGTATCCGGACGTCGGAATGTTACTCAGCCGTAAAAAGGAACGGAGGCTGACCAATGCTACAAAAATGAATGAACCTTTATAACATTAAACTCAGGGAAAGGACACAGGAGACCACGAATGGCATGATTCCCGTAACAGAGGAAGAAACCTCTCTGCTCCTCTCTTAGGTTCAGGGTGTAGGGCCTGCAAATTAAACTCACAGCTGTTCCTGTGAGCGGCTTGGGGTTCCGCAGCCAGACCGGGGTCCCCCACTCTCTCCCTTCCTGTCGTGGGAACTGGGGCTGGTTTTTGAATTTCCTTTGTGTCATCGGTGAAATGGAGGTGACAGTAAGGGGCCTTGAGAATCTGCCCTCCACCTCGTACTTACTCTCTGTAGCCTCTGATGTGCCAAATCGCGGGCCGGGGAGTGAGCCCGCGGCCAGTGTTGCTAAACTCCAGGACGGGAGGAAGGCCACATTCTTGCCCTGAGGCTTTCGGCTTATCTGCAGTTTCAGTGACAATTTTAAAAAGGACTAGAGGTTCCTCATTCCTTCCAAGCAGGAGAGCTACATAACTGGCAGAGCCTGATGCAGAATGAAAATGGAGGGGCCTCTTGTCCAAAATCCACGGATTTCACGGCCGTGGCGGAGCAGGACTGCAGTGCGGGCCTTAGGCGCACGCGGGGTCCTGTGTGTCGCACACCCCTGAAACCAGGCCTGTCCTCAGAGCTCCGGTCCTGTCTTCCAGGGTGTGACACAGCCCCCGTATGTCACCTACATGTTAAATAGGCTCATTCTCAAATCCCTCGCCCAGGGTGTCCACAGGACGGCGAGTAGGATAGCTTCCACTCCTGGTGTCCCTGGGAATAATAGGAGGCAGGGGAGATGCTGGCAGATGGTGATTCCCTTCTTCTGGCCCCGTTGTCTCCTGTCACCCTCCCAGTCCCTGGGTGGAGCTGGGTGGGTCCTCAGAGGAGGGCCTGGACTGTAGAGAGAACCACTGTGCCATGTGAAGTGTGGGCACCCACGCCTCTGTGCGCGCTGGGGACAGATGTGCCACCCAGGTTGGAGGCGTGGCGGACACATAGCTCTCCACTCTGGGTCGGCTTCGTGGAGGCTCAAGGTTTCGCCACAGGACAGGTGGGACGTGGGCCGTTCGCCGTAGCGTGTGGGGCCATGGGAGCAGGCAGAGAAGTTGGAATCTGGAGGTCCTGCCTCTCTAAACCCAGAGCTGCCTCTGGCCAGCTGTGTTACCTTAAGCAGGTTCCTTAACCTCTCTGAGTCTCAACGACGGGGTTTGCAAGGAGGGAGGCAGAGCGGGATCGAGGGAAAGATTCAACAAGACATCACCACGATTCAACAAATCCTCAGCACGATGCCTGGCACACAGTAGGCACTTAGCAATAACACTATTGTCACATTGAAAAAGGCGCTTTGGGTGCCCAAGGAAACAAAACCCCTTGAGTAAAAGGTTTGACCATTTGAATCTCCCGAGCTCTCCATATGACATATTTCCCTGCCTTTGGACAGCGTACCCTGGCCGTCTTCGAACACCGGGCCGTTAGTCGCAACACAAAAATGCCCTCCCCAAAGCCTGGCTGCCTTTAGAAATCAATCACGAGTCCTCATTAGTTTCACGTTTCCTCATTTGGCCGCCGCTGTCCTGCATCTGCCCCAACACGCGTGGCGCCAGGCCCCTGGGCTTCTGAGAGGTTGTGTGAGAGACGGCGAAGTCATGATCAAAACCTCGGTCGGCAGTCACTCCCCTTAAAGACAGGAAGGACACTGTTTGACGTGGCTCCCTCAGCCACAAACTGCTATTGCCGACCTGCTGTGGGGTAAAATTCCAGACACCCCAGGCAGGTAACCCAGGCACAGTGTCACCAGTGATTGGGCCCAACCTAAAGTCCAGAGAGGGTTATTAGCTTGTCTAAGGCCACACAGCAGAAGCATGTTTGGAAGTCTTTGAATCCAAGGCTGATTCCAGATCCTACTGGCTTTCCACTTTGTGGGGAGGGGGGCTGGATTTAGCAACTTAAAAATACAGGATGCCACGTACGCTTCCCTTTCAGATACACAATGAATAATGTTTGGTGTAAGTATATCCCGTGCATTGTTTGAGACATACTTGTAATAAAAATATATTCCTTGTTGATCTGAAATTCAAATTTATCTGGGCACCTCGCATGTTATCTGGCAACCCACACTGCCTCTGCCCAGTGTTGGTGGGCACAGGAACGGAATCTTGGCAAAGGAGAACTAGAACATTCTGGAAGCTGCACTTGCTCGTGGTTTGACTGTAAGGTCACCGCACAGGGAGGTCTTCGCTCCGGTAAAGAGGGCCCTCAGCTCTCACGTGCTCTTCTTAACAACTCCATCGTGGGGTAATTCAAACACTGTGTAGTGCACTCGCAGGCCACGGATTATTGGTGTGTTTTATACATTCCAGGCCTGTGCGACCACAGCCCGTTTTACACGGTTTCATCACCTCAAAAAGAGGCCTTCCCCCACTAGCAGGCACGCGCATCCCTGTCTCCAACCACTGAGCAACGCCAACCCACTTTATGTTTCTGTAGATTCACTCCTTCTAGACACTTTATCTAAATGGAACCCTAGATGACACGGTCTTTCGTGTCTGTAGCAGGTATCGGGACTTGATTCTTTCCTACAGCTGAATAATATTCCCTCATATTGGCAGACCACAGTTTGTTTATCCACCTGGCCATCCTCCACCTTGTTCCTAATCACACGGCCCTATTTCCTCCACTCACCACAGCCTGCCCCCATCCTTTCCATCTGCAGAGCACCTGTTCGTTCCCTGCCTCCTCCCTGCACCGCGAGCTCCGAGCGGGCACAGTTTGATCTGAATCACCGCTGCATGTCTGGGCCACTCCGATGAATGAGTGATGGGAAATGGACCTGCTGCCACGGGTGCTGCCCCTGGGAACCGAGGGCATTGTACACAGAGGAAAGGTCTCGTCATTTCCAGGTAGGAAAAACCCTTAGGTGGGGCTATGACATGGTGTGTTCCTCTCGGCCCCAGCTGTCTGGGCTTTGAGAGTCTGTACCATCAAGCCTATCGTCTTCTGAATCTTTCATGTTTAAAAGGATTATGTTGGGACAAGTAGTGGAAATGGGTGTATTGGGGGGGCTGGAGGAGTTGTGGTGGGAGGAGCCACTGTCTTCCTGGGACTTCTTGGGACTTGCTGGTTCCACTGGGATGCAAATCCTGCAACAGCGTGGGCAGCTGCTAGCCGGCGGGGAGAGCATACCATTCAGAGCAAATCCTCCTGGATCCGCTAGATGTGCTGGGCCACCCCTCTGCTCAGCTCTTTATTTATTTAAATTTGCAGGTTGGGAGAATTTTCCAAGTATACCCTCTTTTCTGGCAAAGGAAATTTCTATCTGCTCATCAGAGTCAGGACTTTGACTTCATTCATTCAGCAGTTCTTTAATTCCACCTGCGTTAGAGTGATACCGAAGTGCCGCACCCTGGGTGGCTTCAAACGATAGACATTTATTCTCTCAGTTCTGGAGGCTAGAAGTCCAAACCCAAGGCGTTCTGCAGGGCCACGCTCACTCTGCAGGCTCCAGGGAGGGTCTGTTTGTTCCACGCCTTTCTCCCAGCTTCTGGTAGCTGTCGGAAATCCTTGGTGCCTTGGCCTGTAGACTCATGGCTCCCATCTGTGCCTTTGTCCTCATGTGGCCCTCTCCTCACTGCGCCTCTTCTCCTTCTCTTATAAGGACACCAGTCGTACTGGAGTAAGGGCCCACCCTAGTCCTGTATGACTTCAGCTACCAAGACCCCATTTCCAGATAAGGTCCGATTTATTTATAAGTGCTAGGGAACGGGACTTCAACATATCTTCTCAAAAGACATAATTCAACTCACAACATAATCTCTCTGAGAAAAAAGTCTTACTGGAAGCTGAACTAGAATTGTATTCAATTTATATCATAATTTTTACCTTCTCTTACTCCAAGACACGGTATGTCTTCTCCTTTGTTCTGATTTTGTGTGATGTGATCCCATACGATGTCACTGTTTTCCTCATAAAGTGCCCCGCCTTTCTTACTAAATTTATTTCCAAGCATTTTATTATTTCGGTCTCTGTTGCGAATGAATTTTTTTTCCTTATTTTTACTCCTAAATGTTTAGTGCCAGGCTGTAGGACAGCAGTTACCTGTGTGTGTTTATCTGAAACCTGGCCACGGAACCAAAATTTCTTATTTATCCTAGGGTGGTAGGTTTAAAAAAAAATTTTTTTTAAACAAAACTAGTGTATTTGGGGTTTTCCAGGGACAGAATTCTATAAATAGGAAAAAGAGCATTGCATCTTGAAATATTCTGCCGCCGATTAGAAGAATGAAGGAGAGTTATCCTTGACCTTGAACCATTTCCACACCATAGTGTTAAGTGAGGAAAAAGATGCAAGAATGTATAGTGGAAACCCAGGCTAGAAAAGCAATGAGGAAAAAGGCAACTGATGGACATGAGAATGTCTGTGTTCCTAGGGAAAGCACGGAATGTTAGCTCATTAACCTGGGCTACTTGTCAGGGTGGGGAGGCAACGTCAAGGGGAGAGGAGAGGAGAGACGAAGGCAGACAAACAGAAAAAGAAAAGAAAAAAGATTCTTCCAAAAAAAAAACAAAAAACCCAAATCCAAAATCATTGTGACAATCACACTCATGCATATATGTGAATTTGTATGTATAAAATGCGCATATTTATATATATTCCTTCTATGTGTCCAGAGCAATTTGTCATTTTTTTGTCCAGTTTTATTAAGATATAATTGACATGTTGCACTGTATGAACTTAAGGTGTACATATGTATATATTGCAAAATGACCACCACAGGAAGGTTAGTTACCATCCATCCCTTTTACGTAGTTACGGTTCTTTTTCTTGCGATGAGAACGAAGACCTTCTCTCTCAGCAACTTTGAAATAACTATACAAATATGTTAACTACAGGCAGCGTGTCGCCCATCATACCCCTGAAACTTACTGATCTTATAAGTAGAAGTGTGTACCTTTCGATCCCCTTCCCCCACCTCCCTCACCCACCCACCCGATTTCTCCTTCTATGAGTTCCACGTGTTCAGGCTTCGCATATAAGTGAGACCATATGGTGTCTGTCTCTCTCTGTCTGACTTCTTTGCTCAGCATAATACCCTCAGGGCCCATCCGTGTTGCTAATGGCACATTTCCTCCTGTTAAAGGCTGAATAATATTCCGCTGAATATACACAGCACATTTCCTGTGGCCGTTCAGCCGTCAGTGGACAGAGGGGTTGTGTCTAGGCCTTACCTTCCATAAATAATTCTTAAGTGAACACAGAAGCAGAGAAGTGAGACCCTGCTGGCATGCGTGGCTCTTGAAACCAGGATGACAGGGAGACACCCACAGGTCCTGGTGGACACCCGGGAAGCCCTCTGGCTGCTGGTAAGAGGGGTACCCGGCAGTGATATTGGGGCTTTGCTGGCAGACGTCATGCCCCATTCTGCGAGAGCAGATCAATTGTTCTTCGAAGCCACCCCTCCCCTCTCCCTCACCTCACTGCCCTCTTCTTTTCTTTTTTCTTTTTTTAAATTTTATTTATTTGTTTTTAGTGAGAGGGGAAGGGAGGGAGAAAGAGAGGGGGAGAGATATCAACATGTGGTGGCCTCTTGCACACCCCCTACTAGGGACCTGACCTGCAACCCAAGCATGTGCCCTGACTGGGAACCGAGCCGGCGACCCTTAGGTTCGGAGGCCGGCACTCAGTCCTCTGAGCCCCCCAGCCAGGGCAACTGCCCTCTTCTTGACGGGGTCATCACGAAGATGGAGACACCTTGTCCTGCTGCCCTTGGAGTCTGACTCTTGAGCCAAGGGCCCAACACATTTGCAGCTCCATGAGCCCCGGACAGATAGCTTCTTACCTGCATTGACCTTGGCGGAGGCCCTGCCAGAGGCTGGTGAGAGAGCCTCCCCTTTTCCTTCGATATTTTTAGTCTTTCACATATATTCCTTTCTGGCCTAAATTAACCAGAGACCCATTCCTCTGACAAAGCACCCTAGGGGGGTTTTAAACTAATAGCTTAAAATCTCCCACTGTCTTAAGCACTTTGCAAAATTACAGACGAGCTTTGTGATGTGGGCCTTGCCCTCATCCCCACGTTGCAGGTGCCGAAGCTGCGCTGGCCGTCGCGTCGCCTGGACTCCAGTTGCTAGCAGGCAGCAACGCTAGGGTGTGAGCTGGTGTCCGTCTGACTCCCAAACCCAGGTCTGTCCATGGGGTCACTGTCCTATGACCTCCTCTGGGATAGTAAAGGGATCCAGAGACATACATGTGTGTCGGTCACTGCCCGAACATAGTCAGAAACCAGTACACGGGGTGCATGCAAACACCAGTATTGCGAGGCCAAGCAAGCCTGGGGGGGCTGCAGTTTGGCAGGGGGTGGGGAGCCCCAGGAAAGGTTCTTGGAGGAGGTGTCTGGCACATGGGCCCGGCCCTGGAGGAGGAGAGGGGAAGCCCAGTGAGCCATGGTGGGAAGGGCAGAAAGAACCACACGCACTGTGTCAAGGACCGGAGGCCAAGTGTGCCGGTTAAGACTCAGTTGCAACCCAGATATGGCTAAACAGAATGAAAATTTAATCGGCTCAAATAACTGAAAAGTCCCAAGGTGGGTAGATGTGGCACCAAGGACACAGGTTAACGAGTGCTGTCCCCGGGGTCCAGGTTCTCCCTCCCTGCTACTGGCTTCCTCGCTGTCGCCCGGCCTCCAGCCTGAGGCCTCCCCTGGACTTGCCGCATGGTGACGTGCAGGAGCTCCCGGGGCCAGCGCCGCAGAGGGCCTCCCTCGGCTGCCCTGGCAGCTGTCTGGCGGCCTCTTATTTGGCTCTTTCTAGAGTATCTGCTCATCCCCATCAATCACTGTGGCTAGGGTGAAGCTGAGTGCTGATTGGCTTACGCCTAGGTCACAAGACCTGGCTTTGGCCAGGGTGGGTCAACTTGGGGACCAGGACTAGGAGAAAAAAGAGGAAGAATGAATGGAAAGTGGGGAACGAAGACACCAAACATCACCTCTGTGGAGTTCAGGCCCAGGTGCAGGCGGGGCTGGGTCAGGCAGCACCCACAGGGAGGCTAGCTGACGGCTCAGACAGGGCAGGGGCACGTGAGTTAACACTCCAGAGAGTGCGGGCCACACCCATGGCCTCCTGGCCCCAGAGGCCGGCTCTGTCCCCTGAAAGGACAGCTGCCAGGGCTCCCAGGCCCAGGGGGTGGCGACAGGGTGGCGACGGGGTGGCGGGTGGTTTCCATCCTTCAGTCAAGGCTCTTATCTTGAAGATGATTACAGAGTTAGGATTCTCCCAGGAGGCTGTTTCTCCTGCGTTCCTTCTTTCCACTGGCTTGTAACCCACCCAGTGTACTCTGAGGCCCGCCCACTTTTTCTGTGATTCTGGGCTTTTTGGGCCACCTGGTCGCCAGGACTCGGTTCTGCAGGCGCTAGTGACAGGAGCCATATTATTTACATACGGTCTGTGGTCTCTTTTGAGAGTATCCGAACAGCAAAGTCTAAAACTTCTACCTGGTCCTTTACAGAAAAGGTTTGCCAACCCCCTCATAGACCAAGAACATCTTTTGAGTCAGTAAAGTCCCTTCCTCATCGCCAGCTTTGATGACTGCGTCTTGCTTCCCTCCCGCCCGCATTTTCAAAGCTGCTCGATGGACAGCGTTGGGTTCCCTGGCAAATGTTCTTGAAACTGAGATTGCCAAGGGAAGACACCTGAATTTAGGGAGCGGTGGGAGGTATCCCCAGAGCCCTGTCGGGCTGCTCTCCCAGCCCGGCCCCGGTCTCTAAACTCTGAGGTCAAACATCATTTTCTAAGTCATTTTTCCTGACCCAAGGTCTTACAGCTCTGTAAACCCATGAAGTAGCAAGCTACCTACTGAGGAATCTTGTTGACCCTGTCCCAGTCCCATCCACATGAAACTATTTTTCGGCTACTTGAAATCATATCCCCCATCCTGCCGCCCCCATAATTACAGGTTACAGCTAGCCCCACTGGGAGCAAAAGCTTTCTTCTTTGCCTGGGGACATTATACATCAAACCGGGCTGGGGGTTGTGGGGAGGAGGACTCAAGACCTAGAGTCCAGTTTTTCTAGTTTCCAGGAGCCCTCCAGATTCCTCTCTGAGTTTACTTCTCTTAGGTAGAAGCCCTACATGGATTTGCAAAAGACATGGGGCTCTCTGTCACCTCAAACCCCGGGGAGGCCCATGGGGGCAGTCACCATATCTGGGTTCAGAAGTTGTTGCCACTTTGGCATTTCTTTTCTCTAAAAGAGGTGTTCTAATCTCTGCTCCCGATAACTTCGGACTTCGGCCAAGTGTCCTCGGTCGCATTTTTACTCAATAAATAGACTTTCTCCTCCAGAGCCAGGAGAGGGTTTCTTGTACCAGCAGGGAGGTTCGGAACGCAAAACTTCTCAAGCCCAGTTAGACCCCTGCATTTATCATGTCAGACACCCCAACATGTCGCCTCCCAACCAACCTTCATGTGAATTGGTAAAGCCAGGATGTATCAAATGTATAGCATTGCCTTCTGTAAAAATTGGGGGACTTCAGTATTTGTTGGGGTTTTTTTTTAGACACTTGTAATTTTATGTTTTGCTATTATAAAATGGTGCGTGGTCATTCGAGAATAATCGAGAGCTCTTAGGCTGGGCAAACAAAGAAACCGTAGCCACCGGCCCACGTTCAAGGTGGTAGACGAGAATAACATTGCAGGATAAGCTTTTCCAACCCTTATTAGCAGGGTAACTGGTCCCCCTGTCCCTTCCCTAAGAGACCGACCTTGTGCGGGCATCCTTTCTGAAGAGGGGTGGGGCTTTGAGGGCGTGAGGCCGGATCAACCTGAAATTGCTAAGTCATGGCCTTTTCCCTCCCAAGACTTGATCATGTGATGCAATAACTGGCAGTGAGGTAAGGTGGCAGGTGTCTGCTAAGGGACTTCTGGGGGAGGCCTCCTTCCTCCTAAATGAGACACAAACAGAGATGGCCACCTTGCGCTCAACCTGGGAACGGGGCACGTGTGGAGAAGAGGGTCAAGCCTGGAGACTCAGAAGCTGAGCAGGGAGCCCGTGCCTGTGTCAGAAGACGACCCCCAATTTTAAGCCAGTTTCCGTAATGAAGCTGAATAGCTAGCGCGTGTTCTGTTTGTGAAGCCCCCCAATCAGGCGCCACCCCTCCAGGCGCAGAAAGGGGAGCTTATTTAGCTGCTGCCACAGGGATCCAGAGGCGCCTTTGGGAGCGTCTTGGAAGGGGGAGGGTGGAGAGGGTTCGGGCTTGTGCTGGGTGGAGCTAAGGGGAGATGGGAGAAACGGGGCCACCTCTGGTCTGGGCACTGCTGAGGAGCTGGAGCGTTTGACCGTCGACTGCCTATCTACACAGCGATGACAGAACTGGATTGGAATAGTGCAGGGTCGGAGCGGACATGGACCGGCTAGCAACTGCTCATGGTAGGAAAGAGGGAGGTTCATTTTCACGGTCACTGTGTGGCCTTGTCTGTGACCAGCTCCGAGCACCATTTACGGGCTGTTGAGAATGTTGTTGCGTGGCTGTGGGCACGGCCCACCTTCACGCTGTCTGGCTGGGAGCAGGGCCAGTTTTCACCTTCTCCACATGCGTGTATAACCTGCATGAAACGCTGGGCCCCCTTATCATCCATTCTCCACGTGACGTGGCTTTCAAAGACCCAGAGCCTCCCGAGGGTCATTAAAGACAGCCGAGACATTGTTTTTTTGTCACTGCAAAATATACATGGAGACATACATGATTCAACCCCCATTCAAACTTTCTAAAATTATTTGTTCAATAAAAAGAGAATAAGAAGGAAATACAGGTCATCCCGGAGTATATGGATGTTTAGTACCCTCTAGGAAAAATCTTCTGGCAGCTGATGGAATTCTTCATTTTATACGTAGGCTTCTCTGTGTCATAAATCAATGATTCCCAGTTCTGAGGTCAGCCCAGGCAGAGTACCTAAAAGTCACCGAAGTTGCTGATGGAAAAATATAGACTCCCACCTCTTTCCTCACCTGAGATTCTGATTCATTTGCTCTCACCTGAGAAGTATCTTCCAGTGTCTCTACCCCAAAGTTAAATCTCTTGCTCCTCCAATTTCAAGGACTCTGATTGGCTCTATCTGAGTCATATGTCCCACTCCTGGACCAATCACTGTGGTTAGCGGAACGAGGCACTGTGATTGGCTAGTTCTGGGTCATATGTCCTTCTCAGTGGCCAAGAGGATGGGATACTGTGATAGACAGCTGTGCTGAGTCATAAACTGGTTTCAAAGAGGAGTCTTTCCCCCCAGAGGAGGTTGCAGGGGCCCAGGATGGGAATTCATTCTCGGAATTGCTGAATCTTCTTTCAGCTCAGTCCACTCCTTCCTCGATTCGTGTTAATGGGGCTTTTGGTAGACTTCCAGTGCAGGCTGCTGGTAGGTAGGGCTGTATCTCTTGGCTTAGAGGTGAAGATAGAAGGAAATTACCAGCCACCAGTCGGCCTTCACCTGGCCACCCGGGATGAATCAGGCCAAAAGATGACAGAGCCAAGATGCAGAATGTCAAGGCTAGAACTGCTCGGGTCAGGAGCTGCCATTTTAAGTGACATTAAGTGACAGTAACCTGGACCATTAGTAAATCATATTTGCTCAGGGTCTTAGAATTTAACCCAGTCAGATTTGTAAGTCTTTTTGCCTGAAGGATAGAAGGTTGGAGCTACAAGATTTAAAGTTGGAAAATCCCAGGGAAGGGCTCAGATTGGCTCAGCTCGGGTCATAGGGAGGAGACAAGCAGCGAGAATCCCAATGTGCCTACCTGCTCCCTAGAGTGTTCTGGGTACCTAAGGGATTCTTCCAAGCACCTCCTTACTCATTTTAAGATGCTGTGACATAAGATATGCATATATTTGGTCTGTACCCCCAGTTCCAGGCATGTAGCTCCTAAAACCTTTGGAACCTCGGAAGTGATTTTTTTGTGTACTAATGAGATGGCCTGTTACTAGGGGCTTCTGGACAGCCCGTGGCGGGGACTGGTTGCCAGGTAAACCAACCTTGTGCTTAGAGGGTTGGAACTTTCAGCCTTTTCAACCCCTGTCTTTTGAGGTTGTTAGTCACTAATGGCCACTGATTTACTCAGTCATGCCTATGGAATGGGACCCCCATACAAAGCCCCTGAATGGGATTCACAGAGCTTCCAGGTTGGGGAACACATGGAGGTACGGGGACATGGCGTCCTTTCCCCAAGCTTCTCCCTGTGCGTCTCTTCCGCCTGGCTGGTGCCGAGGGGATCCTGCGTAATAAGCTGCTAGCCTGTTAAGTACGGTCTTTTCCTGAGTTCTGTGAGCCTTCTGGCAAATTATGAACCCGAAGTTGGGGGTAACCCCCAATTTATAACCAGTTGGCCAGAAAACTTACAATTTGTATCTGAAGTAGGTGGCAGTCATACAGGGCTGAGCCCTTAGCCTGTGGGGTCTGTGCTACCTGCGAGATTGTGTCACGACTGAATTGAGTTGTGAGACCCCCAGCCGATGTCGGCAGGGGGCGGGGGGACAGAATTGAGCGATTCGGGGAAACCTGCCATACCCCTGGTGTGAAGAGAGTATAGTTGTAGGGGAAATACCAGCGTTTTCTCCATTTTGATACTCTCCTTTTTTCCCCCTTTAAATGTATTAAAGCCTTTATTTCAATATTAAAACATTCTCTCAGCGGGTCTCGCGCTGTGGGCCGGAAGCACGGGGGAGGTCACAGAGCAAAGGGAATACAAACGGAGACTGGCCGGGCCGCCACGCTCACCTCGGGCCCCCGCTCTCTTTCTGCCGGCACTGAGGACAGCGGCAGTGGTTTGGTGAAATTTCCGGAGCGATGACCTAGAAGTGTGGCCAGTGCTTTTTATTATTTTTTTTTCCTTTTGAGGAAGTTAACACTTCTTCAAAGAGTATTTTCAAGGAGCTTTTGCTTTGGCCCCAAATGATTTTCATTGCATATAATGATAAGAGCAAAACAAACAAACCAACAAACCAACAAAACCAGACTGACAGTCGCTAAGGTTCTATGGGGGGGAAAGGAAGGGTTAGGAGAGGCGATGTACTTGGGACACAGGGGCGTGGTCATGAAGCAGCGTCTGCTTAGACGTACACTCTTCATGCTCACATAGGTTGGCTTGACGCGGGGGCGCTGCTGGGGACGGAGAGGTGGTGAGATAACCCCCAGGTAATAAAGGCTGAATATAACACAGCACTTTCGGTGATGCCTTCTCAGCCCTCGATGAATGCGAACTCACTTAAACTTCCTAACGAGCTGAGGACGCAGGGCCCTGGCCACCTTGCCAGCAAGGTCCGCATAACCTCCCCGCCGTCCTGCCTTCTCACCTGCACAGAGGCCGAGGCCGGGCTTCTGGACGTCCTGCTCCCTGGCTGGGCAAGCCGGGGCATTTGTCTTCACTGAGCCTTGACTCCCCGCCTGCAGAGCAAGGGTAGTACTAGAGTTGTTGGGGAGCCTTTCAAGCACCCGGCTTTGGTGCTCAACAGACAGAAGCAGTGACACTTATTGTGGACTTAGAGCTCCCTTGGGGGCGTTGTACCAGAATTTGGGGATTACTGCATCCCCAGCTGAGCCCGTTGAGGCCAAGGTCCCGGGGCGGGTAGCAGCCTCCAGTGCTTCAGCCCGCACAGAGCTCAGCTGTATGTGGAAGGATGGGCCACGTCACTCAGGAAGCTTCTCGCCTTGAAACACCTTGACGCTAAGGGATCTTCCTCCTTTGCTCCTGTCTTCCCTGTCCGCCTCTCTCCCTCCCTCCCTTTCTTCTTTCAATACCTGGAGTCAGTTGACGTCTTTCCATGAGCACCTAACCGAGCAGGACAGGCAGGGTGGGCAGGGCCGGCACCCCGCAGGATTAAGGGAGGAGGAAGACCCTCTGTCAGTCTCTCCTCTCCTTTCTGCAGAAGCAAGGCCTGAGTCTTGCTAAAGTGCTCTCTTGGTAACCACTTTCTCCCAGGGTTTTTTGGGTCACCTCTGGCTGGGCGGAGCTCCCGCTGTGCGCAGCCTTCGGGTGAGCCAGGGCTTTGGCACTGGGTGGGGCCTCCATCCCAGGGCCAAGTCGACTCACCTCTTGGGCCAGTTGCCTCAGACCTTGGAGACAAGCCACGTCATGCCAAGAGGCTTCTGCTCCCCAATTCCAGCGCCCAGGGGTGCGGCCCTGCCGTCACCCCAGCCTACTCCTCCCTTTCAGTTCCCTTCTTCTTTTCATTTATCCTGGTGTAAGGAGGAAACACAAAACCTACTCTTACAAAAGGCCAGTCCTCCACTTTGCCTCAGGTCCTACTTTTTTTTTCCCTGACCTTTTCAAGGACTTCGAGTCTTTAATTGTTCTCTCCTGAACGTCCCTCTCTCCCCACCCCCGCTTTTCACCAGCCCCCGGAACTGCTCCCTAGTTGAAACTAGCACAGAAAGCCTCTGGCTTTGGTACATCCCTCCAGCGCCCACCCTCCTACCTCGGCTCCCCCACCCCCCACCCCCCGCCTGCATTTCCTCCATTCCAACCCATTCTCTAGCCCACTTGGGTCTGGCTTTGGCCCCTCCCTGAGTTTGCTGTTGCCAAGGCCACGTCCATGAACACATTCAAGTCTTCCTGTTCCAGGGCTCCTTTGCTGTACTTGACCCAGCCGACCTCTCTCTCCTCCCTGTTCTCTTGTGATGTGCTCCTGGTTTTCATACCGCCTCCCTGGCCACCCCTCCTCCGTCTTCACCCTTGGCCCCTCTTCTTCCTGTCTCTCAGTGTTGGGTCCTGCACGGTCCTTCATAGCTGGACGCTCATGGGACGGTCTCCTCCGTCGCCATGGCTTTAAACTTGATCCAGTGGCTGAAGACCCTCACACTTATGTCTCCAGACTCGTGGTCACCTCATGATTTCATTGCCCATGTGACAGCCTCCCTTAACGTGTCCATGATGAAACTTTCCATTGTCTCCCCACTCGTTTGCTCCCCAGTCCTCTTCAGCTCCAGAAATGGCACCGCCCTTCAACCCAGACACCCAACTTGCTGTCTTCGGCTTCTTCATTCCCCTCCCTTTACCTTCCCGGCCTGTCAGCCACCAACAGTCAATTCTGTGCCCAGATGCCCCACAGATCTCTTTCTTTCTTTTTCTTCTTTCTCTTTTTTTTAATTTTTTTCTTTTTTTTGGTTAATTTGTATTGACTTTATTGGGGTGACATTGGTTAATGATGATCTCACTTTCCTTATCGTCCCCTTGCTCCGCTAGGTCGGGCCCCCGCCGGCTCCCACCTGGGCGCTGTAACGCTCACCTAAGCAATCACCAGCCCTCTGTTCTCATGCTGCCGCCGCTGCTGCTGAGATCTTTCGAAAATGAAAATGGAATCAGGTGCCTTGCTGGAAACCATTCCGTGCTCCCCAGTGCTCTTAAGGAGGAAAGAATCTAACCTCTTTGACTTGGCTTACGGGACCCTTCGGGGCCTGGCCTCTCCTCGCCCCTCTGATCTCCAGGGCTACCCCTGTGGGTCAGTCAACACCCGGCTTCCAGAGACACAGACAGGTTCACAGGTCTAGGATGTTCTTTGCCTTCTGGGCCTTTGCACTTGCTGCTCCCTGCTTGGGGCGCCCTCCCTCCCCTATCCCCCACCTCTGGTAGGCTTCTACTTGTCCTTCTGTCCTTGGCTTAGCTTAGCGATCACTTCCTCCAGAAAGCCTTCCCTGACTCATTCTCCCAAAACAAAACAAAATCAGATCAGATCAAAAAAAGTGAGTCAGAGCCTTTCTTCCCTAGGGAGGGATTAGGAAAGCCGTGTTTGCCTAACAGCCGTGTCATTTCCCCCTGCCTTCTTGTTACAGATTAATAGAAGCAGGGCAAGGATAGCATCGAGGAGGAATAATGACATGCCACGAGAAAAGCCCCAGTCTTTACTGGCGTGTGACTGCTGTGGTCAGCTGATTCGGACAGAGCTTCAGAAAAATGAAGTAAAAGTGGGGACTCGATTCGTGAAATGTGTGCTTCCCTCACGTAAAAAAAATACTTCACTGGCTTTTATAGAAACCATTTTTTTCCCTTCCTAATAGGTGGTCCGTTATTCCAACGACAGATTACAGGACGGGTTACTGCCTTTCACATATGAAGTCGCAACAACGCCGTCTTCTGGAATTTTAAACACACCCTTGGCTAATCTTGTTTGCTTTCTATTATTATTATTCGGGATGGCTCGAGGGCTCTAACGTGGAGGAGCCGGGCTGCAGCGTATTTTTGACACCCCGTGGCAGCACTATTTGCTGCATCCTGGTGTAGGGGCTGGATCCGTATTGATGGACGAAGGAAGGAAGGAAATTACTCCCAAACCAGAGTTCAGTGGTTTAATTCCGTCAGCCTCCCCACCCCCTGACCCCCCCGCCAAGACCAGGCACAGCCTCACGCTCTGAATCACGGAACCACCGTGAATGACAAATGGCAGGGTTCCTGGGGCCCCGGTGGGTCCTCTTCCAAACACGTCCAGAGAGCCAGCTGAGCCCTTGATTTTGGGCAGGTGTCCCAGAGCAGGCGCGCTGCTGGCGGGATGGAAGAAGGGCGCGGGCGGCGGGGGACCAGGGTGGTTGAGAAGCTCTTAAAACACGTCGCCTGGTTTGATTTCCTTTTTGTTTGCTTGCTTTAAAAAAATCACCGCAAATCTCTGGGAAACCAGATCCAGGACTGGAGGAAGTAAGGTATCAGTGTCGACGTACGTCTGCGACACGGAAGGAGCCCCTGCTCCCCGTTACTGGCAATGGCTGGCGTCTGCTTGCCACCTTGTGGTCAAACCCGGGGACTGCATACTCCCCACTTCGGTTCCGCGTGCCTTACACAGCAGTGGGACCAAGATTTGGACCCCAGTCTGTTGCGCCGCCCCAGTCTGGGGCCTAAAGGCCAAGTCCCAGTTTGACCACTCCCAGCCATGAGCAAGGTGGATTCCACTTTCTTATCTGAATTGTGGAGACAGCAACATTGTCATCTCCCTGGATGAAGACCCAGTGAGAAATGAGACTCCCTGAGAAATGAGGCTCGCCGTCACAGGTTTGTCAAGTCTCCTGGCTGTGATCGACGGGTACGGTTTTTCTGAAGTCCATATAAGAACACCTATGTTCAGTGTTATCTTAAAACAAGAAAATAAGATGCCTGGGTGGTTTGCACGTTCAGCACCGGGAAGGATTTGGGGGTCCTCAGCTGTGACCTCCATATTTTAGACAAGAAGCTGACACTCAGGGAGAGACGAGGGTGGAAGCCACGAGGTTTCATAGCTCGTGCTGCGGATGCGGGCTTGCCACTCCCTGGTTCAGCAGTGGGACCAAGGCTCTGGCTTCAGGCGAGGACACGCAGGACAGAGGGTCCCCGGTGGGCTCCTGAGAACAGGTCCAGCAATGGCCCTTTGGAAGCCGCATCCTTCTTCCTGTTGCTGAAGAGGCACCCAGAGACCTCGTGAGTGGGGCTCAGCAGACAGCTCCCCAGTGAGCAGAATCACCAGCATCTAGTGAAGGCCGAGCCCAGAATCATCCCGTCATTTGTCACTTGACAGAGGACAAAGCTGAGACATGGGCAGGGAGGAGGGGCCCATCCCGGCCACCTCACCGTCGTCAGTAATTGTTCCGTCCCAGCAAACTGTGTCACTGTTTTCTTGGAAGGACCTTGGAGCTATGTATGCACTTTATAGCCTCCTTATTCCACTTCACCTTCCCGGCAGCCTTGCGAAAGGTGTGTTCCCATTTCACAGTCGAGGATCGCGAGGCACAGGCAGTGCTGGGCCGTGCATGAGACCGGTGAGGGGTTCCAGGGTCGAACCGATCTCTGCGCAGCTTCCAGCTCCACAGGCAGCTTCAGCCTCTTGCGGGAGGGGGCGTTCTCAAGGGGTCTTGAGGAGGCACATGTTCTAGGGGATCCGCCTTCAGAGTTTACTTAGATTTACGCTGGTACCTGGAGCAAATCAATTACCCTCCTGCACCGCTTTTTGAAAAATGAAATAAAGGGCACAAAAGGTCAGGCGAACGCTCCTGCCCGTGGGGCTGCCGCGCTGTGACCGCCCAGGCGAAGGCCGTTCCTCTGCTCTCTCTTGCCCCCCAGCCCCCGGCTGCTGCCGCTGCCGCCTCTCAGGATCCAGACGGGCGAGGTCTCCAAAGTGAGGGGGCAGGGAAATGTGAGGGCTCCGGGGATTTCTTCCTACCCCCAAATAGCACACCCGTGGGAAGAGGAGCAGGGGCATCCCTTGTTGGAAATACCCCAGTCCCTGAGGGACGATGGCAGCCCTGTCATTTAATGGGAAACAGAGGCCTGCCCCAGAAGTCCTGGGAGAACCTGGGTGGGGAGGCGGGGGTGCGGGAAGCAGACACCATATGAGGCTCTTTGGCCCCGAACCTGCCCACAGCGGCAGGCCTCCCCAAGCACCCAGCTGCCGGCTTGCCTGGTGTCCACTCACAGGCTGCGTCTGGGGTCATCCTCTCACTGTGTCCTCGACCCAGGGGACAGAAAGTCCCCATGTGATTGCCATTGTGCAGTGTTTCCTTGCAGGTGTTTCTAACTGAGCCCGCAGATCAGAAGCAGCGGACTGGCCCTGGAGAAAGGTGGTCAGTGGGTGAACGATGAGGGAAGGGGCGATGAGGAATTCAGGTGCTTCTTTCAGGCACCTGCTGCCTCTCGTTTCCTTGGAACCGGGGGTCGTCTTTTACTCTCACTGTACTTCCTCTCCCGGGCTCTTTGTTCGTCTCCCGAGTCCAGTCGCAGGTGTTTGCAGAGCTCAGGATATTCACAGTCTAGTTAGTGCCATCCCACAAACGCTAAGTCATCTTAAAATGCACCCGCTGCACGCCTTCAAAACATTTTATTTGGCATACATGAAAAAGGGTTTTACAACTGAGGTTTGTCCAGAACAAACCGTTCACTTTCTCCTCTCAAATTTTATTAAAATTCAAATTTTATTATGTTTATACACAACGCATAATGAAAATCAAAACATTCTACATGCTTTGACATTTAAAGACAAATCTAAATAAGTCGTGAGTTAAGAAGGAAAAAGCGACGTAAATGAGATTGAGCAGCAGTAAACACCCTACCTAGTTAAACTAAGGCAGTACCGACAGGGAAATATGTGGCCCCAATGCCCATATAGAATGAGGGGAAAAGACTAAACGTAATGAGCTCAATGTCCAATGCAACAAATAAAAGAAAAAAAATCAGCAAACCCAAAGAAATTGGAAGGACCAGAATGATAAATAATAAAAGTGAATTAGAATGAACTCAGATACCCACAAACTAAAAGTTCGTTGTTCAAAAGTAAAAGCCAATAGACAGAACCCTGATTGTACGACTTACGGGGAAAAAATAAGCCAGCGACCTCCTCCCACTACCCAGGTCAGGCTCGGGTCTGGGCTCGTTGGCTGTGGGCTCCGACTTCCCGCTTTCCCCGCAGTGTTCAGCAGCAGGACCCCTGGCGCTGGGCAAAGCCCCTGGCACTCGGCGGGCGATAGGGTCATCAGGTGAATAGTCACTGGGCACCCGGTATTGGCTCCGTTTGTGGCGATGATCGGGTGACTGAGACCAGCGCCGGGCTGAGTTCTTGGCTCACAGAGCCGCCGGCCGGCAGGCCCTCACTTCCAAACCCTGGCTCCCAAACTGCGGTCCCAGACCAGCAGAGTCCGCATTGCCAGACTCCTGGGCCCCACCCAGACCTACTGAATCTGAAACTCTGTGGCGACCGCCCGGGGATCCCCTGGCGAACAGGCTCTCTGGGTGCTGCCCCTACACATTGACATTTGAAATTCACTGTCTTAGAGTTTTGGAAAGACCTCAGTTGGGATCAGTGGGGTAATTCCCAGCAGGCAGAAGCAAGAGGCTTTCCTGAGACACGGCAGAACCTCAGCCCTTTCTGGGCTCGACTGCCAGTGCCCACTGTCACTCCCACAGGGCAGCTGCATTTTTAATCGCCCACTTGGGGGCCAGGGGGCTGGGGGGCGGCCCAGCCAATGGTGAGTTTGAGGCTCAAGTCTGGTTTTCTTCTTTTAAATAATCTCTGCTTTATTGATGTCTCATTTTTCCAAATGGGACTTCATGTGATGTATTGGGCAACCATTCCATTTTCCACTGAAAGGAAAATGATACTGATTATCATACCAACTCTATGTGTGTATTTAGGTCTTCACTCCCCTCATCTACTGAATTTTTGTCTTCGAACTGGGACCCTATTATCTATGTTCAGAAAAATTTTGGTTTCAGAATAATGTTAAAAATAAGTACTATTTCAGCAGGGGTGCCGGCACTTCAGAGGCAGCAGTGCCCAGCCTGGGACCTCGGACTGGGGACGTTCGCGTCTTTTTCCCAAGCTTCTGGGTGGTCCTGACCCTCTCCTTGGAAGATGGGACCTCCTGGTAATTGTGGGAGCCCATCTAAATGAGCACGGCCTCTCACCACCAGTTTTGGGCACCCGGCCCTGTGCGGTGTGAGCACATACATTGGGGGTTCTGCCTCTGTGGGGCCTGGCTGGGTTACCCATCCCCATCTTAGAAAGCAGTGTGGGTTCCTAGAATGAGAGGGAGTCCATCTGAGAGGAAACAGAGTCAGAGAAGATGGGGCCCTTGGGGCTTCAGCTCCCTCAGGACCTCCCAGATATGAGGCCCAGAACTTTCTAGGGGGTGGTCCAGACTCTCCTCGGGAAGACCTTATGGAAATGCTGGTCGCCTCTCAGGAGAAATAAGGAATCCGGGAACACCAGGTCTGGCCCCCAGAGTGCTGGACCATCTCCCTAGGTTCCAGGTTTAGAAATCTTATCTAGAAACAGGATATGTGTGTGTGCGTGTGGGTGCGTGTGTGTGTGAGAGAGAGAGAGAGGAGAGACAGGGAGAGAGAGAGACAGGAACAGAGAGAGAGAGAGAGAGATACAGTGTAACTTACTTGAGAATTTCCTGTCCAGAAGACCTACTTTATAGAATTTCCTTCTTTTTCTTTTGTACATTTTTTTCTTTTTCTTTTTTATAGTTTTTGGGGTTTTTTCATCTTTTCTTCCTCCTTTTTCTGTTAAGTCGTTGGAACTGCAGTTTCAAATCCTTTGCATTATCCACCCCACCTACACCTGCCCCCACCAGGAACTTTCATGGTCCCGCCACTAACTGTAAATGCCATTCCTGCCTTTCTCCTTCTGGGAGGTATTTCATGCAGCCTGGGAAACATGCAAAGGAGGAGGGGGGAGGGGACAGAGAGGGAGGGGAAGAGAAAACTAACCACCCCAAATTCCCTCTGCCTGGCCTGTGTCCTTCCACACCTTGCTTCATGCTCATGAAAACATACCACATATGTATATGTAGCTGCTTAGATAAACATGCAGTGACTCCATAGAAATCGCTTCTGCAGCATCACCACGGGCTCTGTGAATTCAGAAGTAAAACGTCAGAAGGGTGAGTTACGCACCAGCAACACAGAGCAAAGCGTGACTGAGATGGGTCTGATCGCCCGATCAGTCACGCTCCTTCCCCCATCCTGAGAAAACGGACACTCGCCTCCATTTCTTTTTCTTTTTAGATTTTACTTATTTATTTTTAGAGAGAGCGGAAAGGAGGGAGAAAGAGAGGGAGAGAAACATGATGCATGAGAGAAACAGGAATTGGTTGCCTCTCTCATGCCCCCAATCGGCACCTGGCCCACAACCCAGGCATGTACCCTGACTGGGAATCTAACCGGCAACCTTTCAGTCCACAGGCCAGCACTCAATCCACTGAGCCACGCCAGCCAGGGCAACCCGTCCATTTCTACCTCAGTGCTGAGATGTATCAAGTACCTACTGTGTGCCGGGCACAGCTCTAGGCTCATTCTACATTAGTTCTCATTTTATCACTGCAATTACTCTACAAGGCAGTTACTTGTATCATTCTCCTTTCATAAAGGAGCGGCAGGTAGGGATTTGAACCCAGGGAGTCCAGCTGCAGACTGGGGCTTCACTGCTGTTCCCTACTGACAATCATCACATAGTTTTTCTCTCTTGAATGTTTGGTGGATTTGTTTCCCATGGCTACTGTGACAGATTACTACAAACTCAGTGACTTAAAACAACACAGATGCATTTATTCCCTTACCGTTCTGGAAGACGGACGTCTCAGGCGGGTTGGCAGGGCTGTGTTCCTTCTGAAGCTTTAGGGGGAAACCCATTTTCTTGCCACTTCCAGCTTCCAGAAGCCTCCCACGTTCCTTGGCTCAGGGTCCCTTCCTCACCTGCAAAGCCACCACCGCAGCCTGACCCTGACCTTCTCGCCTCCCTCTTACAAGGGCCCTTATGATTGATTACATTGGACCACCTGGACGATCCAGGATAATCTCCCCAAAACAAGATCCTTAACTTAATTGCACCTGCCAAGTCCCTCGGCCACGCCAGGCCATGTCCTTTGGAGGCCTCTCTTGGATCTGCGACACTTGGTTATTCTCGTTGTAGAGAACAGCCAAAATCATTTCTGGATGCCTTCCTCGGCCTTCATTCCATCGACTGAACTGCTCCACCAGGAAAACCTGTTGTCTGTGGGTCAAAGCTGGGTTTACAAGACCTCCCTCAGGGAAGGACATTATAGGGACATTAGGGAATGCTCTATGTAGGGCTTTAGGGCCCTGGTTGGGCGACTTAGAAGCAGGTCATGCAAGGCCAGGAGCTAGTCTGGACTAGGCAGAGCTGACATAGCAGCTCTGGAATGGTGGGCCCAGGGAGGTGAAGTCTTCAAGTGAGAGCGGAGGCATAATCTTATCTTCCAGAAGCAAGTATTTCCTGGAAGAGCAGAGAAGCGACTTTGCCAGATCCCAGGCCCATATTGCCTAACAGGGGGGTTATGTTGGTTTAAGTTCACATAGTTTCAATGATAATAGTACCCCCTCTTTTTTTAGTTAGTGTCTCCTACGGGCCAGACAAGTTGACTCCATTTTGGCGGTGACAACAACCCGAAAGACAAGTATTTCAACCCAGTCTCAGTAGTGTAACCTAATAACTGCCCCCTTGGATTTCGGCATCCAAAGGTCCCACGTAAAAATCCTGGCTTCCCCACCGCCTTCCTGGATGAATACAGGCAGGTAAAGTCTGGTGTGGGGCTCCGTTTCTTCAGCTGTAAAAGTGGGATGCTACTCCCCATTCCGAGGGTAACGGAGCAAGTACAGAGGCTCCGCCATCACGTACCACACACCCCTGTTGCCCGCCCTCCCGATGTCACTATTAATGGCGCCCTTTTGTTATTCTCGAAGGTGCCCTGTGGATGACCAGTTACATCGGCACAGTTCAGTGCAGTGCAGCTCCGGTTACTAGTTCTACTGGAGGAGAAAGAGGCGTGGTTCCAAAGGGTAGATGGCCTGCCCCAGGCCACACTGCAGAGTGGGGAGAATTGTCCAAGTTAAAGACGCTGAGCAGGCCAAGTGCTATTCCTTCTGCCTGGGGTAGTCTCCCCACCCCCACTCCAACGCAATGCCACGCTGTGTAACTATTTGCGTGATTCCGTCTTCGTTAGATCAGGAGCCCTATGGAACCCTCGAATGAGGCCGGTCTCCATGGAACCTCGGATGAGGCCGGTCTCATTCACGACTGTACAGCAGTGCCTAGAACGGGGGGCAGTTCAGTGCGTCATTTACACACAAGTGCTTGGCCTGCCGCCTTGTAAGTGTCCAAGAAAGGGGGTGTCTACACGCAAGACAGTGCGTCCCTCCCTGAGAACCAGCCTCAAAGGCGACACCCCCAAAGTTCAGGGAGGGTCCATCGCCCGAGCCCGCAGGAGCGCAGTCAGGAACAAACAGTAAAATGCCTGCCCCGCCCCCCGTCCCATCATCCCGGGCCCCCCTGTAAACGCCCAGGAATCGGTGAGAAACGGCATCTTTCATCGCCCCCACCAAAGCTGGCTTTGCTCAGCAACCCCCTTGCACAGTCGGTGGACCCAGGAAGTGAGACGAATTGTCCCGGGTAGTGGGCTCTCAGGTGTGGTTAACGAGAGGGGCTGAGGCCTGACCACAAATGTCCCCAACAAACTGGATTTTCTCCTGCAATTACCATACTTCAGGCTTGGCCTTTACAAGGTTATCGCCATCCAATCAGAAGGGAGTTCTTGGCTCTGGTAGGAACAGGTTAAGACTCTTCAGTAGTAACAGACTGAGGAATGCTGTGTGCCTTAGCCACCCTGACAAGGGTCTCCCATGAGGAAATAAACCCACGGCACTGTATGTATTTAGAGGACGGCGATCCGTGGTTCTGGTATTAGAACGTCAAGCACGGTAGGCGAGCAGATGACATGACTCAGCAGTTTCAATTCCTGGAACCTCGTCCTCCGAAACACACGGGACCAACAGGTGCACCAGGCTTTTATCATCCTTGGTAATAACAGGAAGGCCTGCAGTGACCTCGGGTCCATTAAGGGGGAAGGGACCATGACGCACGCGTCAGGACAGTATATCCATACAAAGGAATGCCTCCGCTGCTGTCAGTAATGAGGCAGTTAAAGATGACATCAGGCGCCTGGCAGGAGACAACAAAACAAGCGCTGCTGTTTTGCCAGAACTCCCTGCAAGATCTGAAACCGGGTTGAGAAATCGAGGGAGGTCAGGGCTTCCCCGCCTCGCCGGGGCGGACGCTGGCGGCCGGGTAACTCTCGGTCGGTCGGTGGGGGGTGGGGGTCGTCCTGTGCTCCGTAGGATGTTTGGCCGCATGGCCTGGACTCCACTCATTGGCCGCCTGCAGCCATCCCTTCCCCTAGTTTCGACAACCCAAAATGTCTCCAGATGTTGCCGTTTGCCCCCCGGAGGCACAACGGCCCCGCCCCCACCCCCGCCTGAGAGTCACCAGACCAGTGTTACCTATGACCAGGTTTCCTTGCGGTCCTCTCGGGAGTCGCGGAAGTGACTCACATCACCCCGTTTCACTCTCCAAACTGCGCTGTCTGATAAACCATAGGGTCGCCCTGCTCTTCAGAAAAAGTGGTCCCACGCTGATGGCGTCGTCACCCCAACCGAGGGCTGGCATCCAGGCCCCTTGGGTGGTGACAGTACGAACACGAGTAATACTGCTGCGAACCTCGGTCGGCGCGGCTTCAGCGGAATCGTCACCTTCCCTGAGACCTGGGACCCCACCATGGTCCCCGTATTTTTCAATTTTTCCTGAAGACCAAAGTAAAATAACTAAGTTACTTGAATGAAGTTCTTCTGAGAGGATATCAGCTAGTTCTAGATTTTCCCACTTTTATTTATATATATGTGTGTATTTATATGCATGTGTATTTATATACGTGTGTGTACACACACACACACACATATACACACACATGTACATATATATACTTTTTTTTTTTTTGAGATCTGAGCCCTGCTGGAGAGAGGGGATTTCCCTTCGTTTCTGAGGATAAATGTTGAGTGACCTGATTGAGTTTCAGGGACCAAGGTGATTCCTAGGGGTAGAACCGTGAACCATCAGACAGCACCCTACCCCCCACCACCCAACACTTCCTGGGGCTCTTACCCTGTAGTAGAGGACAGTGGGGTCGTTGACATGAACCAATACAAAATAAATAAGAAAATGACAAATCAGTGATGCACTGCAAATTGTGACAACTCAAACACCTAGTGGGAGGTGCTCCCCGACCGCCTCGTTGAAATGCTCTAGCTTATGAGGGCCTCCAGCCCTCTCGCCTGCCTTTTAATTCCGTATTTTCTCCTTGGTCCCTGGCATCTTCTGAGGCTGTATCTGACCCGTTTGTGTAGTAGGTCCTGTCGATGGGAGGGACGTCAGGAAGACCGAAAGGTCAGTGTGTTTTGCTCACTGCTGTGTCCCTAATGCCCAGACCGCTGTGGCTCAAAACTCGTGCTCCGTGTGTCCTTGTGGAATAACTGATGCAAAGGGACAATTGGGGCAGAGATGGGGGATCCCAGGGAGGAGGGACACTGTGGCCCCAGAGGGCCGGGGAAGGCCACCTTGAGAAGGTGATGAGTATCACCGAAGCCCGGCATGAGAGGGCACTGGCTAGTCAGGGCTTCTCCTGCGCTAATGCCAGACACATGCGGACGTGGAACACATCGCAGAGTGACCTTTGAAGGTCAAGGCTCCCACTGAGAACGCCCACCCACGGCTTTGCAGACACTGCTTCTCCCTTTCCCTCCCCCGAACCCAAGAGGTTAAAAACGTCGTTTCTGTTTTAGATGTGTGGAGACTGAGGCACAGAGGAGTTAGGTAACTTGCTAGTGAGGGGTGAAGATAGGATTTGAACCCAGGGCTTGGAGGCCCCACAACCCAACCCTAACCACCCCCATACACACTGGCTGCCTCATGCCTCATGCCTCAGGCCAGGGGGCTCTCAGCATCTCACTGGCACGGACGTGGACCAAGCCCCTGGCCTGGCCCAGCGGAGTGGTGTGGGGCACGGAGTCCATGTGGAATGTGTAGAGGAAGGAGGATGTGTGACATCCAGGTTGGTCCTCATCACCCCCCCCCGCTCCCCCCCCACACCCATTACAGGGTCGGGGGTCTGGACCACCCAGAAGCCACACAGACTTGCTGGCACCCCAAGCTCCCTTTGAAATTCTGGCACTTCATCAGCCTCTGCTCCCTAATCCCTCTGTGAACCCCCCAGGTCAGGCGTCTGGGAAGAGGGTTTGGCTAGGTGGTGGGAGCTCGGCCCCTTATCTGTTGTTTCGACTTTGTTTACCATACACATACATCCTTTCTGGAATAATCCCGATTCTTCCATTTTTGATCCAGAAGGACAATGATCTGGTATTAGTAAAAGGAAAAGCAGACAGTTCGTGGGGGCTTGGGGAAGAGGCGGCAGGTGTCATTCCGCAGCAGTGGAGGAAGAATTACTCACAGATGATATTAATCAAAGACGTTTTAAAAATGACACCTCCATCGTGAGTCCCAGAGAAAAGGCAGAGACAGCAAAGAGAAAAGGTATGACGTGCAAGAGCAGTAGAGACTCAGCAGACGGCAGAGAAGCGCTGCCATAGCCCGCGGCCTTGGAGGGAGAGGGTCGACAACCGTCCCCGCACGCGGGCTTCGGGTGGGAAAAGCACGACATGGAAAACCCATGACGTCCTGCGCACTCAGCCCTGGGCTCCGAGGACGCGGGGCAGACTTGGGGTGTTCCTCCAAAGACAAACGTCCCTCCAGCCACCCCCAGGTAGACAGCCTCCAACCGAAAGTTTCTCTGCCCCTTTATGTTTCAGTCTTTCATTTCCTGCGGGAAGTACGGATACCCCTTCTGCAGGTTTTCAAATCGATATACACCTATCCTCTTGATACACTGTTTTGGAAATGGAGACAAAGTCACGTAACATTTGAACCATCTGAAAGGGTGCGATTGGGCGGCATTCAGCGCATTCGTGGTGCGGCACACTCCCCACCTCTGTCACGTGCGGAGACGTTTCCGTCGCCCCGAGAGGTGGCCCTGTGCCCAGTGAGCAGTCGTGCCGCGAGTTTGCCCACTCTGGATAGCTCATTAAACGGGAATCCTATAACGTGTGCTCGTTTGTGACTGGTTTCTTTCCTTTAACAGGGTGTTTTCGAGGTCCCTCTGTCTGGCAGTGAGTAACCATACTTCCTTTTTGTGGCTGAGTAATATTCCGCTGTGTGGATGGACCACGTTGGTTTATTGGTCTGTTGGTGGTCACTTGGGTTGTTCCCGCCATTTGGCTATTGTGCGTAACACTGCTGTGAACATTCATGTGCAAGTGTGTGTTTGAACGCCGGCTCTCATGTCCGCGGGCTGTACACCCAGTCGCTGCGTTGTTAGTAATTCTACCTTTGCGTCCATGAGGCGCCGCCAGACTGGTTTCCTCAGCGGCTGCACCATTTTGCATTCCCACTGGTGACATTCGAGCGTTCCAATTTCCCCGCATCCTCTCCAATACTTGTTATTTTTCTTTCCTTTTTTTCCATTGTAGCCATCCAAGGGGTGTGTGAGAAATTCTGAAAACTTCTTAGCAATGATTTTCCTTAACAGTATCTGCATTCATACACACAACTTACCACAGAAACACGTCAAGCCTTAAAGGAGTTTAGGGTCGTCCAGCCCCAAATATGCTACTCTGGCATAGTCCTTATTTTGAGGTGACGGCCCTTGAGGAACAGTGATCACAGGAAGGGCCCCTGACTACCAGCCCCCCCTTCTACCTAAAAACAGGCCGTAACATTTCCCAGGAGAAAGATGCCTTTCCTGTACCAGGAAGAGAATGTTCCAAAAACTGGAAATAGACACTGAGATAAATCTGTACAAACAAACCTACTGAAGTCACCTTTATCTCCCACTTGCCCTCCCCCACCGTATCTCCTTGTCGCTTCTTTACAAGTTACTCACTCAAGCCCCGTGGTCTTGTCATTTCTTCACAAATGTAGTGTCTCTTTGTCGAAAAGGTATGAAAGCTGCTTCCTGCTCTGGTCACTTCTTGGGGGTCTTCTCTCTCTCATGAAGGCCCCCGGGGACAGGTGAAAATTTAATAAAACGTGTATGTCCTTTCTCCTACCCCTCTCTCTCTCATGTCAGGTGAGTTCCTGGGCCTGGGACCAGCCCTGAAAAGGGTGAGGATTTTTCCCTCCTTGCAGCCTCCGTGTAGCTGACCACCATCGTCCAGCGGGTCTCCTGCCCTGAGCCAAGCTGCCTGTGTAGGTCGTTTCACTCACTGGTCACACCGGCCTGGCGACGCCAGGCCCCTTGCACCCCCATTTGGCAGATGAGGTGACCGAGGCTGAGCTTCCAATCTGGGAAGTCCTTACTAAGAGGCAGCCTCAGCCACTGACTCATCACTCATCATCTTTCTCCTCAAAGTGACACTAAAGCTAAAGACTTTGTCTTAATTTGTGTGGGGGCTGATCTTACATATTGTATCGCAGGGATTGGGGGCGAACAGATGGGGGCCTCGGTCCTGCCCTCGGCAGCAGCTGCTCCTCGGGGGGCAGTGCCCCAGACCTGGCTGGCGGCACATACCATGTGCCCGTCCACTCCTGCCTCTCCTTCCCTGGTGCTGTCTCTAACTCACTCCCGCCATTTCCAGAAACTGCAGGTGGGGTTCACCAGCTTAATTAGATTCACGTTACACTTTTTTTTTTTTTGGTCAAAAATTCTCCACAGGTAGGATCGACAGGTAAAGGTAATCAAAATACAGGATGCCCTAAGTTTAAATTTCAGATAAATGATGAACACTTTTTTAGTATAAGTGATGCCCTGTGCAATAGCTGCATAACGTATTTCCGCTAAGAGTAACGTTAATTGTTTATCTGAAATTCAAATTTCCCTGGGCATCCCACATTCCAGCTGGCCACCCTGTTAAAGTCCTAAGGCTGCTGTATACTTCACAGGCCTCTCTGTCTACCAGTTACTGACTGTAGGCTGGACCCTGGTCACACTGGTGATGTCCAGGTCTCTCAATGGCCAGTTTTGGAACCCACCACATCAGGCACTGGAAATGCAAAATCAAAAATGACCTTTATCCCCCAAGAAGCCAACCGCCAGGGGTATCTCTGGCCTCCTTCAATTCTCCTCTCTCCTCCCTGCGCGTACGTGGAGCTCCACCTGGTTTTTGTTGACTTTCAGTCACAGGCCCGCATGAAGAGTTAACGGCAAGGTCGCAGACTTGGACCCACGGACTGCCTCCTGCTCTGACCTGACATCTCCGGGCAGGTTGTTCTTGCGAAAGCCAAACCTCCCTGAGTCTCATCCGTCCACTGTGCAGATGAGGAAACCAATACCTGACTCATTGGGTTGTTTTGAAGTTGAAAACAGGCAATTCAGTCAACAAACATGTTTAGGCTCCTTGATTGTATCAGTAGGTACAGAAAAGGCATTTGATGAAATTCCATCCACATTCGAGTTTAAACACAACAACTTCCTCCTGTAAGAGCAACTGAAACTAAGAAAGAGCATCCACCACGAACATACAGAAAACATCATTCTTCAAGGTGGAGAACGGCTCACCAAATTTAGGAGGAAGACAGAAACTCGAACTGTTACCACTTCCAACAAGCAGGGTGCTGGAGTCCTGGCTGGGGGTGGGCAACTACCTTCTGGGTCCTCACACGTGGCTGTGTTTGGATTAGTTTTATAATTAAAAATCAATTATTTTATTAAAAACATGATCAAACACACAAACAAAGGCACAGAAGCCCAACAGAAATTGTCTTAAGCTAAACCTCAGTGACCCCGCCCCCATTTCTAAGCCAAACCCATCCCTGCTGAGAAGAAAGAAAAAAGAAGGAACAAGCATAAGGATTAAAAGGGGAAAAAAATGAAAAATCACATGATTCCATGATCGTATGACTGACTACATCCAAAATCCAAGAGATTCAACAAACTATTACAACAAGTGAATGAGTTCTGTAAGCTTACTGGAGAAAAAAGATGAATATTTAAAAATCAAAAAATGTAATAATCAGTAGAGCTTCTACACGTGAAGAAGTAAGAACTAGACATATAGTTAAAAGAAGGATAGAACATACAATAGCAACAAAAATGATTAGGAATACACCTAATTAGGAAAAAATTAGAGGAAGAAATTTATAATGTTTTACTAAATAAAAGGAAGATTTTTAAAAATTGATTTGAGAGAGAGAGAGAGGTATCAATTTGTCATTCCATTTATTGATACACCCAATGGTTGCTTCTTGTATGCGCCCTGACCAGGGATCATACCCACACCCTTGGCCTATCAGGACAATGCTCTAGCCAACTGAGCTACCAGGCCAAGGCTAAAAAGAAATTTTACAGAATGATCAATTTTCTTGAAATTAATCTCTAAAGTTAATGGAAGCCAAAAACAAACAAACAAGCAAAACAACAACAGCAACAACAAAACTCTAATGAATTGGTTGACAGATTTGGCAAGGGTGATTTTTAACATTCATCTGTTCTCTATTGATTTTAGATTCAAGAATCTGGATTTTAGAATTTGGAATTTTGTCAACTTGTAGAGTATCAGGAAGAGCCCAAAGAAGTTTTGCAAAATAAAACAAAAAAAGAACTACCTTAAAAGATTTCAATACTTCCTCTAACGCTGTGTTAAGTAAAACAGCATGGTGTCAGACTAGTGGCCTAGAACAGAGCTCAGAAAAGACCCACAGTTTTATGGGAAGGTGTATGGGGTTGGGAAGAAATGGAGCAATTGATGATGGTTCTGGAAACTGGGTATCCTAAAAAGATAAATTAGATCCCTGTTATTAGATCATTTGCAAAGTAAATTTCAGATGGATTAAAGAGCTAAGTGGAAATGCAGCCCTGAAAACTTTTATTATTTTATTTTATTTTTTAAAAATTTGTACTGATTGAGAGAGAGAAACATCACTCCATTGCTCCACTTACTGATGCACTCATTGGTTGATTCTTGTGTGTGCCCTGACTGGGGAGTGAACCCACAACCTTGGTGTATCGGGAAGATGCTCCAACCAACAAAGTTACCTGGCCAGGGCCAATGCCGAAAACTTTCAGAACACAGGAAATTTCACCATGATATCAGGGGAGGGAAGGATTTTTAAATCAAGATAAAATAATTAACCATCAAGAAAATGTGGATGCATTTATTGCATTAAAGAAAAGTTTGCTATGACAAAAAGAAGCAAAAAATCCCTAAGTGAAAAGACCATCTAGCAAGGGCATCCAACCCATGGCCCACGGGCCACATATGGCTCAGGATGGCAATGAATGTGGCCCAACACAGAACTGTAAATTTACTTAAAACCTTATGAGATTCTTTTTGTGATTATGTGTTGCAATGTATTCAATGTGTAGCCCAAGACAACGCTTCTTCTTCCAATGTGGCCCAGAGATGCCAAAAGGTTGGACACCCCTCCTTCTAGAGATTAGGATAGGACATGACCAGAAAGTAGAAAAACTAGACAAAAGATATGAACGGGCAGTTCAGAGAAAGAAAACCCAAACGACTTATAAAGGAATGAAAGTGCTCGACCTTGCTAATGATTAGGGGAAGTACAAATTGAAACCCAATTTTCATATCTAACTCATCAGGGTGGCACAAATTAATGAGTCTAGAAACCTCAACCGCTGGTGAGGAGGTGAGGAAGTAGGAGTTTTTGGGGGGTGTAAAAGCGCACAAATGCATTACTAAGGTAGTTTCTGACCATGGCTGAGCCGTAAGGCGTGAACATGGGGTGGTATGATGGGAATGGCTATGAAGAGACCACAGTAGAAAGGTGAGCAAGGAAGGAAGGTGTTGCCCTGGCCGGGTCACCCAGTGGGTTAGAGGGTCGTCCCAATACACCAAGATTGTGGGTTCGATTCCCGGTCAGGGCACATACAAGAAGCAGCCCATGAATGCATAGAGAAGTGGAAAAACAAATCAGGGTTTTTCTCTCTCCCTTCCCCCTCCCTCAAATCAATAACTAAAGAAAAAGACAAAAACATCTTCGTGAGACAGTGGCTCCCTTGATTCCCAAACTCTAGCAATGGTGCCTGGCACCAAACAGTTACCCAATAAACGTTCATTAAATTCACCCAAACCTGCCTCACGTCCTCACCCAGTGGTATATGATAGGCCCCGCATTGTCTTCCAGAGAATCAAGGACTATGACATTGGGCTCTGAAAGGTGACAGACACAGAGAGGACAACTTTAAACTGTGCAGACAGAAAGTGACAGAGAAGGAACAAGGGACTTGCTGGACTATGTAATGGGACTATGTGTGGACAAAACTGATGACCAAGAAAAGGTGGATTAGATACTCATGGGAGGCAGGACTTGGGGGAAGGGAGGTAGAGGGGGTAGGCGGGGGTGTCCAAAGAAGCCTCTTTAGTTGGTGAGGGACTGAGGCATGAAGACCAACATTACTGGAAGAGGTTGCCAAGGAGACAGGCACAGATTCACAGCAGGGTGAGGGCTACCTGTCCCGGGCTTGTTTTGACTCAAACAGAGCCCTGGAGGTTGTCCCTACCTGAAGCTCTGAAGAAGGACATTTTTAACTTCCTTGGTACTTAAGTTGCTACTTAAACACGGCTGGTTAACAAAGCCACGTGAACACAGTGCTGAAGCCCTTCCAGCCACAGGGATGCCGACAGAGTAGGCCATCGGTTTTGCAAGATAAACAACATGTAGTCACACACCACATAACAACGTCTGCTCCGTGACAGCCAGCATATCCAACGGTGGTCCCATAAGATTATAATGGAGCTGAAACACTCCTCTTGCCTAGTGACATCGTCACCGTTGTCATGTCACAGCGCAACACATTACTCGGGTGTTTGTGGTGACACACAATTATGTACAGTACATAATCCTGGATAATGATAATAAACAACGATGTTACTGGTGTGCGCATTTGCGCTACTTTTAATCATTATTAGAGTGTACTCTTTCTACTTATTAAAAAAAAAAGTTTGCTGTAAAACAGTGGGCCCCGCACACCGACAGCAGCACAAGCCTCGTGTTTACCGCGTCTCTTTTTTGATCGTTGTCTCTCGGGCTTGATTTAATCTCATGTTGTTTGTGCAGTAACACGCTGTACAGACTTGCAGCCCGGAAGCAATGGGCCGTGCCATGAGCGTGTCGTGTGCTAGACTGCCTGGGTTTGTGTAAATGCACTCTGTGATGTTCCCACAACGATGACGTTGCCTAATGACACATTTCTCAGGCTGTAACCCCATCCTTAACCGGCGAGTGACTGCCCTTGAAAAAAATTTCAAGTTACCTAAAGAGAAGGAGGTGAATAGCTTAGGGAATGGAGAAGTCAACTCTTTCTTTTCTGCCCCTCTGTTCTAGCCTCTTGTTTTCTGGGCCCCGCAAACGTCTTGTTTTTATTATTAAAAACTACTTCTTTTGTTATGGGTAAGTGTAACTATATTAGCATAGGCATTTCAGACCAGCAGAAACTGCACGCCTAAGTCTCCCAGGGCCCACTTACTTACCCAACCCCACCTCTTGCTCCCTACACCCCAGCTGTACTCAGCCAGAATCAAGGCCCCGCTCTCTGAAATGGGCTCCTGGGGGGGCTTCTTTCCTTATAGGTTCCCCCTCTGGACCTGACCTTGAGGTGCGCAGGAGAAAGAGCCCCTGGCAAAGCCCATGGCCATGGTGGGCATGTAGGAGGTGTTCATCATGTGAGGAATGACAGGCATACCTCATTTAAAAACAAACAAACAAACAAAAAACCTCATCTGAAGATATGTCTAATGATTTGAGAGAGAGAGGGAGAGAGAAACATCAGTGTGAGAGGGACATCAATCAACCACTTTCCACACACACCCTGACCAGGGATCAAGCCTATAACCTAGGTAGGTGCCCTAATGGGGGTTCGAACCCCCAGCCTTTTGGTGTACAGGGCGATGCTCCAACTGACTGAGCCACCCGGCCGGGCAGGCCTGCCTCATTTTATGGCACTTCACAAATGTTGTGTTTTTTATAAAGTAAAGGCAAGATCCTCTGACAGCAAAAGGAACACAACTCATTTCATCGTGCCACTCGCTGCATCGCGGTGGACTGGAACTGCGCATCTTCAAGCCTGCCTGTATTGGCAACATTTATGGAGCGCCCACGGCTGGTTCATCTTATGACGGCTAATTCGGGAGACTGGTGTAGGCCATACCCTGCTGAGCACTGGCTAAACGGGAAGAAACCTGCAGGTGGTCTCTTGCAGACAGAGCAGGGGGCTGCGAGCTCGGCCTGGCACCAGAGTCACCGGGAGGACCGCTGCTCCGACTCACTATGGCCAGCTTCCAGCCGCGAGTTCCAGGGCGGGGCCCGCTGATTTGCATTTCTAACGTCCTCTCAGGTGCTGCGGATGCGGCCCGTTGGGGGGACCTGGCTTTGAGAGCCACTGTTGAGAGTTTCGGAGGATGGCCGATTAGGGGGAATGGGCGAACTCCCGGCAGGAAAGGGGAAGGCGCATTTCAGAGACACAGCCTGCATTTCGGCCCTTTCCTGGGCTGATGCCGCCTGCTGTTATTCTCACGGGGGATCAGCTTTTCAGTCGCCCGCCCGAGGAGCCGGCCTGCGGAGGACGGGACCTCAGCCAGCGTCGGTTCGGTTTTTCCTGTGGGTTCTGCAGAGCCCCGCTGCCTCTCCTCGGCCCCAGGGACCGCATCTGTTGAACGGGGACGAAACTGAACTCCCGACACAGTCAGGCTGAGGCAAGAATCAAGGGTGACACTGTGGAGAATACGGCACAGGGCTGGCCACGGCGCACGCAGTCACCGTTAGCCGCTGTTGTCGTGTTGCACGGTCCTGAGGTTGAACACCTGTGTCGGCAAGACGTCGACGGGGCGGGGGTGGGGGGACACGCGGACCGCAGGAGGATGCGAACAACGTGCTGGCCTTTAAACCGACTTCTGCGCGCGCACAGGGCCCACAGGCCCTGCGCAGGGGATGAGAGACCAACAGGATGCGCTCTCCACCTTCTGCTGGCCCGGGGCGGCAGCGGTTGTAAGATTTTCTTTCCTACGTTGGGAGAGGGGCACACGACGGGTTATGCTATTATTCTGTCCGCTTTTTAATATTTGAAATATCTCCTATTTAAAATTGTTAGTTGGTAAATTTTGTTAATTTTTGTCTTCATATCTTGGTGTGAAAGTCTTATACATTTTGACTTTTTTGTTGTTGTTATTATTGCTGTTCCTTTATCACTTCATACCTTTAAGTCTTTGTTGTGATCTTTCGGGTATAAGAAGTTAACTCCCCCCCTCTCTGCGCCCCCCTTAATGTCACTGAGTCATCTGTTCTGTCTCCACTGATGTGAAATGGTACCTTTTACCATTTGCTAAATCCCCATATATATGTAGATAGGGTATTAAACGCCTTATTCAACTCCATTATGCTTTCCGACTGCCTCTGTACCAATACCGGGTGATCTCACACAGAATTTATTAGGCATTTTTATAAAAAGAACACATGTTGATGGTAAACGGCGTTGGAACAACACAGGTAGGGTGTGATTTCCCACCATCGCAGATCCCACCTCCCAGAGCTGAAGGCCGGGGTTAGGGTCTGCGGCGGGATTAGGGATGAGAGCCTGGGATTAGGGATGGGGTGTCGGGGTATCAAAGGCAGCCGTGCCCAGTCCGTGGCCGACGAGGGGAGGAGGGTTCAGTAATTTTGCCAGTCTCAGTGGTCCTGCTCACTGTTACACTGTACAGATGACGGATGTGTCCTGAGGGGTGCGTTGTCCGGCTCAAAGTCGTGCAGCCAGTTCGTAAGTGAAACTTCTCAGGTTGGAGCAGCACAGCAGGACGCGGGCTGTGTCTCTTGCCTGGAATCGCTTCCCTCCCCCATCCCACGTTTCGTGGCTCCGTGGATTTGACTGAGGCTGTCTCCCCGACTAGCCCAGAAACAATATTTGTGGATTGCCCAGTAATGCTTATTCTGCCTGGTGCCTAAAAAAGGCTTGAGACGTGCTAATAATGGCACGTGAGAGAGCTTTGATGTCCCGAGAGGCACAGCCTCCATGGGGCTAGTAGAGTCTCCGAAGGGCGTTCCAAATGCCAGCACTAGGGCTGGCGTGTCGGCAACAAACAAGCCTGTTTCCTCCACTCAGGGGCAGAGGGGCCCCAGCCCTGTTGCTATGAGCAACTACGCCTGTCAGCAACAGAGTAACAGAGCATTCATCACGTTGGCTTCTGTCATTTAAACTTTAATAACAAGCCACCTTCCCCAGTCAGCCAGAGCCAGGGACTGGAGAGAAACTGTCATGCATGGGGCTGCCTTGGATGTGACTTATGTGCCAATGTGGTTTTGCTGCTGGGCTCCTGGCTCAGCCATCCTGGTTTTTCCGTAATCACCAGGCATATAGGTTGGGGGTGTCTCCTAGATTCACTGCCACCAGATAAGATAAAAGCTCTAGATTCTTCTGGGCTATTTTCTCATCTACTAGAATAACCAATCCGTCAACTCCTAGCCACGCCCTACAGCTCCTCTGCCCCAGAAGGGAATTATTGTTTGTACTTAATGATTAATTTAAATCCCAGAAAGTGGACTATTTTGCAGATATTTAAAAAATGAGATATAGCCATAGAGCATGATGCAGAATGGCCAAGAATATTGCTAGGTGGTAGATTTGTGTAAAACAGCGAAAAATAAGATTTTCATCAAGGTTTTGCACTGATATGTACACACTCAAATATACAGAACTCCAAGGATCTACCAACCTTCCGAACCGTGGGTACCGTGGAGGAGGACCTGGGGTGCTCCCACTTGCAGTGGAAGGGCACTGAAGAGGAAGAAACTTGATAGAAAGAACTGGGCGACCAAAAAAAAAAAAAAAAAGAGGAGGAGGAGGAGAGGAAGAGGAGAAAGAAATAGCTGGATGACCTCAGGTACTAAGTTTCCTTTTGGGAATAAAACTATGGAGACAGACAGGCACTTACATGTTCCGTAGCTGTAGATTTATACGTATTTCCAGCACATGTTATAACCAAAATAGATCCATGCATTACTGGGTAATTTAAAAAAAAATAAATTTAAAAAAACCCCAGAAATGTATAAAGTAGGAACAGTGCAAATGCCCATCCCCACCCAGTCACCTGCCCCCTCCCTTCCAGGCAGCCACCATAAACAGCAACTGCCTGGGCCTGTCATTGTGCCTTTGCGGGTAAATATTTGTGTTAAGAAACAGTGTTCGTGGATGACAGTGCAGTGATGGTTGGGGGAGGGGCGGGTGGAGGTGGAAGAGGATATAAGGGGGGTAAATTGTAATGGAAAAAAGTACAATAAAAATTAACCAAACAAAAAGAGACAATGTTAATATCAGTTTTTTACAGTGAAGCTGAATGGGTATGCATTGGGTGCAGCCGCCACAGGAGGAGAAAGGAATTAAACCATGTCTTCCGCTAACATAAAATAATATTGAATGTCAGCTGGGATGGAAAAGTAGAATTAAAAAGCCCATATCTTCCCCCAAAAAAGAAAAGGAAGGGAAGGACGCACGAAGTGAACACCTCTTTCTGAAACCTGATTTCCTGTGTGTCACACACCTCGCACGGACACAACGGTTGACTAGCGGCTTTTAAATAACAATGATGTTAATTAGAATAATACTAGCAGCCATTGTGTGCTTGCCGGGGCTTCAGCTCGAGCTTAACAGCCCCCTCTCTTTTGAAAATCAGGCTCAGGTTGTATTTCCATTTTATTTGTTATCATCATTATAGAATGTTTCGAACACACCCAGTGGACTGAGCTGTACAATGACCCACCCTTCACCCTGGATCCATCACTATGTCCACAAGCACCACTCTGGGTCATTTGTCTTCCACCCATCCCTCTGCTCCACTCCCCTCAACCCCCGTCCAGAATTTTAAAACAAACCTCAGAATTTGTATCATTCCCGCAGAAATACTTCAGCGTGTGTCTTTAGCGGATAAAGACTCTTCCATGTTTGTTATTCTAACCACCTAATCTCAACATGGCTACTGCTCCCAGCAGAAGTTAATCATAATTTCTCACCGTCTTATCACCAGTGCCTCTTCAACTGTGTGTGTGCACGTGTGTGTGTTTAAATCAGACCTGAGGAGGAGCAGAGAAGCTCTGCAAAACTGGCAGATGCCTTACACTGTCACCAGCTGTCAGAGATTGAAAGCCCCGGTTCAAACGCGTGGGCACTAAATTGCCATTTGAATGAAAACCACGGTGATTCACATTAGAAGCCCACCCCGACCCCCACCCCCGTCTGCTGTGTATAAGGCAGAGGCCCGGCCTCTTCTGGGTTGACTCACTTCTGTGCTCTGAGTCTCACTGGCTGGGGGCGGGGGAGGGGGGGGCGGGGGGCGGTGCTTCTCCTTTGAATTCTCCCACCAACAGCGAGAGCCCTTGGGGACAGATGAGGTCGCGCCTTGCTCGGGCTCCCCCTCCAAGGGAATGATGAAGACAGTGTGGGGAGGCACGCGGGGCAGAAGGCGGAAAGCTGTCCCGCTCCACCCAGGGCTGTGTACTGAGCCATCAGGGCAGAACCGAGGGTAGCCACAGCCTCGTCCCGCCTGTAAGGGAATCTGAGAGACGGCACGGGCTGTACTTCAAACGGGAAGGATTTTAAAATCAGCGCTGTTGGGGAAATTGGCTGGAGGTCTTTTCATTTTGAAGCTGTAACCCGAGCCTTCCCCCTCCAACTTCAAACACGTGCAACTGCACATTCCTCAATTCCATAGGGGTTGGAGACTCAAACCTGAAAACAACTCCTGCAAGAATGCTTGGAACCAGACAGGAAAAGAGACAGTGAGACGGGAACATGGGCAAAGAGCAGGAACAGGCTGGCAGTTCCCAGACACAGCAGCACAAGGGGTCCGTAAATGTGGAAAAAGTGGCCCACCGCACACCAGCCCCCGGCAGATCGTGAAGTCTCCCAAAGAGATGCAGCTGCAGAGAAAAACGTGGCAGGACCGCCAAGAATATTGCCACATGGTGAATTCACGTAAAATAGCAAAGAATAGTATCTTCTTTACAACTGTTGTGTACAAAACATATGGGCTTAAATATACAGAAAAAAGTTTCCTAGGACACTTGCCAGACTTAATTATGGTTACTTCTGGGGAGAAGCTAGGGTGTCCCCACTCATTATAGTGTCCTAATGCCACCATGCCCTGTCGGGGGCCTTGTGACGGCATGGGCCCTCTCTGCATGGAAGGGACATCTGCTTCAAAGTTGGTTGGAGCATTTTAGAAGCTAAATGTACTATGAGCTACAAACCCTCTGACACACCACCCTTCCTGTTTGCACCCACCCTAGGGAATGCAGCTTGCTGGGTCCACAGGGCCCCTGGATCCCGTGGGTGGCTGAATTCTACAGCACAGACTCTCAGATCCTCTGGGCACCCAGGTCTTAAACAGCCTGTGGGTGTCTTTTGTTTGAGCCATCAGCTGTATTAAAAGGCCACTCAAACAGGCAGGTAATGGCTTAGCCTGAAAGCAAGTGGCTTGACACCTGGGCTTGGATCCTCATACCTGAGTGGCTCTCCAGGCCCTGAGGGGCAACCTTAGCCCTCTGTGTGCCTGGGGTCCCGTGCGTGTGCTGTGGGAGCCACCTCCAACCGCTGAGAGGACTTCCCACGGCCTCTTCTAGAACACCAGGCCCTTCATGCCCTACCGCTTACCTTTCCTTCATAGTCATACCTGGCCTGCCGCAGGTATTAGGTTTGTCATCACTGGCTGCCCCCCACCCCAGGGTAAGCTTGGGAGCAGTGGTTTTGCTGAGCCAGACCTGGCACCTTGGAGGCCCCCAGAGTGTTGACTGTGACATGACAGAAGGGTCACCTCACCCACCACCCCTGAAGCTTCGGGAGCACCTCATTTACCGAATACCCACAGTGTTGGTCGTAACAGGAGGAATGTGTGTGGACTGAGCTGAGCCACTGAGCTCCTGACCCCACCCTCACTTCCAGGTCCCGGGCTGGGCTCCAGCTCAGGGTGCCCCAGGGCCTGAGCTCCCTCCCCGCCCCTCTGCTTCCTCTGAAGATCGACTCTCTGTCCTTCTGGCCGTTCCTGATTTCAGGGTCACCTCCTCTGGGGACCTGTCACACCCCCAGGCGAGGCCCTGCTGCCTCGTACCCATGGCTGCCCGGTGTCTTCATAGCTTCGCTTCTGTGCGTGTTGGTTGTGTAATCGTTTGCCAGGGTTTGTCAACCACCAGCCAGGGGGGATTTGGGCCGTGCTGGCTGACTCCAAGATCTCCAGCAACGGGTCTGGCACCTGGGAGGCCCGCCATAAATACCTGTGGGATGAACAATGCGAAAAGGGACAAGTCAGGGCAGAGACAGAGAATTCCAAGGTGGAGGGACGATGTGGACCCAGGGGACTGACCGGGAAGGCCAGTTTGAGAAGGTGACACGTATGACCGACAGCCAGTCCAAGAGGGGCCAGTTATTCAGGCCAATGATACAGAAACATGTGGCCGCTCAACACACCACAAAGCGACCTTTAAACGTGGGTTCCCGTGTCCGGTGCCCACCCACGGTTTTGTAGACACTGCTTTTCACTACTTACCCCGTCTCCCCCTCAAACCCAAGAGGCTGAGAAGGTCATTTGTGTTTACGATGAGTAGAAATTGAAGCAGAGAGCGATTGTGTAACCTGCGAGCGATGGGTAGAGATGAGATTTGCGCCCAGAGCCCTGGGACCCCACACCCCCACACGCCCGAACAGCTCTGTGGGCCGATGGCCTCAGCGCAGGCTGCGTTCGGCTTCCTCCCAGTTCTGGCGTGGGCCGGCCCCCAGCTTCCCTCTGAGCTTCCCTGGCTGTTTCCCTCATCTGGAAACAGGAATGTGAACGGGACGCGTCTCATCGGGCCCTCGCAAGGTTCAGATGAGATCACACACAAGAGTGCCCGGGTCAGGTGTGGTGGGCACCACGCAAGGCTGGCCACCAGCACTCTCTCACCTCTGTGGAGCCCATGCCATCCAAGTGGGCACCCAGGCAGTGGGTCTTTCATCTGCACTTACTGGTTAGCATGACCTGTGTGTTCCGTACCCAGGAGGCCTTGCCCTTCTGTGGGAGGCAGGAGAGCACAGTGGTTAGCACCAAACCCTGGCCTCAAGATGCCAGGTCCAGCTCCCACCCAGGGTCCTGGGTCTGGGACCTTGGCCGTCCTCTCTGAACACTGAGTCCTTATCGGTGACATGACTGTGATCAGTCTCCCCGTCTCATTGGGTGGTTAGGGCAGTTAAGTGACATCAGTGCACAGAGATCACCACGTAACTATGGCCTAGGACACCACACCCAGTGAAGGTCTCAGCTCCTGCCCCTGTCACGCTCCCCTCCCTGGCTCCCCAACTGTCTGGGTGAAGACCTCCCGGGTGGGATTGGGCACCCAAGTTCCCTGGCCTCACCAGCTCCATCACCTCCCCGTATTGAGAAACAGGGAAAGGATCCTCCCTCTTCCCTCAACCCCCATCCACAGGGAAAACTTTTGGGGTGCGGAGTGGGTGGAGGTTATAAAACTTCCTGAAGGGGTTACGGTTGTGTTCAGTGATGTCAGTGTTAACCCTGGGACACTGTCCACTACCACCAGCCAGACCCCACTTTCCCCGGCCCCCCTCGCTCCCCCCAAGACCAGAGGTACAAAGGCAATCCTTTTGTCTCCCCAGAACTCTCCGGGTTCCCCTTCAATGGATCCATCCATTTCCCTTCAGTCAAATAGGAGATGCTCAGGTCTGAAGGTGGAGGGGGTGGGGAACGTGGGAGGGGAAGGGAGAGCTTGGTCCGAAAGCCCTGGAGGCCTTCCTCAGTCTGCAAAATAACAAACAATCCAGAAGGTTTCTATTGTATTTAAAAGCTGGGCTTCCTCCCCTGCTGGACTCCCGGCACTTGGCCTGCTGGTCTTCCTAATGGAATATGAGCAGGATATTCTTATGGAGACACATTATTGTCCCATTTACAAAGGAGGAGGAGAAACACCACCCCCACCTCTGCGGGCGCTTACAACAGATCTTACCTACCTCCTCAAGGGTATCCACACAGGCTGTTACTGTTCGTTCACTGATGTATTTAAAATTTTCAGTTACTGTTGACATTCAGTATTACTTTCTGTAGCCACATCTAAAGTATGTAGCACAATCAACATTTACAGAGTGAATACGTTCTTGTCACCTACACCCACACGAAGATCTGGGACATTCCATGAGCTCGCAAGAGCCCCCTGTCCTTTCCAGTTCATTCCCTCCACCCAACTAAGCAAAGCGCTGTTCTGACCTCCACCACACATTGGTGAGTTTCACCAGTCCTTGAATTTGAGCTCCATGGCATATCCTCGTGTGTCTGGCTTCCTGAGCTGCGATGCCATATCTGTGAGAGTCACGTGTGCTCTGGTACCCAGTGATAGCTTATTCTTCTCGACTGTCGGGCAGACCACAATTCCTTTATTCATCCTCCTGTGAATACACATTTGGTTGTTCCCACTTTGGGTTAATCGCGAACAAGGCCCCCAGAGCACTGTGGTACACCTCTCTTTATGGGCGTGTTTTCATTTCTCTTCGGCAAACAGCAGGTATAGAACGTTTAGGTCCTGGGTAGGCCTAATAATGGCTCTGTGGTTCTACCGGGTTTGGAGACATGCAGGTAAATGTTGAGAAAGAGCCCTGACCCAGGTGACCATCCGAGCTGATGTTGTACGTTGCTTCTCCAAAGGTGGAGCAGAAGCAGTAAGAGCTAGAATCGGAAATGCTGCTCTAGTTGGACGATCATGTTAGCTGTAACATTGTGAATTTTTTAGAAGACGAGTATAGTCATGTACTACCATGAAATAAAATTTTAAGAATACTTAAATCGCCTGACATGGTACCTGGCACAGGTGCATGAAATAGACATGAAAGGTAACTCCACTTCCTTTCTGAGTGAAAGGTAATTCAACTAGTAATGGCCTGGCCTTTCTGCGGTAAACAACTCTGCAACTGAATAAAATATACGAAACAACTCTTTTCAGACACTGCACAACCTGCATCATAAGGCTGTGGCTTCTGGGAGCGAGGCGGACCTGTGCTCTGTGGTGGTCGCCCGCTCAGCGCTCCGCCTGCGGCGTGTGCCCTATGCCACTGGCTGCGTGGGGCCTTGGGCTGAGAAGGCCCTCCTGTTGCGCTTAATGCCCTGCTGTTACTGTCCTGAAATTCTTAGCTTTGGAACAGGGGCCTGGAGTTAATTTTTGCACTATGCCTGGCAAATGCTGTAGGCAGTCCGGAGAGGCAGAGACTGGAGTTCCAGGAGACTGCGTCGGTTAGAGCTTGAGGAATGAGAGGAGGGAGTCACTCAGATAGAGAGCTCCCGAAATCCCAGGGAGCCCCCTGGTTTGCTTGGATGATGTAATGGGCGATTTTGTGTGTCAACTTCAAGAGTCACCTGGTGCCCAGCCATTTGGTCAGAAATCATCGTGCATGCGTCTGGGAGGGGTTTTCTGGAGGAGATTAGCATTTGAGTCCCTAGGCTGAGTAGAGCAGAGGGCCCTCCCTAAGGGGGTGGCTTGCCTGCCATCGGCTAGAGACCCAACTGGAACCAAAAGGACAAAGAAGAGGGAAGCCTTGTCTGGCTGCTGCGCAGGCGCACTGGTCCCTTCCAGCCTTCAGACTTAGAGCTGACCCCTCGGCCCTTGCCGAGTTTCGAGCCCGCCGGCTTTTGGACTGGAATGCACAGCCTTGGCTTCCCTGAGTCTCCAGCTTGCTATCTGCAGATCTTGGGACTTGTCTGCCTCTGTAATTGTGTGGGCCAGCTCACATCTGTATCTATAACTTGGGGCGGGCAGGCAACCACTGCAAGGAGAGTGGTGGGCTGAACGTTCCCAAGGAATCACACACGAGGCTGGGTCTGAGGCAGGAACAGGAGCCGTACAGGTGGAAAGGAAGGAAGGAAGCTGTTTAGGGGAAAAACCCTAAGGGATGGACTAAAAAGTGAACAGAACTAATAAGTGAGTTTAGCAAGGCCTCGGGATACACGGGTGACGTTAATACTTTTTTATTTAATGAGTAACTGTATCTTTAAATACTAGCAACACACAACAACAACAAAATTGAAATAGAACAACATTAACAATGTTTGAAATAGCCAAAACCATTTCCAGTAACACCCCACAATTTCAAAAACTTAGAAATAAATTGAACGAAACATGTGAGGGACCTGTATGGAGAAAACCACTGAATAAATGCTGAGAGAAATAAAAGGAGACACAAATAAATGGAAAGATAGGTCATGTCTGTGATGTGAAAGACTCAGGTCTATTAGGATTCTCTACAAGGCGAACAATGGGTACAATGTCATCCTAACAAAAGCCAATGGGGGTTTATGTTTGGTAAAACTTGATCATTTGATTCTAAAATTTCCATGAGGATGCAAGGATCTAGATTAACCAAAACAGTTGGAAAGAGCACCTAAATTTAAAGAGAACACCATATGATTTCAAGACTTATTATGAGCATGAGAGTATGTTCCTGGCATAAGGAGGGAATAAAATATAGCATCGGGAACAGACCCACAGATATGTGGTCCGTGGATTTTCCATGAAGGTGTCCAGTCACTCAGTGAGGGGCAGGTGGTGTCGTCAACACATCGTGCTGTAACTGGACATGCACGTACGCCCGCCTAAAGCACATCCTTGAGTGGACGCAAAATGACCACAGAAGTAAAAATAAGAGCTAAAGCCATAAAATTTCTAGAAGAAAATACAGAAGAGTCTTCACGATCTAGGGTGAGGCAATGGCTTATTAAAAAGTACACAGAAAGCCCAAACTTATTAAAAAATAAGTGGGACTTCATCAAAATGTAAAACGTTTGCCTTTCAAAAGACGCTGCTAAGAAAATCAAAGGGTGACTGAAGTCCAGAATGAAGAAGTCCTGCAACTCAATGAAAGGCCAACACCGAGCTAAAGAATAGGCAAAGATTTGAACAGACACCATATGAAAGAAGATAGAAGCACATTTAAAAAAAAAAAATTCCCAACATCATTTACCCCTAGGGAAATGTAAATTAAAACCCTAATGCCATGCCACTATACACCCGCTAGAATGACTAAAACTAGCGGGCCGCCAATATCGAGTGCTGGTAGGGGGCAGAGCAAAGGGATCTCAGCCAAGGCGGGCAAAATGGCGGCTCCACATCGGCAAACTGGCAGTTTGTTTATGAAGTTTCACGTGTCTTGCCATATAACCCAGCAATACAGGGTTTAGGCAGGAGACTAGAGTACGTGAGGGGGGTGCCCTCATGGGTGGAATTAGTGCCCCTATGAAAGAGAGTCCCTCGCCCGCTGTCATGTCTGTGAAGCAGGAAGCAGGCCTTCACTAGGCACTGAGTCTGCTGGCACCTTGGCCTTGGACTTCCCGGCCTCCGGGACCATGGGAAGGAAACGTTAGCTGTTCACAAGCCGCCCAGCCTGTGTGTTTTGTTATGGCAGCCAGAGCCAACGAGACAAGCCCCGAACTAGAAGTCGTCCAAATGCCAGTAAACAAACAGGCGACTGAAGAAACAAATACGATGGACTACCTGTCGCTCAGTAACACCCAGGAAGGAAACACGGGCACCCCAACAACACAGACCACCTCGAAAACAAACCTTACGCCGAGCCAAAGAAGCCAGACGTAAAAAGTGAACACACCTGTGTATGTTTTATTTCTGTGACATCTGAGAACAACGTGATGTAACCCGGACTGACGGAAGCAGATCGACGGCTGGCTGGGACTGGAGACGGGGCGCCCCCGACTGTGGAGGGGCGGGAGAGGACGACCTGGGTGAAGGAAGTATTCGAGGCCTTGAATGGGGTGGTCGTTCCGTGGGTGTCGGCTCTTATCAAAACAAATCAAACTGTGCTCCTAATCAGTACATTTTATGGCATAAAAAAAGAGACATCAATGAAATTGACTTAAAATGTTAAGAAAGAAATATATATGAAGGGGGACCCAAAAAACCTGGAATTTATTTATTAAAAATTGTGTATTTATTCTTACATGTTTCAACTTCAGTCACCTTCAACATACTCTCCATTCAATGCAATACACCTAAAGAGACCTTTTTTTTCCCACTGCTCACAACAGTGTTTGAACTTGGAGATTTTTGTTGTCTTTTAGGGCTTCTGCCATTTTTTGTTTTACCTCTTTCGCTTGGACAAAACGTCTCCCTTTGAGGATTTTTTTCATCTGGGGAAACAAAACAATGTCGCTCGGGGCGAGATCGGGTGAATAGGGAGGGTGGGGCACAGGGGTCATGCTGTTTTTGGTCAAAAACTGCAAAATACTCAGCAGTGTTGGAGAGGTGCTCTCGTAAGTCACCCATCGCAAAACGGACAAACGTGTTGAAAAAGTCTTCCAAAAAAATTCACTGAAGCCGAACGCAGCATCTCACAATGATGCCAGCTGATACACTGGTACAGGTGGGTTCCTAGAACACTCACCTGGTGGAGGAAGTCTATTCTACGAGGGGCCTGCCCTGTAGAACATAATTCCAGTGTTTTGGGCTCCCCCCTCATATGGTAAGAATTAGTGTAATAGGAGCCCATGTTTCACACCCCAAGGAAGGGCACCTAAGAGGAAAGGGGGCCTGGTACCTCCACCTCACACCTGACCCTGACCCTGAATCTCCTGCAGGAACTGAAGGAGCCCTGGGCCAGGCAGCAGGCACGTCACTGCACCCTGTGCCCTTACGGACCTCCTCCAGGTCACCCTTGCAGATTTTGTTAACAAGTCAACCTCCACACTGTTGACTTTTGGACCAGAAAGCTCTCTGTCCTAGGGGGCTGTCCTGTCAGTGCGTCCCTGGCCTCTACCCACGAGATGCCAGGATCACCCCCCCAAAGTGGGACAACCAGAAATACCTCCAGATATTGTCAAACATCCCCTGGGGGACAAAGTCATTGTGCAGGAGGGCTCTACCTCAGGCCTTCCCTTTCCCGGTCTCTTTTAGGTCTACGAGAGACCTCATCTCAGCGTTATTAGTATAAAGACATGAGATCCTTGTATCTACACATCCTGAGTAATTCCACTCAAAACTGATGCTAGATTTGTGTGTGTTTGTCTGTGTGTGTATCAAGGGGCAGGGAAGAAGATAACATGCAGCTTCTAAGACATTTCTAGAAGACCTGAATCAGGGGGATGAGGCAGACTGGAAACAGGGTGAAAGGTGAGAGCAGACTTGGCGCTGACGTAGGACTGGACAGTGAAAGGACCCAAGGAGGAAGAGGGTAGAAAGATACACGTGGAAACAGAGGCCCACTTACGAGATTACAAGTGGCATTTCAGTTGGTTCATCCACACTGTGAAGTCCCCATTGGGAAAAATAAAAACTAGGTTGGCCTGCCTAAGGCCACGTGCACCTCCCCCTTTGCACTCCCCTCCCCCAATACCAGCTGCACTGAAGGCCTAAATAGTACCTCGTTCATGAAAGTAATTGAGACAATATGGAAGAAAAGATAACTTGACAGAAAAATGGGCAAGTGGCACAAATGATTTGCAAAACTCACACAAACAACCAATAAATATTAAATCAGAGGTGCCTTTTTTTTTTCTTTTTTGAGCTACCTGTTTGGCCAAAAATGAAGACATGGTGAAGTAACCCCTCCCTGCAGCGTGATTGCAAGGAATGGGGATGCTGCTGCCACCCCAGGCCCCGATGCCCCCAGGCCACACGAGGCGTCACACCTGGAAAAGGTTAGTCTGCATATCCTCAGCCCCTGGCAGCACCCAGGCGCTAGCTCTGTGTGTGTGGTCTTCAACACACAGGTTCCCAGCGACCTTGGCTACCCGGTCAGGCCTCCAAGGGCAAGTTACTAAACTGCTATGCTCTGGGATTCCCACAAATGCCAAATGGAAACAGTAGTAGGTCCCACCTTGCGGGGTCCCTGTGAGGATTAAATGAGGTAATACAGGAAAAGGGTTTAGACCATTTCTTCCTTCCTTCCTTCACCCCACTGCAATAGTTTACTGTATTTTGTTGTGTATAATGCACACTTTTTTGCCCAAATTTTTGAGGGAAAATAAGGATGCGCATTACACAGGGGTAGCAAGAAAACGTGGGTGCGTTTGATACGTGGCAAAGTACAGGTACTTAATGCCGCGTCTCCAAGCCAGGGTGTGCTTCATGAGTTTGGGGATTTTGTCACTTTTGTCAGCGTTCTGTATCCCCAGGGCAGAACCTAGCCCATAGTAGGCCCTCAAGACTGTGGCTGAATGGACGGATGCGTGCCCCTCCATCTAGACTAGGAGTCACAGGAGAGCACATGGCCTCGCAGGGACTCAGGGAAAACTACTAGCTGGACAAGGAAGGAATGTCTGCCAGCTCCTCTCACTTGCTGATTAACCAGCCAGGCCCTGGGGGTGCAGGTGTGTGTGGGTAGGTGGTCTGCCTGAGCAGCAGGTTTCAGCCGTGGGCACAGGGGGCAGGCTATGCTCCCAGGATAAGAGAGCGCTCAGTGTTGGCAATGGTGACTGACCCTAAGTGACACTGTCATTATCGGGTACGACCAGATCCACTCTGCGTAGATTATCGATGAATCTTCAACCCGGCGAGGTAGGTACAATTATCTCTGCTTTGGAGACGCAAACACTGAGGCACTGGAGAGCTGAAATATTTTGCTGAAGGTGTGCAGTCGGGATTTGGAAATCCCCTGGCCCCCGGAGCCCGTGGTCTTCTGCGGAGAAAGAGAGCAGGGCGTGGCAGATTCCAGGAGAAGTGCATACCACCAGTCTCCTAGGATCCTGGGCAAGTTGCTATCCTAGCTGCAACAGGACATTTCAATTCTTTGGGGTTGCTGTTCTTTTTGGTTTGGTACCAGTCCCCTGGGGGCACTGGCCTCCCCCTTACAGACGAGGCCAGGCAGTGCTGGAGCTCGAGGTGACAGGACACGTGTGCCCCTAGAGACACTTATAAAATAGCTCCCCAAGCAGAAAAAAAGAATCAAAGCCCCTCCTTGCCCAATCTGTTCACCTGCCATTGTCAACCGTCACCAGCCCACCTGATCTGGGCTGAGTGGAAATGATTGCTTCCACGGCTGAAGGGACACAGGGCCATGAAACAAACAACCGTAGCCCATCTTAAGATTTTGATATTTTCTTCATCAAGGGTTTTTTGGTGCTCGCTTTAATTTTCTGAAAATAGGGCATTAAAATGTTTGTCTGGATCACTGAGTGTTTGGGTGGCTTCTTAAATTTTGCCCCCTCACCCTAAGTCCAGTCCTGGTCATTACCCTCCTGTTCCTGACCTTGCAGTGAACTGACCTGCCCTTCTTTTGGGGGAAGGGTGTGGGGGAGTCATCAAGGGCTATACATGCAGCCAGGCATCCGGCTGAGACGAGCTTGAGTTTTCTGACTCGTCCCAGGGGTGGAGGTGTGGACAGGCGGCTCGCTTGTGGGGCCGCGGTGGACTGGGGAAGCCTTGGTCTCTGGTAATGACCTCTTTTGGGGCCTCCGTGTTTTCCTGAATATAATTGAAAAATAGGATTTATAATCTAATCCCTTCAGTAGGGGAGGAGGCATAGACAGGAAGGATCAAATTGGTTTTTTTTTTAAACCTGTTTAACTTAAGATAAACTTCCTTGTCCCCTTTCCCCCCCGCAAATCCACATGAATTGTAGAATTTTTATAACAAATAGTATGCATGAAGGAAAAACTGTTTCTTTCAGGCAAAACAAAATCAAAGTCCCAATGAATGGTTTTGAATGGGGTAAATCAGTGGTTTAAAAGTGGTTTTGAGTGGGTAAATGAGTTGTCTAAAAGGCCAATGTGTGATAAAATTAAAGAACATCCTTTCAATATAAAAAGTCTGTACGTGACCTAGACCACAAGGAGGAGGAGAAGAACCTCTTATGCTCTGAAATTACCATTTGGGAACGTGCGACAGTGATTCCCTCTACACGGCTGGAGCCTCACCTCTGAATGAAGGGGCGAGTCCACACTTGTTATCACAGGGGTCATTTATGCTGGTGGGTCTCAGCCACAAGACTCCAGATTCAGTGGGCCTGCCGGGGGGCCTGAGATTGGGCGTCGCACGCCGTGGGCGAGATTCGGAGGGCCACCGTCCAACCGACAGATAATGAAACTGGGCCTGGTTGTCACTGGCCTGCCTGTGCACAGAACGTGAGAACCCGTCCCTGCCCAATAGGGCAGATGAGGCAGAGCAGGGCGGCGGTGTTCCAGATCTGCCCTGTGCGTGTCTAAGCTCCTTGGCGAGAGAAAAGGTTGGTATGAAACATTTCCATGTCTTAGTCTTTGAGGCTAAAGCTGTTGTTCAGGTGAGAAAAAAAATACATACATGGGAATGAGCCTCTCAGTCCTTTTGGTTGGTGTACCTGGTTGTGGGAAGTGATGTCTATTTCCTGTTACGGAGTGGATCTCGAGAATACCATCTTTTCCTCCTTTTAAGGTT
>PVJD01002894.1:121751-183098 GCA_004026545.1 Mormoops blainvillei
GTTGAGGCCAGATGGGGCCGTAAGCGCTCGGAGTGCTCCAGCCTGTCGGACAGGTTGGGCTAGAGTTTCGGAGAGTGGGAGGGAGGGAGGTGGCGAGCGGGAAGAGGAAGAAGACGCAGGTGGCGGGAGGCGTGAGCCCGGGCGCTGGGTGAGGGGAGCCGGGCCGGGGGCCCGCGGGAGCTCACCGCGCCCTGGGTACCTTGAGGGGGTGCCCCTGCTAGCAGCCCATGCTCTTCCGCCAGGGGGCGACAGTGCCATGTTTCTCCTGGTTCCCACTAACCGGTGAACCCCGGAGCACCGGGAGACACGTCCTTCAGGAATTAAGTCGGACAGCCTTGGGGCAAGGGGACGAGCGCAGGCAAGGTTGCCCAATTTTCGGGGCCCCTAAGTCTCCCTTTGTGTTCCCACTTGTTGGGACACTGACTGGCCAGGCAGGGCGGTCTCGCTTCCTATCCGCACATGGGATACGCTAGCAGGGAGGGCAGCACCGGATGCGGTGCGTTCCTTCTAGTGTTCCTTCTCGAGTTCCCCGGCGGCGCTGGGTGGCAGGCCCTGCTAGGGAGTGTCAGTCGCCGGGAGGTCTTTGTCCTGAGGGCGTGGAAGAGAAATTCCCTGGGGCGGGGGAGATGCGCACTTCCCGCGCCGCGCGCTTTATCCGCGCCCGCCGCCTCCCCACGTTCTTTCCCTGGGCGACGCGAACATGTGCGGGCTGTTGAGCGAGAGCGCGCTGCATCGTGTGTACCGCGTGCCGACTTCCTCCCGGGCCTGGAGCTCGCCCTTGGTACCTCCAAGCGCCTCGGGCGTCGGAGCGCCCCGACTTTCGCCGCCGGGCTCGGAGGGCGCACCTCCCCAGGTCTTTCGCCAGTCTCCTTTTCCTACGCGGTTCATGACGAAATCCCCGGGGCACGTTGCTCCTGGGTGCCCTCTGGTCCGAGGGCGGACCCCGCGGGTTGGATCCGGGCTGGCGCGTTGGGTCGCTGGGGGCGCACGGCTCCGCGCGGCGGCTGCAGCCGGTTCGCAGTAACGGGGTTTCGTACTAACCGGGAATCGCTTTCTCTATCCTAGGATCGCCAGGACGGGAGCAGCAATGGGAACCCACGTCTCCCCCACCTTTCTTCGGCCGGACAGCATCTCTACAGCTCCGCGCCGCCACTCTCCCATACCGGAGTCGCCGAATACCAGCCACCACCCTACTTTCCACCTCCCTACCAGCAGCTGGCTTACTCGCAATCGGCAGACCCCTACTCGCATCTGGGAGAAGCATATGCCGCTGCCATCAACCCCCTGCACCAGCCGGCGCCCACTGGCAGTCAGCCGCAGGCCTGGCCCAGCCGCCAGGGCCAGGAGGCGGCTGGCTTGCCCTCGCACCACGGGCGCCCCGCCGGCTTGCTCCCGCACATCTCCGGGCTGGACGGTGGCGCTATGAGCGTCCGCAGGGATGGCTACCGCCGCTCGGACCTGCTGCTCCCCCACGCCCACACCCTGGACGCCGCGGGCCTGGCGGAGAACCTGGGCCTTCATGACATGGGCCAACAGATCGAGGAGGTGCAGGTGAGCGGCGCCTGGGCTCTTGCCCCCTCCTGCCCGGGCCGTTGGCCCATGGACTATCCTACCCCCTGCCTGGGCGCCCCGGAACTTAAAGGGAACTTTGTCGTTTCTCCCCCAGATCGTGGACGAGCAACACCTGCTTCTGCATGATCAGACTGTGATTCGCAAAGGTAGGGCCGCACAGGGTCTGGGGTACTGGTCACTGGCTGTTAACGACGTTGTGAAGTGATTACTTTAATGGCAAGGTGGGGGCCTTTGGCGGTTTACCTGGGACATCGGTGGTGGGAGGGACAGGAATTCTGGGAAGGCAGGCTTTAGGAGTGAGGAAAGAGGGGATTTCTTTCCCACCTAAATGAAAAAGGCTAAGTTACCCCCTGAACTCCGAAGGTGTTTTTACCTTGTTGGAGAAGGTCTTCCAGAGTGAATAAACACTGGTTTAATTGGGGGAAAAGCCACACCACAGTGCCTTAGTTGAGTGGTTGGTTCTGTGGCGGTTTTAATTGTCGAATGGGTTGAGGCGATTTTTGTTGTTGATTTCAAATATGCATCTGGGAAGGATCCTTAATTCTTGACCTACAAGAAAATGGCCTGACCTACCAAACGTCCGGCCTGGTGTTTTCAGGACTGATCTGTCAGGGGCTGGGTTTATGCAGGGTAAGCAGGAAGGGGATTTGGAAAATTGGATTATTGTACTTGGTGAGTGAGTGGCTTGTGAAATTAAGTTAAGGACTTATGGGATTGTCAGTCTGGCTGTTTTGGGAAAGGGCGCAGTCCTAAATTAAAGGTAGCTATGGTCTGTTACTTGAAGTTAAACTGCTTGAGATCAACTGGGGAAAAATGGATTTTAAAAAAAAACACCTCAGAAAATAAACTGCATTTCCCAGTAAATTATAACAGAACAGGTTTGTTTGTGTTTTAAAAACTTAACCACGATCAGTTGTGTTGAAGGTTTTGGCAAAGGGTCTGAATGTGTCCTGTGATTTTGGTGATTCCTTGAGTAAGGAAAAAAAAATCAACACTTACATAGCATCGAAGCAGTTTTTTGAAAAACGAATGTTCTCATTACGCAGCTTTTTCACAGGTGGCTAGAGAATGGAAAATCCTCTGTGCTTGGGATCTTGACTAATTAACTTCCCAAGGTGTTAACTTCTGAATTTTAGATTTGATTATTTTGGAAGAACAAGGCTTTTAGAAATCTGCAGCTTACAGCCCGACATGCAGTGTTTATTTGTTTAGAGATCTCTTTCGGCTTTGGTTCCTGGTTGGAAAAGGACTCTCTTGCTTGGGTGGCGCTCTCAGGCTGCCTCCTCTGGTCCTCATTCGCAGGCCCCATCTCCGTGACCAAGAACGCCCTGGCTCTCCCCTGCCAGAAGGAGCTGGTGGGGGCTGTGATGAACCCCAGCGAGGTCTTCTGCTCCGTCCCTGGAAGACTGTCCCTCCTGAGCTCCACATCGAAATACAAAGTGACAGTTGCTGAGGTCCAGAGGCGACTGTCCCCTCCGGAGTGCTTAAATGCCTCATTACTGGGAGGTGTTCTCAGAAGGTACATGGGGACTCGTTCCAGGCACGGTGGCTGGGTGGTTGAAGGTAAATATAGGAAAGGACCAGGAGGTATTTTTAACATTTATGTAACTTTGAGACCTAACACTGAATTCTAATCAGCTCAGAGGGTTTTAGTGCATTTCTTCTCTTTTAGCAAGTGCCAAATGTAGAAAGAGGTGCTAAAACAGCGCTAACCAATTATCATTTGTTTAGAATGTATTCCATGTATGAACCGGTGGCCTCTGTATTAAGGGGGTTTTGTTCCCCTAGGGAGTTTTTTGGAGCTGCTGCGGTTCTTATAAGTGAAAATGTATCGGCTCCGCTACTGCTTGCAATGGTCTGTGATTTACAGAGGGAAAAAAAGTTGACCATGCTAAAAAATGAGTTTTGCGTTTTACAGGGATGAATTACTGAGGACTCCCTGTGTCATTTGAGTGTGATCCACATAACGTAGAGAGTTCTGGACAAATTTCAGTTTTGATGGCAGTCTAGGAATTTGGGGTTTAAAGTGTGGTTTCTGGAGAATAGCCGCCATTCACTTTGCTGTGCGCAGGGCCAAGTCTAAAAACGGAGGCCGGTCCTTGCGGGAGAAGTTGGACAAGATTGGGCTGAACCTTCCAGCCGGGAGACGGAAGGCTGCTCATGTAACCCTCCTGACATCCTTAGTAGAAGGTCAGTGGAGTTTTCTGGTGCTTTTAGTTTACTGGGCTGCGTCTTTACTATTTCTTTAAAGAAAAGCGTAAAAACATCTCTTGGTCATGGGTAGAGTGAGATGAAGGCGATTTGACTTGTCATACATTCATTGGAATGGATCACAGTAATTTTGTCAAATAAGTTAACACTTCAGTATCTGTTTTGGGTTCCCCAGGAGATCAGTGAGGAAAAGAAATGGGTTTTCCTAACCTAAGACATCACACTATAGGGTGTTGAGACATTCCCTGTTAAATAAACCAGTTTTTGAAGATGCAACCCGTCAGTTAGTACACCTTTAAAACGCTAGTTACTTATTGGTGGCCAGAAGCATCGTTTTTGGTTTTTGTAGTTGTGGAATATTGAGATTATTTTGGTCAGTGAAGAGAAGCCCTTGTACGCAAGGGGACTGTCCCGACCCTCAATTCCTTTGTTCATCTGTCCTCATCAAGAGAGAAACGTATGGGGGCCCAAAGGTGAGTTCCTCTCCCCAATCCTAAGATAGTAGGAGATGACATTTCAGTTTCTTGAATGGGCTTGCACCGCCCAACCTGGAAAGTAGCCAAGAATGCAATATGTAGCCTTGGGTGGGGGGCGGGGGCAGGGCGGGATGAGAAAACAGTGAAGTAATTTTAATTTTATTTATTTATTGAATTTTAGATAAAGAGAGAAGGGAGAGAGAAACACTGATTTGCTGTTCTATTTATTTATGCATTCATTGGTTTGATTCTTGTATGTGCCCTGACTAGGGATCAAACCCACAACCTTGGTGTATCTGGGCAATGCTCAAGCCAACTGAGCTAGCCGGCCAAAGCTGAAGTAACTTAAAAAACAAAACACACACACTTAACGGATAGGGGAACGTGGTGTGGGACGCCCAGTCTTATCCTGCAGCCTCCAGCCACCTCGAGCACCTCGCCCAATCAGCAGAGCGTGGGTCTCTGGCTCAGGGAGCCAATAAGGGGTGGTGTCCTCATAGCCAGGCAATCTCTTGAACACTTTTTTTCCCTGGTCTCATGGGTGCTAAAGAGCCTTGGCGGGGGCCCTGCTCCGCCTTTCTAAGAGTGCCTTCGGAGGTCAGGGAGAGGAGCAAGGAGCTGCCTGTTAACTGCCTGTGGGGACCAGCTGTCTGCACAGAGCGCGGTGGGAGGGTGCTGTGTGCGCGGGGCATGAATGCGCCTCCTCTGGGTTTTCTTACCAGCCTGGGGTAGGGCCGCCTGAATAAGAAAGTGTGCCAGAACAATGGTGCTCAGGCTGATTCAGCGAGTCCGTGGAGGCGAGTGGGTGAGGGGGCACCATCTGGGTTTCTCAAAAGCTCTACCAGCTTGGCAGTGTGGAGCCAGCGCTGGGCACCTCTGCAGACGCAGGCGACCCGTTGGTTCTCTTTCCCTCTGCTCCCCCAGTATCTTGGACAAAGGGTGTGGGTAGTCCCAGTTGGTAATTAGGACTCTTAACATTTCCAACAGGAAAACCACTCCTACCTCCCTTTCTTAAAGGAACATTCTAGAGACTTCAGTCATGGGGTGCCCTGGTTTAAAAAGAAAGTTCCGTGTCTAAGACTTTGTGCTAGTTTCATAAAGAGAAGCCACCAGTTAGTGGTTGTCAAACATACTCATCTTTAAAATTTCCTACTTCTCCACAGCGGGGACTATTTTTTATTACCAAGAGAAAGCATGGGTGTGTCTCCAGGTCTCTGTTGGAGTTGGGCAGGGGTTAGGCTAGTGCTGTTCAGGTGTGGTTACAAATGTTGGGGCCTGTTCTCCGCACATGGCGGAGTTTCACCCTCTGTTACTAGGGGAGGGTCTCTCCGGACCGACTGTTGTCCCTGTCTGTGCTTTTGTTTAGAATGCACAGGGACTGGTACAGGAGGAACAGGACAGCGTGTCCTTGGTGGCCGCAGCTACCCTAACATCTTTCATGATTCCAGGGGAGGCCGTTCATTTGGCTCGGGACTTTGCGTATGTCTGTGAGGCAGAGTTTCCCAGTAAACCGGTGGCTGAGTACTTAATCAGACCTCACCTGGGAGGACGGAATGAGATGGCGGCGAGAAAGAACATGTTGCTGGCCGCACAGTGAGTACCCAGACTTACGTCTGATGACCTACCGCTCTGACCTTGAAGTTGAGGGGCCAGCATGGCCCCTGGTGCTCAGCAAAGAAATACTGGTTAACTAAGCTAGGGTGGGGAGCAAACCAACATGGCAAGGAGCTGCCCCCCCCCCTTTTTTTAAACAAAGTCAAATACCTTAACAGAGCAAGTAAAATGAATGAATGTATTGCTCCAATAATGAGGGTTTTTTTGAGCTGCTTAGCTGTTGAACTCCAAATAGTTAAGCTACCCTTTTGTATTTGCATTATCTTACAAAAATGTGTTGAAGAGATTATTTGTTTTGTCACCTCCAGTAAAGATTGTGTGCCCTCTGCCTCCTGGGTATAACCAGACTTTTGTTTCTTAAACGTGATGATGATTGAATTTGCAGGAGACAAGTGGGCAAATTAAATGTCTCAAACACGACTTAACGCAGCTGTGGGGTTTCTCACAGAAATCAACAGTACATTGGTTTTAAAATCATGGGAAATGAAGCAGAACTAGTCAAGTCAGGAAATGGGGCAAAAGGGAGGGGGGGGGCACAGTGAACCAGCCTGGATGAAAAGTGAGTCTTAGAGAAATGTGTGATTCTCCAAATTGGTTTATTGGGTTATTGAACTGACTGGGCCCCAAGCATCCCTTAACTTCCTGGGCTGGAATCCTGACCCCGCCTAAACCAGTCCCGGTGACCTTGGCCGTTGACTGGCTTAACTGGGGTTAATCCTATTATCCGCTAATTGCAGTTAGGATTAAATAAGATAGTGCTTGAAAGAGATGGCTAGCACAGAATTGGTGCTAAGTGAGGCGATGGGCTCTCATGTTAGCATTAGTTTAAAGCCTCTTGCCTTGGCTCAGGTCAGAAGTGCTCTGATCCCCTCCCAGGGGTTCCTCCTTAAGGTAATTTGTCTTCTCCAAGAGCTAGGGCGAGCTCACAGGTGTGTCTTGTCCTCACAGGCAAGTGTGTAAAGAATTCACGGACCTCCTCAACCAAGATCGAACACCCAACGGGAACAACCGGCCCGCCCCAGTCTTGGAGGCCAACATTCAGAACTGCCTGTCGCACTTCAGCCTGATTACCCACGGGTTCGGTAGCCAGGCCATCTGTGCCGCCGTGTCTGCCGTGCAGAACTACATAAAAGAGGCCTTGCTTGTCCTAGACAAGTCCTACATGAACCCCGGCGACCAGAGCCCGGCCGATTCCAGCAAGACCCTGGAGAAAATGGAGAAGCACCGGAAATGAAATGGGCAGGGAACAAAGGATGGAAGAGTCTGCAAGGGAAAACATTTTCCACACTCTGGATCAGCACAGACGGGGAGGGGGGGACTCCTCTTGCCTGGGGGACAAGTTGAGCTCTTTACTCCTGCTCTCCTTAGAAAGGCCTCTCTGGATCTCTGGATCTTGACTTGACCAGGACCTCTTGGAGTCCTTAGTATTTCTCTGGCACTGAGGCGTTGGACACGTTATCAGAAGGTGACAAGTACTGGTTTTACTCATTAAGCTTATGTTTTATTATTTTGAACCCCATTCTTCCTGTCTCTGAAGTGGTGCTACAAGTTTTTGAACCTTTTCAATCCATCCCCTGGGCTAAAAAAAACAACAACAAAAAACCCACACGCTTAGCTGTTGAAATGTCAAATTTGATGTGATGCAAATCAACAATAACTTGCAGTGTTAAGGTAATTTGCTGGCTTTTGTGCCCACTAAATATTTATCTTTAAAAAAAAAAGTATTTATCTAGTGTTTTCAGATATCAGATCCTACACACAGTAGGAGGCAGACTCTGTCCGCTTGGCAACTAATTAATAGGTGGCATCAGACACACTTTAAAAACCCCTTGTTCAAAGGGGCCTTCGGGTTTTACAAAACTTGTAGAAACAAAGCCTGCTGATGATTTTATGTGCGTGTTTTTTTTTTTAACTTTGAAAATTAACTCTTCAAATGGGAGATTTTTTGGGAATGCCACGTTCATTCCTGTAAGGTACTGAAGCTTTATTTGCATATTTATTTCACATCTTGGTGTTTGAGGAAACTTGAACAGGGTTAGGTAGGCACAAAGCGTTTGGCCGCCTGTCACCCCCAAGTCCCGGAGGAAACGCTGTTTTGAGAAGCAGTGTGTCATGTGTACAGATATTATTTATGCATAATTTAATCGGGTCTGTAAATACGGGTGCACTTCTTAATGACTTTTTGAGAAATGGGGTTCCATTTTAATAACTTTTAAAGGTGATGGGGTCATCTAAAACACATCGTTAGGTTTTATTCGTATGCACACAGGGTATTAGGAATTAGGGTCCTGGGCTCTCTGTTCTTGGTGGCTGGCAAAAGATTCTCTTTAATTGAAGCTCTCTGTTCACAAAGCAATAACTTGGTGTCTCATTCCTGTGGAACCAATCCCAAACGGGAGTAGGCAGTGCAGTGCATGGGGTGCCGAGGGGATTTGGAATTGAGCTCCATGCCTGTAAATGTCCACACGTTCATTGTTGTGTATATCATACTTGTACAATAAAAAGTATTCTCGATAGACACTGTGACAGTCTGGTGAGAACTTGATGGTTTGAAGCCTCGGGGGGTGAGTGCAGTAGGGGCAGAGCTCTGGATGGTTGGACTGGGCTGCGTTCCCAGGACTGACTGAGTAGGAAGGTCGTGCGTGGACCAGGAGAAATCGGACGTGTGATTTTCTCTCCCCTGCAGGACTGCTCAGCTGCCCTAGGCTCTGGGCTCACCAGGGGTGCTCAGCTGCATCTGGGACCATCCTGCTCGCCCCAAGGGGTGTTGGGAATTGTGTGAGGAACAGTTTATTGACGAGAGTGAGACACACAGCTTGGGAATAATGTCTCTTGCGTAAGGCTGCCCTGTTGAGAAACACTGCGCTCTGTGTCCAAGTTGCCACCTCAAAATACTGAGAATGGAAATGATTGCAGGCACTCCCTGGGCAGACATTCCTTAGGAGGACCTGGCATTCGATCAACTGTGAGCCACAGAGGTGCGGGCTCGTCCTTCTGATCAATCGACGTTGCCCACGTGTGGCGACACAGTGGTGCGGATCTCCCCAAGGCTTGCTGGCCGTTTTCTCTGCCAGTTAAGTCAGAGGAGGGGGTCCCTGCAGTCCGCATGGGGAGCAGGAGGGTCTGGCAGGGCTTGCGAGCTTGCTGGATGTTTTGAGGATCTTGGATGCACACCGCCGGGACTTGATTTCAAGTCGAAGTGGCCTGGCATGTCGTCCAGGAAGTGATGTGTTTATAGTTTGGCATGAGTGGCTGGGCTTCAAAGGGAAGTGGGAGCAGGAGGATTTTCCACATTGGATAAGGCCTTTGCTTCAATTCCAGTCTCATAATCCTTAATGCATAACCCTACCAAATGCCCAGCAATTCCTGACTTCATGTTGGCATTGGATGTTAAGTAATTTAAACTCTGCCAACCTAATACTTTGCTCTTGGCAGCCTGTCCTCGGCCAATGAAGGTTCTCATTTAGTTGGATTTATCTGGTTGACATGTCAAAATCACAATTACTTTGCTTCAGAGCAGCTAAAAGAAGTCTTACGTTGGCAGTTATTTCTCAATCAAGACTTGAGATACTGGGTGTTAAAGGAAGTTACGGGGGCAAAGGGCCGAAGGTAAAAGGACTATTTTGTTCTCAGCACCTTAACTTGCTTTTGGACTGCAGTCTGGCTTTTAGGAGCTGTGCAGAATCGCACTGCAGACAGGGTTCTGGAAATGCCCCAAAGTCAACCAAGGATTGAAGTGAGTCATGCGCAGAGCTTATCCTGGCCCAGGGCTCACTTCTCATTCCCACTGGAAGTCCGCGGGACGGCCACCGGCTTCCCTGGACCCCGTGCGCGGTAACAGCAGCTTCTTCCCCACACCTGAGCTGGCACCATGCAAAGCAACCAACACCCTCCCAAAGCCCCTCCCGAAACGCTGGCTGCCTCAGCTTTCCCATCTGGCTCTTGATTTGAGAGAAGGGCGCCTGACTAGGGCTCTGGGTGCGGCGGGGACATCAGGTTGGGAGGCTTTGCTCCCCATCAGCCAGGGTGGCTTTTGTTTCCAGGCCCACGGTAGTGAGCTGGCACGGGTTTGTCCTTTTCCCTTCTCCCTGCACCGTTGTTCGACTCTGGCATTTTGACAGATTGGGCTTTTCATCAAGGCACATGCCCCTGCGGAAGTCTTTGCCCTCTGGGAGAAGAAAGCAAGAGTCTTCCTTTTTTTTTTTTTTTTTTACCCCGGTTGTACTGAAGGGAGAGTCCATCATTGTCTGAAGGCACGCGTCTAGAATTCCGTTTATGACAGAGATGCCTCAGCAGGACCGTGCATCTGTTGCCTGGAAACTAGCCCAGCCAGGCACCCGGCACCTTGAAGATGCCCCCGCCTTGCAGACAGCACACGTTCAGGTTCCCCGGGAGGTCACAGAGGGCGTTTTCAACAGCACGTCATGGTGGTTTTACCTTCCATGTGCTCACGATTGACGTTGAGGGTTAGGGAAGGGACGACCAGTCTGTTTCTCATTGTCGACGATCCCGTAACAATCGCTGTCATTCTTTTCCTTGGGGGGGTTTAGCGTTGGGGGAAGCTCTGAGACCTCAAGTTGCTGTATTTGAATGTCCAAAAACAAAACAGGATAGGGTCACGGACGGGTGAGAGACCCCTCTGAAGGCTTAGCAGTGGGGGATTAGGGGGACCCATTGCGTAGTTTCCTGTGGGGAACGTTGGACACCAGCTGTTGTGAATGCTGCAGAGGTTGCTGTCGCTACCGAGGACCTCTGAGTATTTCTCCAGCCTTCTGCCGGCTGTGGGTAGAGTGGTGTTGTAAGGTGGCAGTTTCTCTTCCTCTACCAGTAGGTAGAGGACCTGGAAAGTAGCTACCAGGGGTCGCAAAGGCCAGGGCAGCCTGAGGTCCCCTGAAGTGAGCTTCCAGGTGAGGGGGCTTTCTGTGACCCTCGCGTGGCAGTCACCCTCAGCAAAGGTCCTCTCCAGCTGCCTGGGGTCACTGGGCAGTGAGGGTTTTTCCTGTCGTCAGAGATAAGGTTTGCTTTTGAAAGTCCGACGCCTCAATGCACAGGCACGCTCTGCCCAGAGTTGCTGTCGTATGCTCGGTGATAGGACAATGGTTGACTTCCCTGTCTCAGATCTCACTGTACCTTGGATTTCTCCTCCAGGGGACAGACCTCCATTTGCTCCTCTGACTTTCAAAGGCCACCATGCAGCAGGGAGGCAGGGAGGCTTGGTGACACTTGGAGCCATCAAAACCCGACCCCTTGCTGGTTTTGCCAACCCAGGCCGGCATCATGCCTCAGGGCCAACGATGGCTGGCCTATTGCACCCTGAAAGCCTTTGTCCGCTAGTAACGTGGAATGGAATCTTCTACAGAAACAAACTTCTTGATTTTAAACAATTACTATGGCACCGGAGTTCACAGACACATGGAACGCTCAATTATTTTTGGCACCACCAGAAGCAGCGTGGTCTCCCTGCTTCTTGGATAACATCTTGACGAGGGAGATGAGAAGAAAAACATGGAAAGTGAGTAGATTTGAAAGGCATAGTTCCAGGGACCTCTTCAAGGAATAGCTGTGTTAAGAATGTTTACAAGGTCAGTTCTGAGTGTGGGTTTGTTTTTTTTATGCTACATAGTGTGTTCCTTTTCACCATTTTCCAATGGAAGATCTTGGACTGAAGGAATGACAGTCCAAGGTGAGAGCTGAATGGGTGCAAAAGGGTATCTTGGTACCTGGCCTTTGAGGAGACTAGCAGCCTTTGGGACTTCATACGTGTGTTAGGAGTTGAATTGTGTCCCTAAAGAGCCACATGAGGGCCATGTGAAACAGACGGAGATTGGAGAGTGGCAGCCATGAGCCAAGGAGCACCAAGGCTTGCCCGTCGCCACCAGGAGCCAGAAGAGGCCAGAGAAGCGTCTCCTTTACAGATCTCAGGGTGAGGCGTGCATTTCTGTTGTCTTAAGTCGCCCAGTTTGTGGTACTTGGTGATGGCATTACTATGAAACTTGTAACAGTGGGAAAGTACTTCTTTCCCCTGGCATTTCCTTCCCATTGGTCTTTCTAAGAGTTCTTTTCCAAACATGGGTGTCCCGTCATCCCTGCCTGAAGGATGAGCACACCGCCTCTGTGGTCCAGTTGAACACCCCGGAGGCCCCTCGCTGTTAAAGGAAACGTCATTCCCCTGCTTGTTTCTCCGTAGCCGCCCCGGTCCCCGCTGTTCTGTCCTGGTGGCCAGGGCACTAGCTGAGGGCCTGCTATCTCCGCTTCTGGGGGAGGAGTCGCCCTCACATTTTTGTCCAGTGCAAACCCTAAACTCCTGGAGGTCTTTTTTGCTTCTCCGTTCTGCGTCTTTGTTTCATCTAATGGGGTCCCTCTGGGTTTCCCAATATTGACCCCTCAGAGCAGTGGCCACTAAACCTGGCAGGTCACCAGAGGCATTTGCAAGGATTACGTATCAATGCTTCTCTGCTTCTAATCTACTGAATCAGAAATTCTGGGTCTAGGATGTAGGAAGCTTAGAGGGACTCTGATTCAACTGTCTGCCCTTCCAGGTGACCCTCAAGCCCCCCAGGGCAGGCAGCGTGTTGGTCTTGCCCGCCATGGTCTCGCCGAGCACTGGCTAGCGCAGGGCTCCGTGCAAGGCATTTGCTTAATAAGCATCTGTGTTGACTCATGGGCTGAGGACGGCTAGGGCGGGTGTCTGGGTGGTCCCTGCAAACAGCCCTTCTCTGGAGCCTCCCCATTGCTCAGGGCCACATTGGCACCCAGAGCTGACCCACCAGAAGGAAGTCCATCTTCTGGTCTCTTGAGCTAAGGTGACATACATGGTGAGCGTGTGATTGTTGGACTGAAATCTGGCTCCCCTGTGGTGTGGGCTCTGCAAGGCAGGGGCCAGGGGCCAGCATGGTGCGGGGTGGGGTAGATGGATATATGGATGGACGGATGGACGGACAGGTGGATGGATGGATGGGTGGGTGGATGGATGGATGGACAGGTGGACGGATGGATGGGTGGATGGGTGGATGGGTGGACGGATGGATGGGTGGATGGGTGGATGGATGGATGGGTGGGTGGATGGGTGGGTGGATGGAGGGATGGGTGGATGGAGGGATGGGTGGATGGAGGGATGGGTGGATGGATGGATGGTTGGATGGGTGGATGGATGGACAGATGAATGGGTGGATGGATGGATGGGTAGATGGGTGGGTGGGTGAATGCTACTGTCATCTAGTGAATAGGGGCCAGGGATGCTGCCAAACGTCCTGCAAGGCACACAATGCACAGGACAGCTCCCCACCATACAGAACGATCCAGCCCTCAATGTTAATGGTCCAGAGGTTGAGAAATGCTGCTATAAACATAGAACAAAAATCCGGAAGCACCACTCACCCTGTGAAGAGACTATTTCTGTGTGGTGGGTTATCGGTTCACTTTTACCTGATATGTTTCTATATGGTATAACATTTTGTTTTATGGTATAACATTTTAAAAAACAAATATGTATTACTTTTATAAGTAAGAGAGAGAACTGACAGAATGTGTATATACATGAAAAATGTGAAGTGAATAAATGGTTAAAGAAATTAATAAAGGAGGTCTATGCAAAGTTCCCAGAGAGAGCAAAAGACCTGCCCCCTTGAGCAACTGGTTCCTGACTTTGTGTTGGGAGCTAAGGTTTTCCACCTGAAGCAATTTCCTAGAGGAGAGGAGGTCGCCCCTCACCCACCCCACCCACTGGGGGCTTCACTCCCTCCCAGCTCTTCTCCTCTTTGGCCTGAGAATATTTATTTTCTGTGCACAGAAGACATCGTTCCACTGCTCTTTCCCCACAAGACAAAAAAAATTCCGTGGTAGAAGGCACCAACCACTTAAGAAAATCTTCCGAAAGACAGAATTTCTCAATTCTCTGCATTTAATTATTGTTTTCCCTCTCTGTTGTTGCTAAGTAGCTCTTGCTGATGACAGAATGAATTCAAGTGTCGCAAACAATTTCTTTCTTATTGTTAACAAAGATAACAGACATTACGTGCCCTTACACACTTAGAATACCTTTGAGAGGACAGAGGGGACCCACTGAGAGGCTCCCTCCTCAGGGCAGGGGGCAGGGGGCAGGGGGCAGGGGGACAGGTTTTCCATTCATTCTGTCCAGTTTGAATGTTTTAACTTGCATGTGGTCAAAATAAACAAAACCTACTCTCAAACCTAGAAAAACACTAGGTTTAGTATACACGCGCGTGCACACAAAATCAGATGCTTACTGTACAACGAAGAACCTACAGAAGGAGAGAAAACACACCTGCATTGTGATTTCATTCCCCGGTAACCCCACCTTAGCCCACTTAACAGATGAGCTGCTGGAGGCCCAGGCAGCGGGCATCTAGGGAGGCAGCCTCCGGGGACCTTGCTTGGGTCCCAGTGCCATGGTTGCCCCTATGTGGCAAGAACTTGCATGCTGAGCCCTCAGAATGTCAGCCACTGTTCTAGATTCTTCTCCCAGCAACTGTCGGAGGCAGGCATTATAGCCCCCATTGTATAGATGGGGAAACCGAGGCACAGGGCTGCTGTGAGCTGCCTGCTCAAGGTCTCTCCCTCGGTAAGTAGGGTGGCCTTGGGGGGCAGCAGCTGTCCTGGAGGCAGGCAGCCACAGGAAGTCACTGGGAAGGACTCGGTACCTCAGCGGCCTGTCTCCTAGGAGGGGCTAGAAAAGTAAATGCTCTGCGTCACACCAAGCGGTTGGTTCAGCGCCTGGTACCCAGGCAGTGGTCACTGAAACTTGGTCTTGAGCTCTTTTTGAACCAGGTCGAATGGAACAACCTCGGCTCAAAAGACGAGGGGGAGAGTGAGCAGGAGGGGAAGGGATGGAAGGGAAAGGAGAGAGAGGAAGGCGGGAGTCCCCGGGTGTCCTCCCCATTGCGCCCTGCCGCTCCCTTCCTTTGTGGAGCAGCGGGGAGGCGGGGCTCCGGCCTCGCTTGGGTCCCTGCTCAGTCTCCAGAGCCCTGGTGTTGACTCAGCCTTCAGGGCTCCTGTCGCTATCGCCGCCTCCTTTCCCATGGCTTGTCTTTCTGCCTGGAAGGTTTCTTCTACCTCCCATGACCTCACCTGCTCACCTTGTTCTCAACTGAGTCTCACCTTGGGCATCACCTCTTTCTGGAGCCTTCCCAAGCCGAGGCCGGCTTAGGTGCCCTCTCAGTTCCCGTCACACCTCTTGTCACACTGTGTGGTAACTGGCTGTGCTGCATCCACCTCCTCCAGGCTCCTGCTGTCTAGGAAGTCCCTGTGGTCTGTTCATAGCTGTACCCCAGTAAGCTGCTGGGGATCTGGCTCGTAGACGTTCAATAAATGTCCGTGGAATGAATGAATAAACCCATTCATACCGCAAGGTCAGGAATTGCTGAAGTGAGTCTCCATCAGGACAGTTGAGACCTTCTTCCACCCACGCACCCACCCACCCACCCTGCTGGCCCCTGCGTCTATGCCAGTGGGCTACAGCTGCCCCGGACCCTGCCTTGTGGAGCCCGCAGTCTATTGGGGGGCCAGACCTCAGTCCGGCAATCACAAGCGCATGTAGCTGCCAGCCCGGTGGGCTCTGCGTAAGGACAGCCAGTCAATGGAAATGTCGCTGCCCCAGTAGGTTCTGCGATAGAAAACCCTCAAAGGGCGATGTTCCCAGCAATCAGCGGCCACTCGGCAGACATTTTTTCATTTTCATTTCTGGCCTCGGGCAGTGTTCCCGGCACCCATGAAGTTGGGGCTCCTCAACTTAAAGTTACATCCTTCAGAGATAAGCGCCCTGCTCTCCAAAGGCACTGGAAGGAGGTGACCTGCAAATAAACAAGCTGGATCACATCGGGTGATGGGCATTTATTATTATTATTATCATCATTATCAGTATCATTATTATTTTGTGTACGCTGGGGCCCATGTTGAAAATGCAAGTGGCACAAATGGGACAGAAAGGGGACTGTTCCCTCCCACCCCAGTCTCCCAGCACCCACTTCCCTGGCTAGGGACTCATCAGCAATTAGATGTGCATAAAGAGATATTTTAGGTGCAGACACACAACTGCATGTATTTCTTTTTTTAACCCAAACACAGTCTGGCACCTCACTCTTGCCATGTGATGTTCCCTTACCAGTTCCTATGGAGCTGCCTTGTTTTGCAAGGTGTGGTTCTGTGTGTGATGTACAGGTGAGCATCCCCTCTGGCTGGGGGTTGGGATGTTTCCAGTCTCCTGTGGTTATGACCAGGCTGCGGGGAGCACGGGCTCGCAGACCGTTCCACACTCACGCATGTCGGTGGGCGGATCCCGAGGATCGGCAATGCGCTTCCAGCTTTGGTGGATTCCACTGTCCTGCCCTCCTCCCCTGTCCCTGTCCACACCCTCGCAGTCTGCGTGAATGGGCTGGTTGGGGTGGGGTGGGGCAGACGGTGCTTTACATGGGGTGTTTAGGGAGTGTCACCTCAGAGGTGACATTTGGGCTGATGGGTGACAAGGAGCCAGCTGTGCAGAAGCAGGGACAGCGCTCTCCTGGCAGAGAGAGCAGCCTGGTTGGAGGAGATGAAGCTGGAGGGCTGGTGGGGTACGGGAGGCTGGGGAGGACCGGGCCAGCTCTGTGAGCCTTATGGACCTGGGAAGGAGTCGGAGCGCCTTCCTGGCGCCAGAGGAAGCCATGGAAGGGTTGCAAGCAGGGAGAAATTGGGATTTCCATTGAAGAAAATCACTTTACCCGGGGAACGGACGGCAGTGGGTAGGGGGCCACGTAGGCACTGAGCCAAGGGATGGTGGTGGCTCAGCAGCTGCTGGGGGCCATGAGGAACGGGGCTGGAGTGATCTGGGAGGCCTTCTGAAGGCGGAGCTCACAGAACTTGCTGATGAGCTGGATGGAGCTTGGGCATGGGGTGAAAAATGGGGAGGGATCGTGTAAACTCCCAGGACTGGATCTCAGCAAAACTTACTGAGCTTGGGAGGAGGCCATAGACCGGCTTTGTGCAAGTAAGATCCGCAAAGTCAGTTGCAGGGAAGGAAAACACCGTGGAAGCTGCTCTCAGCTGGTACCCAAGTCCTCAAAGCAGGGCCCCTGCGGCTGGTCCTTCCCCGCAGGTGACCTGTGTTGGAGCTTCAAGATGAACAGCTCCACATGGGTTCTGAAGCCTGATACCTCCAGATGCCCCGACATCCTCGGACAAGGAATGGCAGGAATGGGCACGCTGGGTGGGGCCAGCCTTGCTCGCCCAAAATTCCTCAAGCCAGCAGCCAGCGCAGGTGGGGCTGGGCGAGCCCCAGGGCGGAGCTCATTGGGACTTTATTGACTGTCAACAGAACGGAGGAACCTTAGAGGTCACTGGCTACGCCACTGGTTGGGAAGAAGAAAAGGTCTACACGGTAAATTACACTTATGCCCTTTAAATAGTTATTTTAAACAATTAAAACAGCAATAGGTGTTGTTTACTGAGCACTTGTTATACATCAGGGTCTAGGCCAAATGTTTTCCATCCCTGATTTCATTTCAATCTTCCAAATAACCTTGCAGGAAGATGCTACCATTCCCCGTCCCATAAGTGAGGCTGAGCATTCTGGCCTAATGTCACAGCTGAGGTGCGGTCCCAGCTGCCTCCCTCTGACTCCAGGACACAAAGTTGAAACTTCCAAAGGCACGTGTTTTTCCAGCCTCCTGTTTATATAGCTGACAAAGCAAGACACAACCAGGGGTCATGGTGTCACCAAGAGACAAAGCTTGGAGAAAGTGGAGGATCTTGGCAGTACAATTCCTGGCCCAACAGAATGTGCACAGCACCATGGGCTGTGATTACCCACCTGCCATATTCGCTCCCGGAGAGAACGACCCAAGAAATACTTCCTCCACCAGCAGGATGCGAGGGCTGGATTTCCAGTAGTTTGCTAAATGGAGTACTATATTCTTGTTTTTATATATGTTTTAAAAATTGATTTGAGAGAGAGAGGAAGGGGGAGAGGGGGAGAGAGGGGAGAGAGAGAGAGGGAGAAAGAGAGGTGGAAATGTCAATTTGTCGATCCACTTAATCTGCGCATTCATCGGTTGCTTCTTGCGTGTTTGCTGACCAGAGGTCACACAGCCTTGGTCTATTGGAACGATGCTCTAACCAACTGACCTACCCAGAGCGGAACATTACATTCTTAATTTTTGCTAGTCTTATAGATAGAAAAAGAACCCATGATTACAATGAATACATTTCAAAGAAACATACCAAATATTGGTGGGCCACGTCTCTTCCCTCTGCAGTGATCTTTAATGGAGAAGCCTCAAGTGCTGGATTTCCTCTCTCTTACCTTTTAGTGAAATTCATTCATTCATTCACTAATTCATTCTTGAGGTCTTTGAACTCAATAGTGTCTGTTGTGTGTGTGGCACTGTTCTAGGCGCTAGGGACACATCAGAAAGAAGTCTGTCCTCGTGTGGCACACTCTGGCGGGGGACCCAGGCCATGAACACAGGGGGCGTGGAAACTACACTGAGTGCTCAATGGGGAGAGGTGCTTTGGAGGAAAATTAAAAAGTGTTGCATTAACGTCCTGGCTGGTGTGGCTCAGTTGGCTGGGTGTCGCCCACGAATCGAAAGGTCGCGGTTCAAGTCCCAGTCGGGCACATGCCTAGGGTGTGGATTCTGTCTCCGATCGGGGAGCATGTGAAAGGCAACCAATCAATGTTTCTCTCCCGCTCTGTATCCCCGCTTTCCCCTCTCTCTAAAATCAATAAAGGTGTCCCTGGGCGAGGATGAAAAGCACGCAACAGTGTTGCATCGAGGGGAGGGAGTGAGCTGCGGGGACGTGGTGGTCTAGGAAGAGGACACGGCAAGTGCAACGGCCCAGAGTGGGGATCATGCCCGGCATGCGGAAGGCACAGCTAGGGGGACTGAGCCTCGAGTGCAGGCAGCAAGGGCAGTGGCCGGGGAGGACTGTACGACCTCGCGCCTTTTGAAACGAGCTGCGCCTTTTGCTCCTGCTGAGGCGGCGCCTTCGAGCACTTACACAGACCGAGGGGACCTGGCTTATTGGCAGCAAGACTGCGTTGGCTGCTGCATTGTGGACAGGCCAATGTAAGTAGATGGTAGGGGTCAAGTTCAGAACCTTGGACACACGTTGGAGACAGCAGCCATCGTCAAATAAGAGATGGCGACCCGGTGTCATAAGCTGCAGAGTGTCCCCCCTCATTTGTGTCCACCTGAAACCTTGGAATGTGACCTTATTTGGACATAGAGTCTTTGTAGATGCATTTGCTTAAGGATCTTGAGATAAAATCCTAGATTCACGGGGGGCCCTAACTCCCCTATGATCGATGTCTTTATAAAAGGGAGAAGACACAGAAAGATACCCACAGGGAAGTGATTCCTGCAGGGAAAGTGATATGACAAGGCAGAGATCAGAGCGGTGTTGCCACAAGCCAAGGGACTCAGGGGCCATCAGACGCTGGAAGAGGCAAAGAAAGGGCCTCCCCTTCAGAGGAAATTCAGCTCTGCTGACACCTTCAATTCATATTTCTGGTGTCCGGAACTCTAAAGAAAAAAAACAAACACCCCAAACTCTGGTGTTTTAGCTACCAAGTTTGTGGTAACTTGTTAGAGCAGACCATGAAATTAAATATACTCGGGCTTGAAAACTGATCAGAGCTGGGATATATTTTGAAGGTAGAACCAAGAGGGTTTGCTGATGGGTAGGATGGGATGTGACAGAATGAGAGGAGTTTGGGCTGGTCCACGGTGTTTGTTCTTTGTACCCAGGAGGGTGACTGGGGGCCCGGAGGCTGGCGGCGGAGGAGCCTAAGATGCACATCCGGCTTCTGAGTGGGGGCCGGCTGCAGATGCCTGCATTCTCATCCGCCCTTCTTTTCTCTTTGGGTCTCCTCTCCCTCTCTCTTTTGTTTTTCGTTTTGCTAAAGGATGTGTCTTGAAGATCTCTCTCTGTCAATGCATGAAGAAGCACCTCGCAGTTTTGGGGCTGCACGGCATCCCGGTGCGTGGTCGGGCCCTGTTATTTAACCAGAATCGGGCACACGTTCAAATGACGAAACGAATGAAACTATGCACTACTGTTCTTTCATGACAAGTATTTTTGGGGGGAGCTTACCACGCGTCAGCCCCAGGAGGCATCTCTTCACAAGGGAAGTCACAGGCGGAGGTGCTACAGGTTCAGACCCATCAGCCTCTGCGAGGTGGGGTCGCCGTACTATCTAAAGAGAGAACCACACAAAGCCCCACCTGTGAGATTTTGAAGCTAACACGCCACTTCAGCTGCTACCATTTCTCATCGGATCGTGTCCCGGCAGCCTACGGGAGTCCACGGGAGGGGTCTCACTGACCTCTGCAAATTACACTCTGGGCTGTCTCAGGACAGGTTTTGTAATCCACTGTCTGGGGATGGAGAGGGAGTCCTAGACTTTGTCCTGCAGAAGGATCAGTTCATGGTTTCGGCGGCGAAAGCTTCTGTCCACATGGAGCAGACCGAATCAGATATCCTCCCCTCCCCCCAGGGGCGTAATCCCCGTGCCGCCAGAAGCACCATCCCCTGCTACTGGCTCTGTGATTTGTGGTGGAGCCCGCCTGGTGGTGGTTTCTGAGGAAGGACAATTACATTAATTGAGCCTTTCAGGAAATGGCCCCTGAAGAGAGGTAAGAAGACTTTAATTACTGGCCTGCCTGCCAGTGAGAGTGTGATCCCACAGTCAGGAGCCCCAGAGCGGTTCGCCAGACTTCTGCGGCACCTCATTTCAGCTCCCAGAGCTCATACAAGGTAAGGTGGGTTCCAGACTTTAGGGGGGAGGCCCCGCTGTGCTTAAAATTTCAGTTGAAACCATTTGGCTGCTTTTCCTTCAAAATCTCTGACTGTGATATAAGAGAGTTGCCAGTTCATGGCCTTCACACACAGAGTCTCCCTTCCTTTCTCCCTCATGAAGGCGCCCAACTAGCTTCCGGGAGCGCCCTCTGTGGTAGGCCCCGTGCACCCTGGGAACGAGACAGGTTCTTCCTCGCCTCTTTTGGAGTTTATCGCTCACACCACCCCCTGCCCTCTGACTGTCCCTTTGCAATGTGCTTGGGGACAAGGCCTTCACCCTACGCTAGTCATGGCAAAGCACTCACGGGCTGTCCTGACTGACCCTGGAATGTTCTTTTAAATTTATTGATCCTAGAGAGAGAGAAAAAGAGAGAAACATCAGCTTGTTGTTCCACTTATTTATGCCTTCATTGGTCGAGTCTTGCATGTGCCCTGGCAGGGGATGGAGCCCACAGCCCAGGCCCACGGAGGTGGGGCAGGACGACGCTCTAACAAGCGAGCTACGCAGCCCGCAATGTTGAAACTGAATTTTAGTTAGGTCCCCTTGGACTCTGCGCAGCCGTTCTTCGTTTATAAGGCATTTATTGAGCATCTGCTATGTGTCAACTTATTTATAGTGTATGGCAATGAACCAAATGGACGCGGTCTCCACCACAGAGGTGCCAGTCTCGCCATGGTCATCCTCACCGGTGCCCTTTGCCCCCGTGGGATCCTAGCAGCGGCAACTCCCCTCTGAAGCGGGTACCCTCTTGTTCCCGTTTTGTAGATGGGATCACCAAAAGGTGGGTGGGAGCCGGGGCCCACCCAGCCCCACCTCACTTCCATTCGAATGCAGACCTGGGAGCCGTCCAATCAGCCACGGAGACCAGAGGGAATTCTGGGGGCCCCACCCTTCAGCCCCCACTCGGACTGGCCTTTCTGGATTTGGAACGGATATATTTGCATAAGAAATGAACATCGGCTCTATCTGAGCTCCACCCTGCTGAGCGATTTACAAGTCCTCAAATAGGGCGGTCCCCTTTTCTAGTCTGAACCTCCCACCCGGTCCTCGGTTCTCATTTCTATGGACTTTCCATTCGTCAAAAGCTAGGGCCTCAAAACCCAAACAAACCAACCCAAAAAGTCACCAAAAAAGGATAAGGAAAATCACGGTAGCTTCTACAAGTTTACGTCAAACAAATTGATTTTTTTTTTTTTTTAACAAATGAGAAATCCAAATACAATATGGTTGTATTGTTAAAAATTATGGATTGACTAAAAATAGCAGAGCTGTTTAAAAGGGCTCTGGAGCCAGGGCTGGCCCGGGCTCAGCTCCTGCTTCTGTCCCTTCATCGTTGTGTGACTGGGTAAATAAATGCCAGCCTCAGTTTCCCTGTGGGTCCCCTGGATTCCCTAGACAATGCACGTCCATTGCTGGGGCAGTGCCTGCCCACTAAGGGGGTTTGTTTCAGGCGGGACCAGCAGGCGGCCCCAAGTGGGGTCAAGTGTGCAGCTGCACAGCTGCAGATGGCATTTCCTGTGTGTGTCTTGGTGACCGTGGAGGTGCTGCCACTTGCAGACGTCCAGAGTCAGGCTTTGAGGCCAGGGGTGAGCGTGCAGCCTCGGGTGGGCTCAGCTCTGCCATCCTCTTTGAAGAAGCCTTCTGGGACCCTGGCAGGTTCACTTGACCTGTCGTGACTTTGCCCAGCTGAAACAGAGGCACCAGCGGGACACTTTTAATGGAACTGATTATGTGGCGATGGGTCAGTGAGGTCCAGGAGGTCGGAGGCCACATTTTGCCCAGTTTTGTACCTCTCCAGGCCACCCCAGCAAGCAGAGTGGTTGGATGACAATGCTCATTGCTGGACTGCCTGGGTTCAAGTCCTGGCTCCCCCACTTGCCAGCTGTGTGTCCTTCCTTTTGCTCAACCTCTCTGTGCTTCCCTGGGGATAATACTAATGGTCGTCTCCAAATGAGAGGACTGTTTTGACGGACATTAAAAATTAGGTATGCAAGCACCTTTTACTGTTCCTGGCACACGGAAAGTATTCCTTTCCCTTGGGGATTCAGCACGTGTACATCCTATGCCATTTACACACCAGGTCTCCTAAATGACAGGGAGTCAACAGAGAGCAAGAGAGACCCCCGGCCCTGGCCTCCCGGAACTTCCGTTCTAGCGGGACAGTGAACACAGCAGATAAGGACAAATGCTATGGAGGAAAAAATGGGAAGGAGGCCAGGGCAGGGGGAGCCCCTTCAGGGCGTGTCATTACGGTCACAGTCAGGTGTATCATAAGCATTTTGTGCACTGATGTTTCAATGAAATCGCACAAAGTAGGTCAGTGGGGGGAGGGTGGGGTAAATTCAAAAAAGTCCCCCCAATCCCCGCATATCAGAATGAAGTTATATACATGACAGACTTATATATACAATCACATTCACATTCATGTACCTACAGTCATACACACGACAGACATACCGACTTCCTGCCTGAGTCATTGGGGGAGGGGACGATGTCAGGGGAGGAGGGAGGTGATGGCTCTGCTGGCTTTGCTTCGGGCTCCCTGTGTGCCTGGCACGCAGCTAAGCCCTTTACGCACATTTCCTTATTTAATGTTCCCTACTTCCCCACCAGACCGGAAGCTCCAGAGCTCGGAGCCCCCGCTAGACTGGAAGCTTCCAAGCACAGAACTTTCCACACTAGACCGGAAGCTCCTGAGCCCGGAGGCCCTTTCTGGACAGCACCTGGCGTGCGTGCCGTGATGGGTGCGCAGCACACACGGGGAGGAGTGAGTGATACTTAGAAGTATCTGTCTAATCAGGCAACGTTTCTATCGCCAAGTGCAGACGGCCGGGCAGTGGCGGAGGTGAGCGCTGCGTCCCCGTCTGCCCAGGGTCAGGTGGAGCGTACCGCAGCCTTTCCCGAGCGTCGTGGGGCCCTGGGGGTCCCGGGGCCGGCAGGCGGGGACCCAGTCAGAACCTCCTGCGGAGCCCCGTCCCTGGTGGCGGGGTGGAAGGGCAGCTGGGGCCAGCCCTGAGGTGGGTTATAAGGAGTTTGACTTTTCATCCGCTGGCGTCAAATTCCTGGGACATGCAGAGAACTGGGCCCACAGAAAGCGTGGTGTCGGCAGAGAGCAGAGGTCATGCGTTTGGAGAGCGGAGCCCCGGGTGGAACCGCGCACGCAGCGAACTCAGAGGCCCCCCACACTGCGGCAGAGAGTGTTTCTGACCCTGTGGGGTTGGGGGACACCATCGTGGGTTGTTATTTTTAACTTTTAAAATTTCTAGATTAAAGAAATTGACATGATAAAGTTCTGGTAGAACAAAGGGTGTGTATTGGCTGAAAAGTTTCGTTGTCCTCCCGGATCCCCATTCCTCTCCCTGAGGGCTGCTGCCGCCACGGTCAGCGCTTTCCTTCCAGAAAGCCTGTGCAAATGTAGACCCTTCATACCCTGTATTCCTTTACACCTTACACATTCCTTGGCACTTTACCTTTTTTTCCCCTTAACATAATAACCCATAGATCCGTGGCCTCATTTTTCATGCCTGTATACTATTCCACCGGGGACCATGGACCATAGTGTATTGACCGCTTAACAATAACGTTGTTTTGTTTTCTTTTTAACAAAAATTATGCTCGAAAGACCCGACCCGAGTAGTTATCTTTAAAATGTATGTACATTCTGTTATAGATCCATGTATATTATATAGAATTAGAATTTCTGGAGTAAAGGGCTAGATCATTTAAAACTATTATGGTTATGGCCAAATCACCGCCCCCCCCAAGAGATCGGATGCATGTTTATTGCCACGTATCTAACGATTGTTTCCCCATATCCTTCTAAACACCGTATATTATCACACTTTTCGGTATTTGTAAATCTGACAGAAAAAAAAATGGCATCTCCTGCTTATACTGATACTTATTTATGAGTTGGGGAATTTTTTTCACATATTTTCGTTTTTATATGAGCTCCCTGTTCATGTTTTTTGCTTTTCTTTCCTACTGGGTTGTCTCTGTAAAAGCTTTTTGTAGAGTAACGAACTTAATGCCTTACCTGTCATACCCGTTTGTATTACACAGGTCCAGTTCAGGGGACCTTCGTGTAGTGATGGGGACAGGTCTCTGTGCAAGCAAATTCAAAGGAGAGGTCTCATGATGCTGTGTGGAGGCGGCCATTTATGGAGTTGAGTACACTTTCCTGTAGGCAGCAGGGAGACAGAGAGGATTTTAAGCAAGGGATCAGATTTGGGTTGGGGGAGGACTTCTGCGGCTGCTTTGCTGTGTGGGGTGCAGGAGAATAAGATTGGAGAAGGAAAAGCAGTTGTGGGGCGAATGCAGCAACCTGGAGGCGGGTGGTGGTCCGCCCAGGACACTGAGCGTGGAGCAGGGAGACATGGACCTTCTTGGAAGCCATTTGTGTTTGGGAGGCGGGATTGGCAGAACTGGGAGGCGGAGATATGGAGCATGGCGATTCGGTGCAGTTTCTCCACGTGTGTCGAGGGTTCAGAAAAGGTGAATGTGATCGGGGTTAGAAGAGGTGAGAATGGGGCCGAGATGTGGGCGGAGGATGTGCTGGGTTTTACACACAGTCAGTGGATGTTCCAAAGATTTCTGACCCTGGGCTAGACGTTGTTTGGGGTGTCTGCCCAGCCCACAGCCCCTTCTCCAGGACCTCCACAGGTGTGGTCTCTTAGAGCCGTTGACCTTGCTTCTCCACAGTTACCTAGATAAGGTGCAGACACCCAGCCCAGAGGACACCAGTTGGAGCCTCTTTCCCTGGAATTTGGAATTTGAGCTGGGAAAGACACTGAGTCAATTCGCTGTGGGCCAAGGGCTCACCCGACTTGCCCATTGCACTCTGGGTTGTCATGCGGGACTGAGGGAATGGAAGGGGGCCCTCAGAGAGGAGTGAAATGATGTTCCTGGAGGGAGGGAAGCGGGGACCTCCCGCTCAGCAAGACATATTGAACCCGCATGATTATTGCCTCCCCCTGACCCCAAGCCCATTAATGAGGCGTTCACAGAACACAGGCTTGGGAGAGGAGTGCACTTGAGATGCCAGAGCGACTGGACACGGAAGAACCTGGGGATGAGTCGTAACTGGCTTAGCATTCCAGAGAGTTCTGTGAAGTTCTGCGTCTGCTAAAGAACCCCTGGGGTGCTTCAGCTGCTGGGACTGTGTTTCTTTCCTTTTTGACCAAAGGGTTCTCTCCCCAGAAAAAATAATTCCTGACCAGGACGTGCCTGTCCTGGTCCCTCACTCTGCTGACCCCACGCAGCTTGGAGGAAGAGGCCTCCCCTGGGCCGGCAGTCAACCCAGGGTCTTTGCCAAGTGACCCTGGCAGCTGCGACCTGCTCGTGCCCCTGGGAGCCAGCGCCATGTCCAAAAGTCTCCATCTGAGGCTGGCCGGGGCCCAACTGTCTTCTTGGCTGGCGAGGGTTGGAGCCAGTTGGCTCTGCTTCTGAAGCGGGAGTCGCAAGCCCACACTTGGTCCATGCCCGTCACGCTGCCCTCACCCCATCGCTTCATGGAACCTAGCAGGGTTCACGTGTTCCTCTGCATTTCTCTCCTCCCATGTCCAGAAGCTCTGAGAGGGGCCGTGGTCTTGATGAAAGTAACCGTCTTCAAATTAATATAACAGTCACTAAAAGGCCGTCATGAACATTCATTCGCTTCGACTGCCCCATGTTTATGAAGCCTTTCCTCTCTGCCTACAGAATTTCATCCTTTTCTCCCTGTCTCTTTTTTCTTTTTTGGTATTTAGCATAGATTTACTTTCTAGGTTCCCATTGCTCGTATTGATAATTTAATTGATCAAAAAGAATGAGGTCATTTTGATAATACAAACATGTGAAATCGAGGTTTGAGGATACACTGATCCACCAGTCATCACCGTGGTAACGTCGTGGTCAACGCCAGGGCAGTTTTGAGAGCAAAACTGGGCCATTCTACCAGCAATGCGGGGACAGTGGGTCTCAACGGGGACTGTCCTGCGCAAGCTGGATATATGTCCTAGTCATAGATGACTAGCTCATGCCCTGGCAGCCTGTTTATTTCTGAATTGTTATTTTTGTTTTATTTATTTTTTGTTTTTTCAGAAAGAGGGGAAGGGAGGGAGGGAGGGAGAGAGGGAGAGAAACATCGATGGGCTTCCTCTTGCATGTGCCCTGAGGGCCCGATGGGAACCGAACCTGTACTCCAGGCCTGTGCCCTGACCAGAAATTGAACTGGCAACCTTTTGCTTTGCGGGACATCACTCCAACCAACGGAGCCACACCGGTCAAGGCCCTGAACTGATTTTGATGGTAAGAACCAGGGCGGAAACCTGGTTCACATAAGGAGTGACAGGGTGGTTTTGTTTTGTGTCTTTTCAGATTACTCTACAGTAGTAGTGCTCCATCTCAGCTCATCCAGGGCGGGGGTTGGCAAACAAAATCCAGCTGCAGCCTGTTTTTGTAAATAAAGTTTTATTGGGACACGGCCACGCCCATATTGGCTATGGCTGCTTCTGCGCTGCCCAGGCAGTGTTGAGTGGCTATGATAGATATACTAGGGCTGCACACCTCAAATGTTTGGTATCTGTCCTTTCATATAAAAAGTGTGCTGATCCCTGACCTGGGGAACTTAAATCCTGATTTTCCTCTCCCAAGAGACTGATTTAATTGCCCCAGGGGTTAGTCTGATTGCTAGCCGTCTTCAAAGTGCTTTAGAAGAATCCAGGGTGCGGGAAAGCTGAGCAGAGGCCCCAGGGATGAGGGCGGGGCGGCCTGACCGGGGCGTGGACGGGGGCGTGGAAGAGAATTCTGGGCGGAAGGAATTGGTAGCACCATGAGGACTCAGCTGGGCAGACCTCATGGCTTGAAGGCACCTGTGCTGCTGGGGCATGAGGCTCTCCGAGGGTTCGAGCGGAACCTGGTGGGAGGAGGTACGTATGTTTTGTGTGGCCCTCAGAGGTTACACTTGGACTGGTGAGTCAAGACTCCAGAAAAACAGATGGCTGTTGGGACAGAGTTTTAGGCAGCTCCACATTCCAAGGCAACCGCTGCTTCCCCTAATGGCCAGGCTGTGCCCATCTCTGGTGGTGGAGGCGGGAGCTGGCCACTTGCTGTGATGTTGGAGACGAAAGGCCAAGCCCAGGTGGGCATCCGGGTCAGATGACAGAGGGGCAGGTGGGAAGTGCTAGACGCTGGAGCCCATCAGCCTCAGGTTCAGGCCTGCACTTACCACCTGTCTTTGGTTGAGTCCTTGGGAAACAAATTTTGAACCGGAGATTTGTGTGCAGGAAGTTTAATGGGGTGTGTTCTCAGGAGCCACACCTGTGAGGGAGGTGGGCAGCTGGACTGGGCAGCAGGGGGGGCTCAACCCATCCCGTGGGGGAGCTCTGAGCTGAGTGCACCCTTCAGAGATGCCCCCAGCCCAGGGAAAGGCTGTACCTACCAGTCGTTGGATGCCAGCTGCTTCCTAGGGAAAGGGCCATGGGCTTGGATGGGGCAGCCCCCCGAGACTGAGGGCAGTTGCCAGGGAGGAGCCCCGACCCCAGCCTTGGTCTGGGAGGGCAGACCTGAAACTGCAGCATCTATATCTGCCACATGAGCTGAGCGCCCTGCCCTGCTTAACCTCCCTGAGCTCCTGTTTTACAAAGTGGAGTGGCTGTGCTGTGGGGAGGGTTGGAGACACTGCATCCCAAGCAGCCGGCCCCTGCAGGGGGCTCCCAGAGGCGTGGCCTGTTTGGTGGGTTGAAAGGGTGGGGGAATGTGTTGCGCTGTTATCCGAAGGGGTCTGAGCCCTCCCTTTCTGGTGGAGAAACTGTGGGGGTATGTCAGGAGACGGTGGTCTGTGTCACCATAACTGGTGGTGTGACCCTAGGCTGCTGCTCAGTTCAGCTCTCTGGGGCTTCACTTTTTATCTTATAGATAAGGACAGGGACACCCATGTGATGACCTTGGAGCATTGGGGAGGGAGTGGAGGTCATGAGCGGGGCAGGCGAGAGCTCCACAGGGGTGGGCGTGGCAGCAGGTGGCTGAGTGGGAAGGGTCCCTGGTAAGCTGGGACCCTTGTCAGGCCTTGAGTGCAGCCCCACAGCCATCTCCACACACCCGTGTGGACACGCACATACGCACACGTACATACTTCCTTTGACACGTTTACATGTGCACACACTCCTCATAAGCCCCTATAGGTATATGCAGATGTATGCAAATATGTGCAAATACACTCAAGCACGTGCACAGGCTTTTGCACACACCCCCTTACACAAGTGTGCATCCCCAAGTGTTCGCACCCACTCACACACTCACACTGCAGCCAGACCGAGGCTCGGCGTGGAGTCGTCTGAGGGCCCGCCTCCCCTGCCAGCTGCGGACCCCGCTGCGGGGGGCCGAGGAACAGGGCTGCCAAGCCAGCAGCTCAGATGGGGGCCATATGCGTGGAGGTCAGGCTGGCAGAGCCGTCTGCCTGCCTCTTGGCACGGGCTGCCGGGCTGGCAGAGGCCACGCTGGCCTAAGGAGTCCGAGCCAATGTGCAAGGGCTTCTCTGGGAGTAGGGCCGGTCGGCAAAGCAAGCAGTGGGGCCGGCGAGCCCAGCGTAGCTTTTCGTCGGGTGAGTTGTCCCCACAAACTCTGAAATGCCCTGAAAAGCTGATGCTGTTCAGCACTGATCAGTGGCTTCGGGGGTGACTTCGTCTGCCACACGTCCGTTTTCACCCGTTTTCCTGTGGTCAGCACGCACTGGTTTGGAGTGGTGGTCAGGATCATGAATGCGGCTGAAGACAGGTGGTGATGGCACTTGTCTGGCGTCCCTTCCTCGCCCCCAGCCCCTCACTTTCTCTCCTGTGCTCCCTGTGGCTCTGGTCACTGTGGAAGCAGGGACCCCAGGCTGGTGGGTGCGGGGGCCTGGCCTGACTCCCCGCCTCCAAGTCCACAGTGATTGTCACGTTGACCCATGCTGGACCAGTCAGGGTCCTTCTGTCATTTTCTACACAGACTTGGAGGAGGTCCACTTGACCTTTCCTCTGGGACGTCAGAGTGCCCCTGGCCAGGCGCCCTCTCCCCTGCTGCATGGGAGAGACCCCTCTGCAGTGGGCGAGGCTGGCGCCTAGCGAAGCCAACCGTGGGAAAGAAATCCCCTTGATGGTAAGACAAATTCATTATTTTATGTGCAACTAAGAAAGAAAGCCTGCCATTAGACCATGACATGCCTTTGGCTGTAAGTCACATTCTGATTTCGGAGATATTAATGTGTGAAAAACTGAGAATCAATGAAGTGCATATACAGAAGGACGGATGGACAGGAAGACAGGTACAGCAGAAGGGTGTGAGCAAGGCGGTGAGAGTCCATGGGAGCTGCAGCGTGTGAGTTTGTACGGGGAGGGGTTCCCGAAGACGCCTTTGGTCACCTGGCTCCGGCCGTTCCTGAAGCTGACCGTGCTGCGTATGAGCCGATGAAGACCCGCTGTTTCCTCAGCACCCGTGAGCCATTTCTGTGACTTGCAGTGGAAGAAGGCTGGCCTGATTCGCCGGCTTCTGATCTCGCTCACTGCCCGGACCCACGGAACAGAGAAGGCTCTTCGTTGCCTCCGCACGGCTGGGGACCCGCCGAGGCTGGTTTGGACTGAGCCGGGTCAGGCCCGCCGCAGATCCCGCGGAATTGAATCGACATCACTGTGGAAACTCCTTGTCTGCCGGTGTCAGACACCTCATTTCAAAGCAACTTAAGCAGAAAGCGTGGATTATTGGCTCCTGAATGTGAAAAGTTGGGGAATATGCAAGCTTCAGGCCCAGATGGATCCAGGGCTCGTAGGACTTTCTGGACGTGGTCTCTGTCTTTCTGGGCTCTGCCTTCCTCTCTGTCGGCTTCACTGTGGGGTTGGCTGTCCTTGTGAGGTGACTCTGGTCAGACATAGATCTTCCAGGTTAGCAGTCGCGGTGGAAAGAGATTTTCTCCAAATAATCCTGAGTGCCTAGGACTGAGCAGCAGTGGACCAACTGGGCAGGCACTTGTCACCTTGGAGATCCCTGGCACTGAATGGGAGTGTGCTGATTGGCCATGTTGAGTCACATGACCTGGAGTGAGTGGGGCATCAGATGATACAGGCTGAAAATGGTAAGATGATTCCCTCAAAGGAAAATGGGGTTCTGTTACCAGAAGACGGGAGGATGGGTGCCCAGTGGGTATTCCCAGCAGTTCTGTCCCTCTCTTCTGGCTTCACACCATCCCAGGGGAGGCCCCCAGAAGTTAGCCACCTGGTCCTCGGTCTGACCTCTCCCCAAAGAAGCTCTTCCCAGGCTGCCACCCAGGGACCTCCCAGCATTTGGTAGGTTCTGGGACCTGACTTTCCCCCTGAAGAAAGGAGGCCAGGAAGGCAGGTATCCCTTGCAGGGGCTAGACCCCAGCCCACCGCAAGGAACCAGGAGCCCTTTCTGGACACCACTGCGTGATCTTCCTCCTTTGTGCCTGCAAAAAATGTGGTCTTAATACAGCATGTTTAACAATGTGGGCAGGATTAAAGGGCAGCCCTAATTGACCAAGGGGTGGGCTTCCACCTGTTTACTCTCTGGAATAATTCCACGCGGCAGGCACGATTAGTCATGTCGTTCTCATGTCATTTGCGGGAGAGAAGATAGCCAAACAGTGTGTGGCTGCGAGGCATGACACTGAGCAGGCATGGGCCCCTCAGGTCCACAGGAAGGATGGAGCTTGACAGATGGAAGCCTGTCTCTGCTCGCGCCAGGCGGAAGTGGCCGCCTGTCTGAAGAAGTGTCCTAGGCTTCCGGAGCCCAAGTCCATCACTTTCCAGCTGGGTGGACTGAGACGATTGAACTGCCCTCCTGGCACATGTCTCATGGGGCTCCGGTGGAATCAGGTGAGACGATGCTCATAAAGTGCTTGGCATGCTGTCTAGCACATAGTAGGTGCTCAATAAAGAGACCGCACCAGCCGTTCTTGTTACTATTAGGCCATAATAGTAAATGTGTTTACTATTAATAGAAAACGGTTTCCACGCTGCTGTCAGAGGAAACTTCCAATGTGTAACTCTGGGTGTATCACCCTCTTATAACCCCCTTCTGCTTATAACCCCCGAAAGGCTTGATTTTTTCAAAGCTGGGTTTCTCAGCCTCGGCACTGTTGACATTTTGGGCCTGATAATTCTCCGTTGTGGGGGCACCCTGGGCACTGTAGGGTGTTTAGCAAACTGGCCCTTGCCCAGTAGATGCCAGTAGCGTCCCATCTGGCCCCACCAAGTTAGGACAACGAAAAAGGCTTGCAGGCGCTGCCAAATGGCCCCTGGACGGGTCACCTTCCTCCACACTAGCCCCTTCCCAGTTGAGAAGCACCGCCTTACCCAAACCCAGAGCATTGTCACGGACAAGTGTGACAAAGCGGTCTGTGGGGCTGGCTCCCACAGACCCTCTGGTTTAACCCGCACTGCGCTCCCCTTGCTCGCTTGGCTTCCGCCACTCTGGTCTTCCTGCCACAGGGACTTTGCACCTGCCGTTCTTTCCGTGAGGAGCCTGTGCTGGTCTTCCTTGCCTCTCACCTCCAGGTCATCCTTCAGCCCTCAGCTCGGTTATAACTTTCTCAAGAAGTCCTCCTGATTTGCCCAAATTGGTCACATCTCCCTCAGTCTTGGCCGTCACTGCAGCAGCTCCTTTTGCCACACTTGTCACAGCTCTACGCATTCATTTACGTCTGTGAGTCTTTAATGAAAGTGCACCTCCCCCCACAGTGGGGTGGGAACTCCCTAGGAGTTGGGAGTGAGTCCCCTGGGTCCCGTGATGAGCACCCAGTGGAGTCCTGAATGTTTGTTGGATGAGTGAACAGGTTCTGAGCCAAGCAGCGTCATCTCATGGGCGAGTGGCTGGCCCCCTCCCAGCCGCCGCCCTGGACCCCAGCGCAGAGGGAGCACCCTGGGTTGGGTGGAACCCCAGGGAATGACAATGGTCTTGTCCTGTTTTGTTGTTACACTTTTTCTTGGGGTATAACATACATGAAGCACAATGAGCTGATCCTAAGTCTGCAGCTTGATGACATTTTACAAAGATAATTTTTTGTGAAGCCAGCCTGAGAGACAGCCCATTGCCAGCCTCCCAGACACTCCTTCATCTCCTAGTCGACGCCCCACCCACAGGTGGCCGCTGATGTCATCTCTGCCATCATGGATGAACCTTGCTGGCTGCAGATGTTGTATTAGTCCAGCCTCCTCCAGAGAAACAGCACCAGTAGGATGCTCACACAGAGCGTTCACTGTAAGGAACTGGCTCACGCAGTTATGGAGGCCAGTAAGTCCAGGATCTGCAGGATGAGCTGGTGGGCGGAGACCCAGGGAAGGGGTGACGATGTAGTTCGAGTCTGAATGTTGGCTGCTGGCAGAATTCCTTCTTGCCCTGGGAAGTCCATCCTTTGCTCTACTCAGGCCTTCAACTGATTGGATGTGGCCCACCTACATTATAGAGGGCAGTCTGCTTTATGCAAAATCCACTGGTTAAAATGTTCATGTCATCCACAAACACTGTCACAGACACATCCAGAACAGTGTTTGACCACATTTTTGTGTACTGTGGCTCGGTTAAGGTGACACACAAAGTTAACCATCACAGATGCCCTGTCACTGGAATTCTATAGCATGTCTTCTTTCGTGTTCGGCGTCTTTTGCCTAGCGTGATGTCTGTGAGCTTCACCCATGTGGTGGTTCAGAAGCTGTGGTTCATTCCTTTTTGTCTTTTTTTTTTTTTTTTGGCTGTGTAATCCTCTGCTATATTAGTATACTACCATTTATTTTCATCACTGATGGACATTTGGGTTGTTAGCATCGATTGCTCGGGGTGGCCGTAAATGCTCATTTGTGGATTGTGGAATTGCTGGGTCCCCGGCGCACATGTTTAAGCTAGTGGATACCGGCACGCGTTTCCACAGCGGGCATAGCAGTCTACGTGCCCCCAGCAGTGCGTGAGCGTTCTAGTCCCTTGACCTTGTGGATTCTCTATGTTGCCAATATAGTTGATTTCGGCCTTTCTGGTAGGTGTGGATTGGTATCTCATTATGGTTGTAATGAAGCCTTTGTTGAAAAAAATTCTCTGTTGGATGGACCACATATAGCCTCCTACACAATGAGAGAAGTTTCTTTTATTAAGACCATCCTGTGCCCCAATTTTCGGAGAGAAGGAAACCAGCGCTTACCTTGCGCCCCCTGTCTGTCCGGCCCCGCGCTGGGGCTTTCCAGATTCCACCTCATGTCATCCTCAAAACAGCTCTTAAAAGACGTGGACATCCCTGGGCATAGACTAGGGACAGGCCACACTGCCGCTTCCCAAGGCCTGAGCATGCAAATGAGGCACGCGGGGTTCTCACGCCCCAGGGAACTGGCAGGCACAGTGCGAATGTGACAGCTGCTCCTGTGGAGAGAGCTGCTTCTGACGGAGCCCCGTTGGGCGTCAGCCTCGCCTTGGGTGCGCCTGCTTTATTGCCCGCGAGTCCCCGCCTCTGGCCGGCAGGTTGCGGGGCAGGGGGCGGAGGCTTTGCCTGTGGTTTCCGTGAAGATCCGTGACTAGCGGATCGACGTGGCCTCGGGCCTGTGGGCTCTGGGCCCGCAACGTTTTCTCACCAAATTTTGGTAAACATTTTTGGTGAAGGTCATTTTGCTGTGTGAAGGCATCTTTCAGAGTCCACTGTCATTGTCTTATGTTCAAGAGAGGACATTTGAACACCAGGAAACAGGTAGACAAATCAGAATAACAGTGAATCTTCAGGTTTAATACATCGTGTCTGTTGAAAAAGCCAGCATCTTGTCCCCGCGTGTCTCATGTTGCTGCGGACGAGTGGAAAATTCACTGCAGAAAACGAGACATTAGCGCCAAACCTGGGCTTGGATCCCAAACCTGGTACCTAGGGCCGCGTGACCTTGGCAGAGTCACTCACCTTTTTATGGTCCGGCTCAGAAGGTTGTCTGTGGGGAGCACCTGGCCCAGGGCCCAGCCCACGGCAGGGGTCTGGAGGTGTTAGTGGACTGCATCTCTGACGTATTTCACATCTGGGCTCTCTTAGCCACCAATGCAAAACCCCAAACGCTATCAAAACAGGAAGTGCTTTTTTTTATGTTCAGTGCAACTCCTTTGGCAGCGAAATCTGACGCAAAGCTTTTTAGCCTTTGTTGGTCCCAGCTGGAGAGAGCATGCATGTTTTGCTCAGACATATATTAACATTTGTTACTGAGGTTACTTCCCCAGACCTCACAAGGGGGTGTCACATTGTATAGCACATGCAATGTATTACCTTTCTGTAATCTGGAACATCCTGAATTCTGATGTACATCTGGGCTTCAGATGTCAGAAACTAAATTCAGATTTATGTAGGGAAAAAAAGTCTACGTATTATCTCACGGACCTAAAAAATAAGCCAGGGATCTTCTACCTTCAGGTGCAGCTGAGCCCAGGGCATCGGGTGAGGTCCGTCTCTCCCTTTTCCCTCTCACCATTCAACTCTGAGTGTCTCTGTTTTCTTCAAGTCTTGGCCCCATTCCCAGTCCTGCCTCACACAGTGGAGGGGACAGGGCACCGTAACTGGCTTAGTTGAGTCACTTCTGCAGGGCTGTGTTGGCTGTGGGCAGGCGACGGCTTCTCCAGAGGAGCTTGGGACGCAGCGCACCAGCAGATTCCCGCCGCATGGGCAGTGGGCGCGCTCTGGGCCAGCCACGCCTTCAGCATCTCCAGCCCCAGGAAAATCTCGGTCCCACAAAGAACATCTCGGAGGAGTGCAGACGCTTGTCTTTGAGCGTCTCTCTTTGGCTGGGTCCCCACTGCCTGCCTGTCACATGTCTGAGTGTCTCGTGGTAGACTGACCTTTTGCTTCCCCAGTCGGAACTCCAGTTCTCAAATCTTTTAGTGTTTCTGCTGCTCACAGTGATTAGGAGATGCTGCACGTGCTGTTCCCTCCGCTGGAATGTTCTTCCCACCTCGTACCAGCTAAGGCTGGCTCCCTCGTGATTCTGAGTTTAAAGGATGAGACTTCTGACTTTCCAGGGCCCTCCCTTGAAGTTCCCAGGGCCAATTTCACTGTCATGCTATGTTACCAACCGTCACCCTGGCTGGACTGGCACAGTCCGATGGCAGGGCCCCATCTGCTCACTCACCACTGTCACCTCTCAGTGGTGGACACACCATGAGTGGCCGACAGATGCATTTGTGAGTGAGTGAATGAATGAATGAATGAATGAATGAGTGAATGAATGAATGAATGAATGAATAGCAGAACATGGATTCAAACCCTGGCCTCTCTGACCCAGGGGCTCACACTGCTAACCACTGAGCATCTCTCAGTGTCTTCAGAACTAAGTGAGGACCTGTGTCCATCTTATTCTAGAGTGTTCTAGAGCACACTGCGATGGCTTTCCCTTTACTTCCTTGTCAGCATCTGTTTCACATGGGATAACTCCCCTGGGAAGGGCCAGATGCCCAGAGGCCCCTGACTGGCTCCAGACACCCTCTCGCCTAGTCTGCCTCTGTCCGGAACATGGTGCCGCTTGGATGGTTGTACAGCCGGCAGTGTCCTGGCAGACGTGGGGCCCATGTATGTGGCTGTTTTTCCCCCAGCATTCTCTGAGGATGGCCGTCTCCACCCCAGACCCCTGGAAAGTGCTTTCCTACGAAGCGCCACGCCAGGGCACATAAGGGACGTATTTTACCATGTCTTCGCGGCATCTTACAGCCGTCCTTTTGGGAAACTGATCGCTGTGGTTCTTTATGTTTATTTATTTATTTTTTTAATCTATGTGGTTCCGATAGGAATGGCTGGTCTCAGTATTCTCTCCCGGAACCTCGCTGTGCTCAGGCGGACTGAGCCGCGCCGGTCGCTGTGGCCCAAGCACGTGACCCCAGCTAAGCCAGTCCGGGTTCTTCCCTGGGACTTCTCTGATCTCTGCTTGTTGTGTCAGATGGCTGGGAGGCCGGACCCCGTGGCCACCGATCTAGCCTCAGAGGATAGCCTTTCTGATAGAATAACACTGGCTCGCCAAGAGAAGTGAATACAGTAGAATAGAAGACGCTTAGAACAGCAGTGGCCCCGTTCGTTGGGCGCCCCAGTGAGCCAGGCACGGTGCGCTGGTGTTCCTGAAGGCGCACCAGCACCACAACAGGGAGAAGTAAAACAGATGATGAGGCCCCTGGAGGCTCGGGCCTGAGGCCGCTGCTCGGTGGGGCCGAGGCTCTGGCTCGGGCTTCGGTCTGGAGGCCCGACACCTCCACGCCAGCTGTGGATTCGGGCCACCTCCCCACTTCGGGCGCCCCTGCTGTCTTGCCCCAGGAAAGCGAGGCGGGGGGCATCCTTTGTGTAGCTCTGTTATCACAGTGGGCGAGGATGGCCGCCCACTGGGCTGGGTGTGGGGTGAGCAGAGGCCCCGTGCCCGGGCCTGGGATGCCTCCCTTTCCTCCCTGCCCTCCCTCAGGGCACATGCGCGGGCCACAGTGGAATACCTGGGGAACAAAGGGCTGCCTTCACGAAAGAGAAAGTCCCTTCGCCCAGCGCCCAGCCAAACGCCCATCAAACAAACAGCTGCAAAGCGCACCCAGTCCAAAGAAGCAGTTAGGAAAAAGCCCTGCATCTCCCACGCGGGCAGCCACATCCCCGGAGGCCGGGCGGAGAAGGAGGCCCGGCAACCTCGCTAAGGGCCAGATGACTCGCTGGCACGTCTTTGAGTTGGAACGCACCAGCGCCTGGCTCCTCCAGCCCGAACGAAGGAGGGAGCGTGCCCTCGAGCCGGGCTCCCCAGCCCGGGAGGAGGGCTGGGGGCTCTTCTGAGGGTGGGAAGGCCCCTCTGCGCCAGATTTTCAGCAACATCAGGATGTGGAGAAAGCCCAGCTTACCACATCCCCTTGGCGAACTTGGACAAGAAACGCACCAGCTTTCAACACAACTCTTGTTCTCCATCAATGGCTTCCATTGTCGGCACGGTCTCCCTGGCTCCGGAGTTGGTCCTGTGCCCTGGCCAGAGTCTCAAACCAGGAGACCCGGGCTCATCCGCTCCCTCCCTCGGCATTGGGAAGCACCTCCAAGGTCCTGCCCGAGAGTTCTACCTACGAAGTTTCCTTTGCTCCTCGTCAGTGGGGAGACAGAGAGGAGATGCTCTGCCACCCTCTCTCAGGGCATTTGAACCTTTGAGGACCCCGTCTCCTTGCTCTTGTCCCTTTCTCATTGGCTTCTGCTGGTATTCCTTGTTAGAACCCAGGACAGAGCTCAGCAAACTACCACCTGGGGGCCAAATCTGGACCCCTGCCTGTTTTTCTAAATAAAGTTTTACTGGAACAACCATGCCCATTCATTGACATGTCACTTACGGCTGCTTTTGTCTTTCGATGGCCGAGTTGAGTAGTGGCACCAGAAATTGCGTGGCCCACAAAGCCTCAAATTTTTATTACCTGGTCCTTTGAAGGAGAGCTTTGCCTCTCGTGGCCTAGGTCCAAGGGGACCTGTGGGGAATTTAATGTGTGCATTTTCAGCCTCTCACTCAGTTCACTGACGAATGCTGAGTGTCTACCATACGCCGAGCTCTGAGCTGGTTGCCAGGGATACGGTGATGGACAAGACAGATGTGCTGCTTGCCCTCAAGGGAAGCAGAGGATGCCTCACCCCCTGAGCACACACGCTTGTCATGGCTGAGCTGAGCGCTGCAAGGGAAAGGGTGGGGGGCTGTGTGGACCCAGTGCAGGGGTCAAGGGTGGCTCCCTGGTGGGGAAAATGCGTCAGCTGGGACCTTGAGGACGAATAGGACTTAGGCCGGTCGGTGAGCTGGGGTGGCAGGGGCAAGGGTAGAGAATTCTCTAGACAGAAGGTCCAGCCTGGCTGAGGCGGGACAGAACACAGCCCCCTCCAGGAACGAAGTGAGATACTGGGAGGGATGCGCTCCAGCGGCGGCTGCCTGTGGGCCACCGGTCCCCCATGGCTGGTCTGGTGAGAGACTGGGATGTGTCCTCCCTTCCTCTGAGACAGTAAGGTTTCCCTTCTCCCTTGTACAAAGCTTATTCTAAATTCAGATGAACAAACAGTTCTTCTAAAGCAGCGTTGTCTGATTTGGCAGCCAGTAGCTATGTGTGGGAGTGTAAATCTAATCTAAATTAATTAAAATGTAAAATGTTCAGCCTTGGCTGGTGTGGCTCAGTTGGTTGGAGTGTCGTCCCGTGGCTGAAAGGTAAGGTCACAGGTTCGATTCCCAGTCAGGGCACACCCCCAGGTTGAGGGCTCCATCCCCAGTCAGGGTACGTGCAGGAGGTGACCAGTCGCTGTGACTCTATCACATCAATGCTCCTCCCTCTCAAATGAGAATAAAATACACCTTTAAAATTAAAAAAAAAAAAAAGAAAAAGGAAAATGTTCAGATCCTCGGTCCCCCTGGCTGTGTAGTCCTGGACAGCCTTGTGTGCCTGCCATGCAGGACAGTGGGGACACAGAACACCCCATCACACAGAGAGTTCCCCTGGGCGGCAGCAGCCCAAAAGGAGAATCAGACCCAGTCTTCTCCCTGTCATTATGGGAGCACCTGCCTCTCAGCGGGAAAAGTGAGGAGTCTGAGCTTTGGGCTTCGGGCGTGTCCATTCACGAGCCGTGGGATCTTGAGCACGTTGCTGAATTTCTCTGAGTCTCCATTTTGCCACCTGCACAGGGAGTGGGCCCAGTGCAGAGTATGGCGTACGGTGGGGGCTCCTACGTGGCAGCGGTAACGAGGTTAACTTCTGCAGCAGAGGAAGGCAAATTAAGGCCTTCACCCTGAGAATCCTCGTCAGGGAGGAAACTGTCTTTGCGAAAACAAAGTGCGAAGTTGCTGTGGGGGAAGGGAGGCCTGAGGATGGCAGGAGTCTGCACGGGAGGCAGCCGGGACCTCTGCATGGGAAGAGCAGGAAGGAGGCGGGGAGCCCGCAGGGCTCTGGGAACCACGTGTGATGGTGCCATCAGCTGGGGTGGCTGAAGACCTTTCCAGGACAAGGATACCTGACAATCCATCGGAAGCTGTTTGCAGGCTGAACTGTGGGCCCATGACCTGATCCAGCACGCCTTTTGCCGAGAGCATCTCAGGAGGTTGGAGAGGGGTGGGTGTGGGAGCCGAGGCTGCTTTTCCCACGTGGCTGTTCGGGTGTGGAAGAGAGAAGGCACACTGAGGCCCAGAGGGTCATCTACCACGTCAGCCGAGTGAGGAGGACTCAAAACCTCAGGCCCCATGAGGCCCCTGAGAAGGCCAGACCGAGTGGAACTCCCAGAAATTGTGGGGAAGCTTTGGGCTTTAACAGGGCAGGGAATGGGGGGCGGGGGTCAGGGTCGTCCCCAGGGCCAGGAGGCCTCAGTGGACAGCTGGACCATACGAACCTCGCCCAACTTTGTGCAGAGCCCTGTGTGCTGGGCAGGTGGGCAAGTGCTGAAAATAACCAGTGCCTTGAACCGGAGATGCATCCTTCCTTCCTTCCTTCCGACAGTCGGACGGCCCTGTGATGGCTGCGGATGTTAAAAACCCAATCCAGACTAATGTAAGGTGGGGAAAGAGTGAACGACAGTAGTGATCCAGGGAGTGACTCAAATCTGGCTTTAGGGGAAGCTGCATCCGGGGCTCCGGGGGCAGAAGGACCGCACGCCCCGTCCCCTCTTTGGTCTTGCTTTCAGCCTGACACATGGCTGCCAGAAGCCCCAGGTTGGCAGGAGCATCTGGATTCCAGAACTAGGGAACAGGGGGCACCCTCTAGACGCCCCAGTGACAGTCTTCTTGTGAGTTACTGGCTCTGATTGGGCCACAGGCTTACCCCTGACCCCATGGAACAGAACGGTCTGGCCGGCTTGGGCCCTTACGTGTTCCCCCTGGGCCGAGGCAAAGGGACTGAAGACCAGAGGCAACTCAGTCATGGAGAGAGAGCCTAGCGGACCCTGGGCGTGGAACGAGAGACGCCCACGCCAATTAGTTCACCTGACACCCCGGAGCTGGCTCCGGGGTGCAGTGGGAGGCAGACCCGGCCCACCGTCCTCAGGGAGCTCACATTCTAGCAGGAGGACTGACCCCCTACCCCGATGGCCCTTTGCCTCCCATCCCTTCTGGCCAGAGTCCAGCCCAGCAAGAGGAGTGAAATTAACTATCCATTGTTATCGCGACACTTCCTGAGAGCAACAAAGGGCCTTTCAGAGGGAGGACGCGAAGCCAGGAGGTGTGCGGGGACCTGGAAGTCACAGAATTTGGTTGTTGAGGTGCCAGATGGAAAAAACCCAACAGGTCATGTTCAGAGTTGGGAGCTAAAACAGACGCGCTCTTTAAAAATATCCATATAAGGCTAGCGTTGCAGGTACACCTTTTGGAGTGAAGGGCACTGGGCTGGTACTCAAAAACTGAAAACACGTGGAAGGTTCTGGAAAAATCGGTGAACGATGGGGGCCACGTTCTCTTCCAGGTTTCACCTTCACCCTGGATAGTTGCACTCCACAGGGGAAACCGGTGTGTCAGGAATTAGGTCTCAGGGTCTGCTCTGTTCTCCTGCCACCAAGACCCCTTTCCAGGGAGAGTTCTAGGCAGAGGGGGCAGCGAGTGACAAGACCGTGGACAGAGAGAACATGGGAAAACCAAGGAACAAAAAGAAGGCTGGTGCAGAGAGAGGGGCTGGGAGATGAGGATGGGGTGGGGGCTCGGCCAAACCTGGAAGGAGCCTGAAAGCCAAGGTGAGCGTTATCATTATGCAGAGACCCCAGGATGCCCTCGATGGGGTGAAGCCATGGCTGAGTGGGGTGGGGATGGTGGGGGGGCTGTGTGAAGTTCCTGGGGCTGCGGTTAAAAATCACCACAGTCTGGGCTGGCGCGGCTCATGGACTGAGTGCCGGCCTGCGAACTGAAAGGTCGCTGGCTTGATTCCCAGTCAGGGCACATGCCTGGGTTGCGGGCTGGATCCCCTGTTGTGGGCATGTGAGAGGCAAGTGATCCATGTATCACACTGATGATGTTTCTCTCCCTCTCTTTCTCCCTCCCTTCCCCCCCTCTCTAAAACTATAAACAAGTAAAATCTTAAAAAAATAAAAAATAAGACAAGTGACCACAAACTGGGTGGCTTCCAACAGCAGTAATGTTTTCTCTCACAGTTTTGGAGGCCAGAAGTCCAAACCTCGGGGTGTCAGCAGGGAGGCACTTCCTCTGATGGCTCCAGGGAAGACACCTCCCCAGCCCCTTAGCTTCTGGTGGCTGCCGTCCGGCCTTGGTCTGCAGCTTCATCCCTTCACCTCTGCCTCCGTCTTTACACGGCCTTCCTTTCTGTGTGTCTCTATGCGCCCTCTCTTCTAAGCACAGGTCCTTGGTTTAGGGTCCATTCTAATTCCACAGGGTCTCGTCTTAACTAATTATATTGGCCAAACCCTGTCTCCTAACAAGGTCGCACTTGAGGTTCTGGGTGGACGTGACTTTTGTGCTGGGGATACTATTCAGTTCACCATGGTAGCCTGATGTGATTTTCTCTTGGCACAGAGAGCTTCAGTAGCATGAAGAATGGACTGATGGGGGCCAGTGTGGAAGCAGGGGACAAGCTCGGGGCAGGAGAGAGGTGGGGAAACCTGGACTAGGATGGGGGTGGCAGTGATGGGGGGAGCGGTTGGGGTAGAAGGATTCTTGGGAAGTGAACTCAGCAGGACGTGGTGATAGGCGGACGTGGGCATAGTGGAAAGGGGGTTTTAGGGATACGCCCCAGCTTTTGGGGCGGTTTGTCAGCTCAGTCTTCAGTGAGCCCTGTTTGGTGAGGCTTCAGCCAGGATAAGCAGTGGACCTGCAGAAGGAAAAAACCCAAAAAACTAAAAGGAGAAAACTTGGGCTTGTTTACACCTCACGAGATTTGCCTACAAGCCTCAGGCGTTCTCTAGGGACCTCAGAACCTCCTGACTCAGCGTGTGGGCCACGCAGAAGCCGCTGATGGCCCGGACATAGAATAAAGGACCCTCCCAGTGAGCTCATTCTTTAACTGGGTCCTCCTCCTGGCTCACTACGGCCGGGACCCGGGCGTTTGCTGCTGGCGTGACTCAGTGCAGCATCCTTGACCCCGGGGCTGGGGCTTCCTCACGCTGGGTGACAAGTCCTCCTCTTCCTTCCCCTGGTGTTGGGGGCATGGCCTGACCCAGCGTAGAGGCGGCTGCGCAGAGGTCAGTTCTCTGACCCAAATGTGGGAGGGCTCCCAACTTTTTCTTCCTTGCAGTGCCTCTTGGGGGCTCCTGGTAGCACAGAGATAAAGGCCGTGGATGTGGGGGGTGGCATCACCTTGCGGGGCCCAGACTGAGCCCCTCTCACTCCCGGGGGTAATTTCGCCAGGTGGCAGGAGCTTCCTGCATGGTCAGTGCTGGTACTGCATGGAATCAGATGCAGATGTTCAAAGCTCAGAAAAGTGCTAAGGAGGCTTCTGGGCAATTGAGGGGGTGGGGGAGGGGGAAAGAAGCTTCCGGAAATACACCAAGTCAATCACCCAGGACTGTGTGAGGGGGGTTTGGTGGGATTGAAATGTGGTCCTGCCCGTGGGAAGGCTCAGGTGTCATGGCATCGCGAAGGGCCCAGCATGGGGGTTCCACTGCCCCCCAAGTGCAAGTTAGGGGGCTCACTCTTCCCACTCTGATAGATGTCCCAGGGTCCCCTCTGGGTTGGTCACTGGCCCCAGGTGCACTCACTGTCTCATTCACTTCTCAGCACACATGCACTTCCATCGCCCATTGTTCTGGGTGCCCCGGGTGTGGTAGTGAGGAAGAGGCAAAGTGCCGGGCCTCCAGCTGCGTCATCGAGTGGGACAGGTGGAAAATATGTGGCTACGCAATGCAAGGTTGGGAGTTGGGGGGCCCGTCACCCCGAGTCAGCCCTCTCCTGCTCTCCACAGACATTCCCGTGTCCTCTTTCCCCATGGACCTTGAGGGTCCGTTCACCACCAAACCTGGACCCCCCTTCCTAGGCGCTGGAGAGGGGAAGTGCTGCCCCCGGCAAGGGGGTGGGTTTGTCGTCGAAGGGGTGGCCGTGGGGGTGAGGGGCAGCTGTTGTGACCACTGCCTGAACACAAAGGAAAGCAAGGACTGCACCTCAGTTTGCAGGACTGCACCACAGGTGAGAGGGGCAGGGTGCAGTGACATGGCGTTGATTGCCCCACACCTTGGGCAAGTTTCTACCCTGCCCCGCGTTTCTACGGCGGTTTGGATTCATAATCTCCTTGTTGACATCCATCTTCTCCACTTGCTTGACCCGACTGGGCTGACATTTATCGGGTGCTTCTTTATGCCCACGTTCTTCTGAACACTTCATTAGTATTTACTCCTGCAAGCCTCACAGCGTCCCGTGAGGCAGGGACCGTCACGACAGCGTTCGTAATACCCCAAGCTCAGGCACCGAGGTGCTGCGTGAGGAGCCCAGAGTCGCACAGCTGGGACCAGGAGGAGTCTGGGATTTGAACATGGGCTCCCGGTCTCATGTTCTTAACCTCTGTGCCCTGTTGCCCTTTCGGTGACAGAGGGCAGGGGCCATGCCTGCCTGCTCAGCATGGGGGTCCCGGCATCTGGCTCGGAGTGCCGTTTGTGGGATAAAAGAGTGAATGAGCGAGGACACTTTTACCGGGGTGGGTGGTGCCTATTTCTGGGAGGGGCTGCTTAGGCTCCCTGAGCTGTTTTTGTTTTAATTCATGTTTGGCAAGTGTTTGGCTTTTGGAGCAAGGAAGTGAACTCAGACAGCGGCTGCCGAGTGAATGAATGAGTGAAGAAGTGAATGAAGGGGAGGGAGTGATTTTGAAATTGCATGAGGCTAAGAGGCAAAAAAAGAGAAGGAAGGACCCAGCCCAGGGCCTCCCCGCACCCCAGCAACCCCGGGAGGGGCCGCAACAGCTGTGAAGTCCTGACCCTGGGGCCTGATCGGTGGGGCGTGGTGAACGTCGAACACCCACGGGAGGCCTGTGTTCGTTCAGTGCGTTCCCAGAACGTGGGGAGCCCTGAGCACCAAGCTGGTGGCAGGTGCGTGCACGTCTCTGCGATCTCTCATTGGCTGCCCTCGGTCAGGGGTCTGGTCCTGAGAGGACTGGCTTTGAGCCTTCCCCACACCTTGGGCAAGTTTGTACCAAAGTGCTGGAGCTCAGTGTCCTGCTCGATCAAATACAGGTCGAAATGGCCTCCTTTGGCAAGGCGATTGTGGGTTAAATGCCGCAAGGCAACGGAGCTGCCAGCACGGCGTGGGGCCTGCAGGGGACCCTTAATGTCAGTGCAGACACTGGCCTCTGTAGGTGTCTGGTTATCAATTTCCGTACTAGCGGGTCAGTGGTGTCTCCAGGAGCCACGTGACAGGAAAGAGGAAAGGGACTTTTCCACCTTTATCTTTCTGTTTGTTTTAATTTCTAAAGAAATGTACTAAGGAGAAGGGCAGGGTGCAGTGACATGGCGTTGATTCTGGGGATTTTTCTCGCCCTTTAGGTTCTTTCCTGCAAAACTTCTCAAGCCAGAGCAGTGGTAGCCAAGCCAGCGGGGCTGTCGGGGGAGAAGCACCCTGCCTTTGGACGGACATGCGGGCACCCGGCGTCACGTCTGGACCCACGATGAGAAGGTTTGACTCTGGCAAGTGCACAGATTGTCCTAGGGTGGGCCTGGCGTGGCTCTGGTGTTTTCTGACAAGGAAGAGGACTTTTGCTTTCTTTTGGGTGTGGCGGAGCGTCCGGAAGGGGCCAGGCCTGGGGTTAGCCCCACCCCGTTCAGAGAAGCACCTCTGCCTGCTCGTTTGGGCGCCGGCAGAGCCACCGGCCCTGGAGCCGGGAAGCTGATAGGGAGGGTGCTGTTCACTCGTCCATCCCTTCATTCGTTTATGATGTTTGTTATGAACGACTGGGAAGGCCACAGAAGGTGCCTGGAAACAAAGAAAACCCTCCGGGTGTTACGACTAAGCTTCAACGGGAGAAATTGGTTTGCATTTCCAAAAATGGTGCAGCTGGAGGCATTGGGTCGTACACACAGAACTCAGAGAACAGAAGCCATGTTATCACCAGGGGGTGTTTGGTGGGTCCCTTAGCACATAAACTAGCAGGTAAGGCCTCTCAGCCTCTACCTGCTGGCCGACCAGAGGCGTGGTGTGGCCCTGCCCTACTGCCCCAAGACAGGGAGGGTGATATGCTCGTGGCACGTGTGGGATGGGGACCAAAGGTGTCCCAAGAAACAAATGAGGAAATTACTATCAGCAATGACTGAGGGGCACTGACCCTTCATGCCTTGGCAATGAAGGGGGGTGAAGGTCTGCTGGCGGTGGGCCCACTTGGACACGTCCCCTCACCCTGCCCCTGTCAGTGTGCACCAGCGGACCCGCTCCCACCTGCCAGGGAGGCATTTCTTTGTCCAGGGGCTTTTTGTGGTTATTAGGTGTCATGTGGCATTGTTGGGTCGGGGTGGCTGAAGTACTGGGAATTGCCGTCCCCCGGGAGCCGTCCTCAGCCGGTGGCAGACAGGAGTGGGACACGGATCGCTGCCACAGGACAGCTCCCTGTGTCCCAGCAGCGCTGTTCAGTTCCAGGAGAGGGTGGCGCTACAGCGCCCTCATGCTGGTTTTTCTCTCCGGGTGACCCATGGGCTCAGCTCTCAGCTAAATCCCTGCATTCACGCTCTTGCCTCAAGATCTCTAGGAGCTCGAGCTGCCTGCGGCATGGTGCTCAGGCAGGGAGGAAAGGCTGCGGGCTCACGCGGCCTGACGGGGGCTTTCAGGGGGGCCGGGCACCTGTGACCTGGAAGGCAACAAGCGCCCTGGTACGGGAGGACTGGCCGTAGGGGACTTTCCTGCAATGCAGGAAACTTTTGGAGGAATTCAGAAATTTGTATCGAGTGCTTCCTCTGGAGCAGGTGCTGAGATACAATGTTGAGGCCAGAAAGGCGCCGTGTCTCCCGCAGTTCATGGCCTAGCTGCGAGACAGATGACAGGCATTGGCCAGGGCACCCAAGAAACAGGTGTGCAGAAACAAGTGCTGGGACAGGGAGGTGAGAAATGGCCCCTTAGCCACGGGGCTGGGGCAGCTTTGCTGAGTGGAGCTCCGGAGCGAAGGGACAGAACAGAGTTCCAGGCCAAGGGCCCAGCGTGGGCTAAAGCCCCCAGGGCGGGAGGAGCCACACAAGGCCAGTGTGACCCCGGCATAGTGAGCAAGGCGGGGGCGGCAGGACATGCAGGGAGACAAGGTCCAGTCTGCGGCCATTCACGGATTTTTTCCTTGGAGCTGTGCAACCAGTGATGGGCCCCAGCAGGCTCTGCTGACGTGACCACATTTAGGTTCTAAAGAGATCACTCAGGCTACTGTGCGATCCCGTTGGAATCAATCTAAGGATCCCCTCCTGCCCCTTCCCCTCCTCCCCGCCCACTGGGACCCTCGGACAGAGCCAGGAGCAGGAGGGCTGCGACCGAGAGACTGTCATTCCATGCGAGCCAGCCCGCTGTACGACGACTCTCAACTTGCCAGTTGCCTCGCTGTTTCCGAAAGCACTTTACCGCCGGAAGAATGGGCGGCCTCAGCGGTGCGGCCTTTTGTAAAGGTTGGACTCTCCTCGCAGCTGGAAAACAGGGCCCCTGTCAGCCCCGACGAGCACTCCTTGGAGCTGATAAACAGACGCTGGCAAACGGGCGGTTCGAAGGCAGTGCCAAGTCCTGTGGTTTGGACTGGCCCTGTGAGGGGGACAATTGACGCGGCTAACCACCCGCAGGAGGGGGAGGCAGCGGAGACTCAGCTGAGACACAAAGAGGCGGTGTGGGGGACACGGCAGGCCATGGGCAGGTGCCACAGCCTTGTAGACTGCCACCAGCCCGCCCAGCGGGACACCGACCTGTTGATACACTCACCTTCCTTCCTGTGGTGCCTCCTTCGGAGCTAAAGGGGGCTGGATGGGGTTTTGCGTGGGGGGTTGGGGAGGTGGGAAGGAAGATGGTGGACAAGAAGCTGCCCTTCCTGTTCGATGCCGTGACTTAGGGGCTCTAAAGTCTTGGCTGGTTTTGCCGTTTGGATGGTTTTGAAATGAGTGGGACACCTTCCCTCACCTGGAGTTGCTTATGGCCACAATCTGCCCGGAGCCTGGCTGCAGGTCCACGCTGCGGGCTTGTGGGGGGTTGTGGTACCGCACAGAGACCCCACGCTGGCATTATTTTAGGGTAGACAGAGGATAGCGTCACCCACAGTCAGTCTGGCCAGGTGAGGGCCGGCTGGCTCTGGGCCGCGAGCCCCTGCTCAGTCCCCTCTGGGCCCCCCTCCTCCCGCAGGCCACCCTGGGCTCGCCTGGGGTGGGGGGGCAGTCCCAGGGCCCCGGGGCCTCCTGAGAGCCAGCCTCAGACCCGCACGGCTCCCCTCGTGGCCTGCGCCCGCTGGGGAGGGGTTTGGGAGGGGCCCACAGAGCTGAGGGGCGTCTCGTGCTCAGGGGTGGAAAGTCCGAGAACCACAGAGAAGGCTGGACACCTCCACACCTCCGACGTCCCCACCGTGGGAGAGCAGTGAGCCCTTACCATTCAGGGCGCTCTTGGCAGCCGAAGTTCCTAGTTAATACACCGGTGTCCGGGAACACCGTCACTGAAGCCCTCGAGCGTACAAGGCCGAGAGCCAGCCAGCGAGGGTCCCATTCCTGGTGTTTGGCTTTCTTGGCGGGCCCTGAGGGGCTCTCATCACACTGCAGGATTTAGAGAAATAACTCCATGAGCCTCACTCCAGAGCCTTCCTCTCTGAGATGCCAGCATGTGGCTAGAGCAGGCTTTCTTGGTCACGGTGCCAGTGACATTTTGGCAAATACTTCCTTGTCGGGGGCCATCCTTTGCACCGTAGGATGTTTAGCAGCTTCCCTGCCCTCTATCTGCTCGATACCCGGAGCAGCCCCTCCCCAAGTTGTGACAATCAAGAAATTGTCTGTGGGGGGAGAATCATCCCCCGTGGAGCACCAGTGCGTTAGAGGGACAATCTAGAGGTGGATTTGAACGCCGTTTGCTGAAGCTCCAAGTCTCCCTCTTTTCCTTCATCCCGTTTCTTACCTATGTCGAGGCTGTGGTGCCCACATTCTTATCCGCAGCCAGGATGCACTTGCACCCGGCTCTTCTGTGAAGGGAGGACGGACCCTCTTCAGATGGCCCCACCGGGTTTCCAGACACGCTTGAGAGAATTCCAAATCCCCCTGGACCGAGCTGGGACTTGGAACAAACACTCTGATGGTTTCTTACCGTTGTTTTCACAGCTGATCTGAAACGGGGCCATAGCTTGAAGGCTGGGTGACGTCGCTGGACCTGTGCCAAAACTGGGCACCAAGAGCAGACTGGAGACGTGAGAAAGAAGAGTGTGCTTCCTGGCAGGAGTGCCATCACCCCCGGACTGGAGATGAGTTAGGTGGCAAAGGCCAGAAGCCTTTGGTGGAAGAAGTCATTAAGCTTTTGGTGGAGCAGCAAAAGAAGCCCAGCTTTTGGTGGAGCAGCATTTCCAACACCCAAATGGACCCCGGGGATAGAGAGAAAGTGTTTCTAAGACCTCGTTGCAAGGAGCCGGCCCTGGGTGAGAGGTGGGAGCTGGGGGTGCGGGTGTTGTCTCACGTCTTGGAATGGTTCATCATTCTTCTCTCAGTAAAACCCACCACCCTTGCGAGGACCTTCCTATCATCACAGAACTCTGTTTTGTATAAAATAAATTGGGTCGGTTGGCGTCTGATTCATCTCCACTGAATGCACCAAAAATAGTGTTTGGGGAGAAGCGGCTGCTGTCCAGTGAGGAGGCGAGGCGTCTCTTGAACAACGCCCCCTGCCCTTTGAAAACAGGAAGTGGCAGCGACCAAACGCAAATGAGTCCCGCGCCGGCTGGGCACAGCTCCAGAGCTGCCCCGGCGCCCACCTGGGGGCTGCAGGTCCGCCTACCTCGCCTTCTCTCCAGCTCTGGACACCCGCGGGTGAGGAAGCCTCCGTCAGCGTGACTCTCCTTTTTGGCCCAGCCTTCCTGGTGCCAACAATGTCCCTCTTCTTACTGAGAGAGAAGGTTCCGTCTTCCCCCCTCATCTCTCCTCTTGGCTCCCTCTCCGAAGCCTCGCAGTGCTCAGACTGCCCGCCATGCTCTCTGAATGTGTTTTTTCTTCAGATAAATTGAAAAACGGAGGCAGGTGCCAGAGGGCCCAGCCAGCACGGGGGATTCTTTCTTCCAGGCCCAGGGTTGAAAAGGAGCACTGTTTTATGATTCTTGAGCACAGGTTCCTGGCCCAAGAAGCTTCCTGAAACTTGCTTAATTCCCGGTGAACAGAAATCCTATGCGAACTGCGTCAGAGGAAAGAGGGCGTTTGTTGGTTTATATTGTTGAAAAGGCCGGCGGCTTCAGGCACAGCTGGATCCAGGCACTGAAGGAGGCCGTCAGCAGTCACTCCCCACGTCGCAAGTTTGTTTTCCTTTCTTGACTTCATTCTAAGGTCGACGATCCCCTTCGGAAGGTGAAGCGCCCACCACCAAACTTCAGGCTCACATCCTGTCACTGCTAGACACTCCAAGCAAAACGGATACTGAACAGGCAAAAATGACATGTGTCGGTCACAAAAATGTCACAGATGATAGATGTCCAGGCAACTGTTTGCACCTATGAAAAAATTATGTTTTCTAGCCATTCCCAAACATTAAACGGTGACCACGGGCTTGACTTAAGCAAGAAAATCCTCTTTTTAAAGCATTAAGGATCACGGTGGGGGCAGGAGCAGGGGCGGAATCCAGTGAGCTGCATGAGGGTGTGACGGTGAAGTCAGGACTCCATTAAGAATCCTCATGGAAGCCCCGCCTCCACGCCCTCCAGCCGGCTCTGGGGTGGCCTTCAACCCCCTCCCTCTCTCCATCGGACACTTTCCCGTTCTCTACTCATTGCAGGACAGAAGCCACTGTGGTCCACTCCCACCAGTGCTCAGAGGTCACCGGAAGCTCCCCCCCAGCTCCCAGGAGAGAGTCTGATTGGGTCAGCTTGAACGAGGATCCATCCTAAGTCCAGTTAGCTGTGGCCAGGAGACAGGACACAGGCCTGAGTGCCCCTTGTAGGAGCGGTGGGAGCCGACCACCTGGGAAAAAGGGGTCAGCCGTCTTCCTTCCTGCTGCAGTGGAAGCGGGGTCTCGTTCTTATCTCAGGCAAATGCCCCACACTGGGGTCCTGGTGCACACATCTCCGGCTTTCGGAGGGCCCCGCTCTGGAAACTGCCCGCTTCTCTGCCGTACCCTTCCTCTCCTGTATCATCTGTTTTACTCCCCTGCACCTCCACACTCAGTCTTGGGGCCGTTCTTATAGGCCGCTATTTCTCAGCATTGGTATTCTTTTTTTTTTTTTAAACCAATATTTTATTTATTCTTTGAGAGAGGAGAGGGGAGGGAAGGGAGAGAGAGAGGGAGAGAAATGTGGATGTGGGAGAGAAACATTGATTGGTCGCCTCTTGCAAGATCTCAGAGGGAACCTGGCCTGCAACCCAGGCATGTGCCCTGAGGGCGAATTGAACTGGTGACCTCTTGGTTTGCAGGACGATGCTCGACCCACCGAGGCACACCTGTCAGGGCTCAGCCTTGGCACTCTGGACACGTGGGACTGGCTAATTCTGCCTTTGGGGAGGGACTATCTTATGCATAGTAGGATGTTGATAGGACCTGACCTCTGCCTACTGGATGGCAGTACGCCCCCCCTGCAAGTGTGACAGCTGGAAAACGTCTCAAGACATTGGCAAATGTCCCCTGGGGGGCCAGATCACCCCCAGTTGAGAACCACTGCACAGACCCCCAAACATACCTGGATCTCACTCTCTTTAAAGGAGCCACCACGCTGGAGCGCAGGGCCGCCTCTGTGCCTGCGGCTTCGTCTCCTCCCCGCAGTGGACTCCTTTTCCCCTTCGCCTCTGTCCTTGGGTTTCGTACCCGTTACTGTCCTGAAATGGCCCTGAGGCTCCTCATTAAAGCCCTTGGTCAACTCCACCCTCCTTGTACTTGACCTCTCTTAGCAGTCACTACAAGTATCCCTGCCTTCTTGAAACGCCCCCTAGGCTCCTGTGTCCCTACACGCACGTGTGTTCATAGTAGTTCCCTGGCTGTTCCTGCTTAGTCTTCATCGCTGGTGCTTTCTCTCCCCGTCTCCCTCTGGGGTTCTGACTTGAACCTCCTCTCCTGTTGCTGGAGTCTCTGGCTGGGGACCTTACTTTGTTCTGAGGACTTTGCAGTAGCTCTTCCGCCTGGATCTCTTCCCTGAACTTTGAACTTGTATCTCCAGCTGCCCTCATGACAGCTCTACCTGGACATCTAAAGACGTGTCAGGTCTAACCCTACCAGATCAGAGCAGTGGTCCTTCTTTGCCACTGGGCCTCCAGCTTCGCCACCTCCTAAGAGCCCATGGTGCTGTCGCCCATCCAGTTCAGGCCAGCGATTTAGAAGTCACCTCGATTCCTTCCCTTTGCTTACCGTGCACCTTTACTCAGTACGTCTTGACACCAGGACTTCCAGATCTATCTCTTTCCCTCCACTCCTGTCCCTAAACCTCTAGTTTCGGCCCCATTGTCCCTTGGACAGATCTGCCCGCCGGCCCTAACCAGTCTTGCGCCCTTGACCCTTTGTCCCTCGTGCAGTCCGACTTTTCCGTGGTCCGTTCAGTCAGATCCTGTCCCACCCCTTATTTAAAGAAAACCCCAAGGCTTCCCATTTCACTGAGAGCTGGATCAGAGCATCTTACCCGGGCTCCCGAGCACCTGCGTGGGCAGCCTGTGGGATCTCATCGCTTCCTCTCAGGGTATTGACCGGCTCACCCTCTGCAGGCGTGCTGGCCTCCTCCTGGCCTCGCCCAGACCGGGCTCTTTCCCCTCTCGGGTCTTTGCACCAGCAGCTCCTTCTCCCTAGGTCTGTACGCTGTACACCGAGTTGACTTACCACTCGTGCCTCTGAATGGCGACATCAGCCCCAAACACACCGAGATACCTTTAACCTCTCCCTGCAGCACCACCCGAGGGGATCACCTTCCCAACCCTCATCTGCACCTGAAGTTGTTCTGTTTAAGTGTTTCCTGTCTGTCCGCTCTCAGTAGACTGGAAGGTTCTGCTGTCAGAGATGATCTCATCACCATAGTGGTTCTTCATCTAGAACAGCCTGTGCCACCGGGGAGGCCCTCAACAAATATTTGTAGACTCAGTGACTTGTGTGAGCAAGTATGTAAATCAGGGTCTAGTTAGGAAAGTAGAAACCACAAGAGTTATTTGAACAGAAAGAATTTAAGGCGAAGAAGTCATTAAGCAGGTATTTGAGGATATAAAAGATTAATAATGAAAACAATGGGTAGTTTATAAAAAGGAGCAATTACCGATCATAGAATTAGCAGTATCAGTGGTTTAAGTAAAAATGCTGGATGAGTGATAAAAGTTATTAATGAAAAACTAAAATATACTTGCTTTTGGAAATTTAAAAGTGATCTAAATTAAGTTCGAAATAGAGCACTTGGCTTTGTAAATCAATTGTTAAGCCAGTTTTTCCTTCAAACAAGTGGAAAGCATATTAGACAAGGTTGCACTATTTGTTTCTTTTTTAAATAAACTTTTTATTTTAGAATAGTTTTAAATTTATAGAAAAATTGCAGATACAATACAGACTTTCCATATATTTATTGCACACCCAGTTCCTCCTGTTAACGTGTAAGAACCATGTATTTGTTATAATTAATGAACCACCATTGATTCATTATTAGTATCTGAAGTCCAAACTTTGTGTAAATTTGCTTAGTTTTCCCCTAATGTCCTTTTCTGGTTCAGGATCCCACCCAAGTCACCACATTCCACTCAGATGTGCTGCCCCCCTGAGCTCCTTTGGGCCACGAGTCTCTCGGACGTTCCTTGGTTTGGATGACTTGGACGGTTTGGAGGAGACCGATCGTGATTTTTGTAGAATATCCCTCACTTGGGAATAATGTGATGTTATTCTCACCAGTAGATAGAGGCCATGGGTTTGGTGGAGGAAGGCCCCTGAGGTGACAAGCTTTCTTATCATATAATGGCAAGGGGACACGCTGTCCACATGACTTGTCACTGCTGATGCTGACCTCCGCCACCAGACTGAGGTGGTGTTTGCCGGGTTTCTCCATTTTACCTTTGAAAATTCCCTTGCTCCCTTCTTATTTCTTGTCAACTCTTCTCTTACCCCATTGTTGACGTTGCTCTATCAAGTACCCATGACATCATTCTATGCCTGCAGTTGGTACAAGAGGGAAATAGAATGTCTTGTCAAATACCTTTGGAGCAGAGTTTTTGTCTGTTTTTTAAAACAACCTTTCCAAAACATGTGGTTTCCTCATGAGAAGAGAGCATGCCTGTCCATAACGCCGTGGCCCTCCAAAGTGAAACCCGGAATGGGGTTTCGTTTCTTTTCCATGGTGATTCCATTCATGTTTGAATGAATTGTCAGGAGAAGTACATTTCTGTCAAGTTTCCAGCTCTCCAAGTACTGTGAATTTATGGGGAGATGAAAGAGCGATGGAGAGGATTGGGGAGCCCCGAGTTTTCTTGGGGGCACGCTGTGTGCTTTAGAAGTAAGTTCTTGCTGGGAGAAACTGGCCTTTAAGCCTCCCTACAAAATAAATGAAAACTCCATTTTATTTAGTTATTTAGTTTTTGAAAATTTCATTTTAAGTAAACGAACAAACCCTCTCATATCCCACCTCTGTGCCTCTAACAACCTGACCATTTTCCCCCCAAGCAATTTGGAGAAATAAAAAATTTACATTTTTTTTCCACTATGGCAGCCAACCTTTTTTCTCTTCTTTGTTAAAGCTGCCAAGTATTCCTTGCTCTAAAAAAGGTACCTTGAGGTACCAGGCAGAGGTGAGCCAGGCAAACGAAGGGTGACACTGTTCGAAGGGCTTATTTCTGAGAGAAGATGCTATGTGTCGCCGGGCAGTGGCCTCAGCGCGGGACGGTGGACTTTGCCGAGCAGGGGTGTGGTGCCTGCTTATGGCCCAGGTCACTGCTCTGGGTCCCCAGGAAGCTCCCGGGGGGCTTAGCACATCCTGCGGGTGGGAGTGTGGACAGGATGCGGGTGGACAGAATGCACGTGTCCACATCACAGCTTTACATGACAGTATTCTACACACGGTCTGCATGTCACCGCTCTTCTGGTGAAAGGCAACCATGACAAGTGACTGCAACTCAGCTCAAAATGACTTACGCAAAGTGGTCATTCATCGGCTCCCCAAACCCAAGGCAGGGCCACATGACCAGGAACTGCAGGGCAGCTGGGCGTCTGAAATGGTTTGCTGCTGAGGGTGGGTCAGCGACATCTCGCGTTGGGAGAAATGGGCGACGACTTGGAGCAAGGTGGGCCGGGCAGGGCCAGCTTCCCTGCACGGCGCGTCGCCGGCCTGCTGTGGATGATGGGGCATGCTTGTTGCCACACAGCCCCAGGCTCCACTGTCACCCACCCAGCCACCCAGGAGGCCCGCCTGCCCCCGCGCGCCATGGCCCCCATCTGCCACCCTCATCCTCTGCTTCTCGGGTTGCTCAGCTCAGAACCATTCTGTTCCACCCAGTGGGCTCTCCTGTCAGCACCGAGCCCAGGCCCAGGACCGAACCTTGTGGCACTGGATGGCTGAAGGAAATGTGATGGGCACACTGGGAGCGAAATGCCATCCATAGGGCTCAGGTAGTTTCAGACATAGGCATGCAACACGATCTCTGTCTTGGGGTCCTGGGTCGCTGCCCCTGCCCCCTATCTTCATATTTGCACCATTTTAACTCTGTAGGAGAGAACCCCATCGAGTGTGTGCACCACGTCAGCTGATTAACTGCGTGTATGCTGAGGAGGGAAGGAATGCTGGGTTGCATGGTGTGCATATGTGTGTGTATACACCCACAGTCCCCCGCCTGCCCACACCTCGCCCAGCTGGAAGAGGGTCCTTTCACCCCCACCCTCTACCCTCCTTGTCCCATAAGGCCTGTACACGCACACGCTGTTTACAGTGTCTTGTGCAGGAGCAACGGGGTTTCTGAGAGTAATTCTGACCTCACCCAGTTCATTTCATTTCATTTCATTTTATGTTAAGCTTTCTAGAAAGCCTTTATTTTTCTGTTATGGATAACTGCTTTTTGTCATTTTCCCAAATGATTCTAGAAATTTCACAGTCTTTGTATGCACGAATGGGACCCATGAAATAACAAAAGTGCAATTCCCCGTCCAAAGAAATAAAAGCATCAGGCATACCGAATGGCTCCGATTAAACTGTTTTATGTTTTTCAGGAATAAATGTTACTACACACTCCTTTTTATTAGATGTTATTTTGGTAAAATTTTCATAGATTTTTAAATAATTCATGGTTTTCCATGATGTTTTCTTAGGCAACATTCCACCACATGACAGCTTTCCAAAGCTGTAGTGCCATGACAGCTACAGTATGACAGCAGTTTTCTTTAAAACCAGAACCAGGCTGAACATGGCTTTCCTTTCAAAGCTAAAATTTATGCTTTGTGTACAGTTGTAAAACACTGATATTCTGGGTTCCCATTACTTTAAATCAGGAGTGATGATACTCCTGTTGAAAAGTAAATTTATGTATTAAATGATGAAACTTCAGGTTGTAGTAAAAACAGAAAAAGAAAAATAGACATCTTTTTGATTCAGGCTTTAAAGAACAGAATGTGTATTTAATCAGAGGGTCTGGTAATGAAAACACAGTGTCCTAACCCAAAGGAAGCAAGTGGAACTGTCAGTATTTTCTTTTTGCCATCTATTTATTGCAACCTCAACTAGGCATATACATTACCTGAATACGAAATACTTGTAACGTACATAACCCTTAAAAAAAAATGGAACCCATAAAAAGATCACATACTGCTAGGCAGGATGTCGAAACGGTATGGAATGTTTTTTAAAGGCTTCATGTTTGCCAGCACGAATTTCCTTTCATTATTTTCTATTTTCAGTAGGATTCATTTTGAGATTTAATGTACGAGCCGGTATAAAGCCCTACAATTTAGTAATTCTGAATTCCAAGTCATTTAAGGTAAAAATGAAAAGTGACGTTTACTTAGGAAAATGAATTCTCTAATTCCGTCACATCTACGTCTTCGCCCTTTGCACCGTCACCTTCTGCTTGTCGATCCTAGCTGACGAGCAGGTGTCTGTCCTGTCCTGGCGCATGCTTAGCTGGCAGCGAACTCTGCAGAGGCGACTTTGAATTTGCTCTTACACTATCTAAACCAGGTGGGTCACCGGGCAGATACACAGAATTTTGGAAAACGTCTAAATCTTTTTCATCAACTTTTTGTACATTTTGGTAGGCAGCAACGTGGGTCTCTAACGCTTTGCCGTGAAATCACATTTCGATAGTGATAAATTCTGAAAATACAACCTTTTAAAAAAAGATTTTATTTATTTTTAGAGAGAGGGATAACCTGTTGGTCAGACGGGTTTTGCTGGCGTGTTCTTTCTGAGTTAACTGTTAAGCTTCTCAATTCCTTGCTGGTAACGTTGCTTTGAGGTCATCTTGTCTCATTTTTACGGTGGTTCCCTAAGTGGTTCAACTACTGTGACTTCAAGTCTTTTGGCCTCTGCTTATCGACAACCCTGAAGTTTGGCAAACTCATCAGCAGAGGTTTTCAGGCCCTGCTTTAAGTGTGGGGGGTCTCTGCAGAGGCGTACGCACTTCTTTCGTTCACCAGGAGGTCTGGTGTGTCTTGCCGCCTGGCAGATTTTGGCAGCTTTCTGCACATACGCAGCAAATACGGGGCACGGCTCCCCAGAACGCTTCCCCACAGCTGTGACAGCATCCTGCAGTTGTCTGGTTTGAGCGCCCGGGTGTCCCAAGCTGTGCTTCAACATCTTGTCTCACACGCAACAGGGACCCCGGACTGGGGCCCAACAACCTGGCTCCAAGGGGCTGGGTAGGCACCGGGGGGGGTCACAAGCTGCCGCTGCTGAAGCCTGAGGGCCCACCTTCAGTTCTCTCGATATGTACTGGTTTAGAGTCCAAACAGGGTGATTCCTGGGGAGAGACCCAGAAAGAACACAGACAAGGCCCCGGCCGGTACGGGGCTTCCACTCCTGTGGGCGTTTTCAGTGCGGCTCGGCCAGGATCCAGACTTGGGCTTGTCGGGCTTACAGACGTCGTGTCCTTCCGGAGCTCTGATGGACTGAGCTCATCCATGGCCACCAGTGTCAACAGCAGAGCTCCCAAGACGTCTCGGAACCACACACAGTGGATGGGAAATCACGGCAAACACACAACAAACAATTAGAGGCTATTAAGACATTCTTGCTCGTTAGCCTGAGTGATCTAAGGTACGTGTTTAATCTCTGATCTCAGCTTTCTCAGGTTCTCTACGGGACCCATGATTCTATAGACGAGGGAAGAGGCCCTTAGAGAGGGTAGCTGACACAGCAGAGCTGCGGAGGATGTGAGATGCAGTGATGACATCTCACACTTAGTAGCCCATCAGTGCACCAGGCGCTGCGCGGGGAGAGCTTGATGTGGCACCATGATTAGCAACATTTCACACACGAGGAAGCTGCGGCTCCCGGAGGAGGCCGGCTGCACAGGGACACACAGCCAGGAAGTGTGGGGACCAGATGAGAGCCACACGGCATTCCACGGTCTTGCTGTCACACTCCCATCCTGCTGCCTGTGTACACAGCATCAGCACAGTGCACACGGTAGCTTTCCTGTTGAAGCTGTTGTCAAATTCCTAAAAAAAAAATAAAAAATTGGGAAGCCAGTTCTTGGGATGATAATATATAAAAGCACAGAGGACCTCTTGCTTTATGATGGAACCACCTAACAGCCCATAGGCCTTATGATGTGCCTCACTCAGACAGTCTAAGCCCTGTCCACGCAGCTCATGTAATCCTCATGCATTTGACGGATCAGGAAACTGAGGTGCAGGGAGGGCAAGTAACTTGCCCCAGGTCACACAGAAAGCAGCAAGCTGGCACTCAAACGCAGGCATCCTGACTCCCGAGGTCACGCCTGCCATCCTGGACTAGGCTGCTGTGCGCTCCCGACCGACCGCCGGCCTCCCGGCCCGGCTCCCCGTATTTTATAGTACGGTCGACATTGAACAAAGCGGAGGTTAGGGGCACAGAGGGCGTGTAGTCCAACGCCCACAGCCCCCCCTTCCAATTCACCACCTCAACCATGCGCCAGTCGAAAACGGCATTTTCCAGGTGCAAATTCGCAGTTGCAAATGCGAAAATACTGTTTTGCGAGCCCCCTCGGTGGACTGAATCTGCGGATGTGAAACCACAGGATACAAAGGGCCCCGCATAGAAGTGGGCTGCGTGATCCAGACCCGCGGGGCTGGGGTCAACGGGGAGTCGTGGCGGAGGGGCCAAATGAGAACGGTAAGTTCTGGCTTGTTTTTAAAAACTTGCGTGTTTGAATCCTAATGTATTCAACGGTGTTTTGGTGGTTTGTCTAGCGTTTGTTCCGACCTTCGACTCTGTGATGAGCATCCCTGCAGAAACTTGCCAATATCGGTGAACGGGACAACTTCCGGTGTAAAGGTAGGACTTTTTATTTTTTTACTCGAGTGTTTTGGAACCTGGGTTCTCCTAAGCTGGACGAGGATTTTATTTGGGGCTTGGATCATGGACGGAGTCTGGGATTTATTGTCTCAGTATTTTGGGCCAAAAAGGTCCCGAGCCGTGTAGTGGGCTTAGAAAGGTCGGTGGCGTGGCTCCTTGTCAGGCCAGTCTCCTCGGACAAAGCGAGGCGCTCTTTACGGCAAAGTGTGCAATAGTCACGCCCCCGCCCCGCCCCCTCAGCCCTTTGTCGCTCATTTACGGAGCAGGGGACATAGCAAGAGTAGCCCCCTCCCGCGGTCTTGGGGAAATTCCAAGAGTACAGGCGCTCAACGCAGCTCCTGCTTCGCGGCTGACCCTCAAAAGACGGCGGCTGTTGCGGCTTAATGATGGTGGTCGGCACTGGAGCATTTCCACGGAAAAGAGGGTTTCACAGAGCTGAGCTCTCTCCCAAGTCCCCCGTTAACCCTTCAGGCCATTCCAACTCCTTACAGGGCATTCTGGATCTTAACAGCGCAGAAATAGAGCTGGTCAGAGGAACTCCCACCCCTCCCCCACTCCACCCCCCACAGACCCAGCACACTAAGCCTGAACTTGCTTTTATCGTGCACTCCAGGGGGCAATATTTTGGACCACTTGCCCCACTATATGTGCACACTTTAACAATACATGATATTTTCATTCATAGGCGTTGTGTTTACTTATAAGTTATTCCTAAATATATACATGTATTAGATCAAACCATATGCAGTTGCCATTTTTGTAGGTCACGGTAGACAAATAGCTATGATTTCACGTGACAGTTTTTACACTTAAAATAGTAATCTCTTGTGGTGAGATTAAAATATGTGTGTATGAGTTACTCTATTGTAATGGGGAACAGACAAAGTGAAGCCACTATTAGCTCAACGTTTTAAATTATGTTTATATGCTTGTTTTAGAAAAACGGAGCCATACTTGCTCTTCTGCTGGCTGACCTACCAGCACATGGGCACGTTGCTGCGTAGTCCTCAGAGTCGGGCGGAATGGCTGTAGCGCCCTCGGCCACGTGCATTTTTAACAAGTTTTACGTGAACCCCTATTGATGGCTGTTTGGGTGGTTTTGAGTGTTTAGTGTCTATAGTTTCAGCTCAGGGCGTAGCCTGGCTTGTTTTTTAGGGTAAACTCCTGGCCAAGGTAGCCTTTTGTTTGGCCCCTACCTGGTCATTTCCTCCCCTCCACCCTGGGAGGGGAAAGTGTGTATGAAATGGACCAAAGAAGGTTTTGGGAGGGAATTCCGGGGTGTTGAGGGCTGCTGGCCCAGGTGGAGCTGTTGAACCAGATTAAAAGGCTGGTTTACGAGCTGATGGAAGCCCGGATAAACATGCACTTGCAAAAAACCCTCCTTGCAGGTAGTTTTTAAAGATGTCCTCCTTTTGTGATTCGAATATGTCCCAACTCCCCGCACCAACTGAAACTCTTCCGGTTTGAAGGCTGCAAAGAGCCTGAGAACCAGCGAGATGCCTGCCCTCCAGCTGGTGCTTCTCTGCTTTCAGGCAACAAGGGTGGAACCTTGTTAAAATCAAGGATCTGGTTCAATAGGCCTGGGGCGCGTCCTGGAGCCTGCAGTTCTAACCAGCTCCCGGGTGTTGCGGTGCAGCAGGTCGGTGGGCCGTGCTTTGGGGTGCAAGGGTCAAGAGTGTCTTCACGGTACAAACCCTACCTTTGGGGGTCAGCGCAGGCGGCACGGAGGAGGCCCTGGCCAGGGGTAAGACAGTCGTTGTTCTTCGCTGGGACCCTGACGTTGAGCCCTGGGGTTCACCCCGTTCTCTGTGGTCGCCGTTTCCCTACGACATTGTCGATCTCCATGCTGTAGCTCCTTTGCCTCCCCCTGACTATTGTCCCTAGGCTGGGGTAGGCAAGCCCATCTGAGGCTTGCCATCTGGACCCCTTGGACTCCTGTCTGCCCCTCACTTGGCTCCAAAAAGGCACCCAAAAAATAATTTACCGAATGAGGGGCCCAGTGACATCACAGGGTCGTGAAGCTATATTGTCCCTTGGATGCCACTTGTCATCTGCGTGTGTGAGCCTCCTGGTGGGACTGGAGAAAGATCTCACTGCTCTCTAGCGCGGTAAGCCACTGCCTTTGTAAAAAGCGCTGTCGCTCGGGCATCTGCCGACCACTCTCGGGGCCAGAGGCCCGTGGGTGCTCCCAGTGATGGGGGCCGAGGCTCAGGG
>PVJD01002895.1:0-182590 GCA_004026545.1 Mormoops blainvillei
AATATCAGTAACCAAGAAGTTCACGTGGACAAAATAAAACAGCAATATTGAGCATTAACGCCTTTCTTCTTTTTACCCCCATTCTTTTTTTTCTTTTCTAAAGACGTTTTCATTGCCTTTGGTGCACAGTTGGCGTTTCACAGTATCTCTTGGTCCCAGGGCTCCTGGGTGAGGCTGGTCCCAGGGAGTGCCTCCTGGTTGTGGTTCCTGTGCAGTACAAGGAGAGGGGAAAGTATGGAAGCTGGGACGGGGGCGCCTGGCTTTACCTCAACCATGCAGAACCCCATTGGGCTGTCTGGGCCTCAGTTTCCTCAATGGGCCCCTGGGAAGGTCCTGAGGAAATCCAGTCCCTCAGGTGCCTTAAGTATCTGGGAACTATGGCCTGACCCTCTCCCAGAGGACTTTTGAGAGCTGCCCCCTCCACCACCATCCCTACCCTATTCCCCTGAAAAAAATTACTTTTGTTTTGTTAAAACTGCCTGAAACTTCTGTGAGTATAGAAACCATAAACTGATCAGCAGAGAAAAGAGAGTGGGGCAGAAGCAACTGGAAGCCTCTTGGGGCAGTTTCCCTCCCTGCACAGGTTTCTTCTTCCCGCCATAGTATGGCCAAAAGCCTGCTGGGAAATTTGCTAGCTGGCTGTACCTACCCTACATGCATCTGGATCTGGCCTTCACAGACCCTCAGCTGAAAGCACTTGAAAACATAGAAAAACACGATGAAAACACATAAAAACCCAAAATCCCAGATGGAGTGATGATGTGGGGAGATGCCCTGCAAGGGCATTCCTCAGTAGCCTGTCTCCTTCCGGTGATAGTAGGAGAGTCTTCCAGGGCCTTTCTTGGGCTTGGGCAGCTGTCAACTGACCCTGGAACCCCCTAGGCCACTGCGCCTTGTGGGCAATTCTCGGGATCATATATCCGTCAGCCCAGGCCAAAGATCTGGCCACTCTGGTTGGCACCCAGCATGGGGCCCATCTGCAGAGTCATGAAGGAGTAGTCACACTTGTTGGTCCTCCACTTCATGTTATACCTGTGCTGCTGGGTCCTGAGAGTGGTCACGCTCACCTGGCTGGCACACTTGTTGGTGATCATTTGCAGGCTGATGGTTGAGTGGTCCCTGGGTGGCAGGATATGGTTCTTGGGGTGGTACAGATGCCTTCTCACGCCATGTGCCATCATGTCTCACTGACTGGCACACTTGTTGGTGCCCACCTGGAGCCCAATGATGCACAGGCCCACTTTCACGGTGGTCATGAAGCTCCACTCCTACCTCTCCAGAGTTACTTGATGCCAATGTCCATGCCACTCAGCAGCCCCTTTGCTTGGCCCTCCCTGCTAGAGCCAGAAGAGACACCTGCACCTGTGTCAAGTTTCCACTCTGGAACAGGTCATTGACCTCAAACAGGTCCATGGATTTCATCCTGTGGCTGACCATGGCCTTGATTAATTGGAGAGGTTTTCTCACTGGTGCCAGTTTTGCACAGAGCAATCTGTCTCGGGGACCAAGCCCGGCTGCAGCTTATTCATGAGCGTGCACAGGATAATGCCGTCCTTCAGACCCTTCTGGGAGTCTGGCCCCATCAACAGGCCTGAGAGTCCCTTGATACAGCTGCAGAGTTCAACTTCTCAGGGTCATATTTGGACAGGAGCCCGTCTTGACCTCGGTGGAGAGCCTGTACTGGGTCCCTTGTGGAATTGCGTGGAGCTCTTGCCGGCAGCTGCGATGGCAGACCAATGGCTTGGCGGATGTCTTGGTGGGGGATGTGTACCTTTCCCCATTCTTTAAAACACTGCTTTTTGTGATCTGAGAACCCACCTTTATGTGTAGTTATAAAATTCAGAGTCTTGGGGCCCATCGGAGCTATGTGATCATTATATCTGGTTTGTAGCCATTTATTTTTGGGCCTTGCATGTGATTTGTATGCTTTAATAAGTGTTAATATTCCTTTTAATAACCACCTAGTTTTCCTCCTTTTGGCAGCAAATCTACCTTAATGTTGTTTGACTGCTTTATTCAAATACTTTCTCTCAGCTTTCTTTGCTTGTTTGCTCACCCTTAACACCACCTTTACATTAAAAGACATAGTCCTGATATGCTATGTGGTCACAGACTTCACTTATCCTAGGCAGCCAACCTGCAACTTGCTGATAAAAAAGGAATGAGCCACGGGCTATGGAAGATTCTGTATAGTCATTCCTCGCTTCCAAAAAGCAATTTAAAGGGAGTGTCCAGTCTTGGGCCAGCGCTATTATCCTCACAGATAAAAGGGCAGCTCATTAATTATTAATTGTTATGCTGCTGTGAATGGAGCAGAGTGGTTTCCAAAGAACACACTATTCTCCTTCTCTGATCCTTGGTCACATTATTCTTGCAGTAGTTGTTGCTTAGAAATCATTTGTGCATATCAGTTAAGTCAGGTATGGATATAGTCAGGATAGGAAGGGTAGAGTGCAAGATAAAGGGATAAGAGATGCAGAGTTTGAAGCAACAGGGTGTAATGTTGTCCTTTCTGTTGAACCTTCTTGCAGTAACACTAACTCATCTCCCATACAGAGGAAATCATGAGGGCTAAATAAATGTTGGCTGTAAGGACTGGAGTTCTGTGTCCTCCTATGCTGAGGAAGAATTCGACCATCTTTAAAAAAAGATTATTTATTTATTTATTTTTAGACAGAGGGGAAGAGAGGAAAAAAGAGAGGAAGAGAAACATCAGTGTGTAGTTGCCTCTCATGCACCCCTCACTGGGGACCTGGCCCACAACCCAGGCATGTGGCCTGACGGGTGACCCTTTTGTTCACAGGCCAGTGCTCAATCCATTGAACCACACCAGCCAGTGCTGACTATTCTTAATCTACTTTAAAATGTTGACAGTGGAGATTGAAGTGGAAGGGTCTAAGAGCAGGACAAGGATCCTGAAGGTTCTTAGAGCCATGTGTGATGAGTAGGACTAAAGGATTTTCACGGTGGGGTTAGGAAAAAGGGAAGATGAACAATGAGAAGATGTGAAGTAGCAGAATATGGGAGGAGTTCTAATGGTAGAATACAGGATCTGTCTGCTGAGAATAAAAGTAAAGATTGTAGTGTTCATATCAGATGTCACCAAATAGATGAAAAATTACCAAAATAGAATTACAGTGCAGGCAGAGCAGTATGGTTAAGACTGGATTACCATGAGCCTCAGGGGAAGTTCAAACACAACCATACAAGTCTCCTCCCCTTTTACAGAAGATATGGTACATTTTAAAATTTCTTTGCATCTCTCAAACTTTGTCGGAATGTTAGTAAATTCAACTTTTTTTTTCTGAACTTAACTTCAATTAATGTTATATTTTTAGAATAATAATGAAGATTATCTCTTATCTTACAAACTTTGTAGTAGATTTTTCCTTTAAACTTTCGTAAATTCAAGTATGTCGTGATCCCAAAACACAACTTAAAAGTCTGTTATCACATCTTTAGCCCATTTTAAGTATGTTAATTCTATTTACCCATGTGTGCTTTTACCACTAATAAAATAATTTCATTTGATTTTAAACTAAAATCTAAATCATTAAATAAGATACAGATTATAATATACAGGTGAAGGTCTATTGCAAATGTAATGTATTATCAATAAATTAAATAAACACTTAAAAGATAAATAAATGAAAACGCCCTTTAGGAAACAGTGCCATCTCTATTGGTTTTACTCCATACAAGATATAAAAGACCCATTATTCTCCCTGCCCATTCATTATTTCGTTCAGTTCTAATTGGACTTCTACATTGTGCAAGATATTGTGCCAAGTGTTTTAAAAAGGTGCCAGGAGGAATTGCAAGTGTTTTGATTAAAACCAATAGTAAACTATGTTCTGACACAATAGTAAGTGTTCAATAAATATTAGTTGAATGAATGAATTCATGAATGAATGAATGAATTTTCAAGATTTTTCTCTGTCTAATCTTACCCTTACAAATAGATTTTCTCTCCCCACTTATTTGTCTTCCCAGGTATCCAAAAAAGAACAAAATGGAAACAAAAACAATAAATAGTCTGATGTAATATGTTACCTTTTACCTATATTGGACCATTCACCAGATGAATCATAAAAGATCCTGTTTTTTTCTAACTATAGAGGGATTTGTATACTTTGAAAATCAGTTTCACTTTAAAACTAATCAGACCTACCAACCAACGAAAGCTACACCTACTTATATAGAGTATTTTATATAGAACAAGCAGCCATGATATTCAGCAATCTTTTATATTCCTGTCAAACGTATCCACTTTAAAGTTTTTGCTACAATGTTAACTCCTTAGGGAATGTGTTTCTGATCACCCCATCAGTGCCTCCACTGGTATCCTGTGGCACCTAATTAAAATGTACTTTTCTTCATAAACATTTGTAAAAAACTGACTTTATATGAATATGATAAATATTGTCCACAGTCTGACTATCTTAACAAAATATAAACTCCATCAAGGCAATGAGACTTTGTCTTTCTCTATTTTCATCACCTAGAACTGTTGTTGGTACATAGCAGGTCCTAAATAAATTGTTACTGGATAAATTAGTATTAGATAATTCAAAAAGTGTTTATAAGAATAGTATTAAGTAGAAGCAGCTTCAAAATACACTTTGGGTTTAGAGACCTTATCAAACATGTCTTTCTTATGGTGAGAATTAATTGAATAACATTTTAAAATATGTTTAATAGACTTTTATAAATTTCCATTAAGAATGCATATTGTTCTTTAAACTGCTTCAACTTAAGGAGGTACAAATACAACACATTATAATTTTTTCTTCCAGTCATTTCCCTCCATCATATTCTTTGAGTTTCTTTCTCATCTTCGGTCAATGTCATAGCTTTTTAGTAACTGACAATAATTGAGATACCCCAGTCTAGTCTGTTTAAATCTGCAATCCTGTCTCTTCCAGTCCTTCCTACTTAAGTGGAACCCACCTTACATGTTCCTGCAGGAGGTTTCACTCTCCCCATTTCACCCCTCAGAGTATGGGTGAAGCCATTCCTTTTGCTCCCCTGTCTCTCTCTTCCAGTTCCTATCCTCTCTGTGATGGATTTAATAGAAGAGATGGCAAGGTCGGCTCATGTACAAACAGACTCCCTTCCCTGGTTGTTGCCACTCCTCAGACTAGCACGGATTGGCAGTGCGAATGTTGGCTTTATCTGGGAGCACATGTGTTAGTTCTTCGGGGAAGTCTGTGTTCTTGTTTTGTTTTCCCCTAATACTTACAGGGGAGTTATTTAAAAAACTTTAGTACAGGAAATATATTTGCAACATGCATGACAACAGGCTGCCTTCTCTTATGTTTAAACAATTCTTATAAATCGATTGGAATAAGTACTTAAGTAACAACTTTAAACATGATAAAGAACATAAATAAGAAATTCAAAAACAAGGAACACAAATGGCCAATAAATATTTGAAAACATTTAAAAAGATAATAATAATGAAAAAATCCCTTTTGGGGGCTTATTAGATTGACAAAGGTTTAAAAACATAATATATTCAATGTTTTTTGAAACAATTATTTTCACACTCTGATTGATGAACAATAAATGGTTCAACATTTCTGAGGACAAATTGACAATCAGCTTCAAAATACCCATGAATGTGTATAGCATTTGACTGAGAAATTCTGCTACTGTAAATTTATTCCCTTCTAAAGTAGAAATATATGAAAAGATATATATAAATATTGATTAGAGTATTTTCGACAGCAAAAAATTTCAAATAACTAAGCAATAGAAGATTTCTCAAAAAAAAATTGTAGAGTATCTATTTAATAGACTATTGTGAAACTTTTAAAATAACTGGCATTTATTGAACATTTATTATGTACCCGGCATTTTTGTAACTTCTTTATACAATTGACTCATTTAATCCTTGCAATAACCCTAAGGCAGGTAGTATAATAATTGTTATTTCGTAAATAAGGAATTTCAGTGTTAAGGCGTTTAATTACTTTGCACAAGCTCACAGAGATGGTCGGTAAGACTTAAGTTTAGACATTGGTAGTCTGATTCCAGAACTTAAATACTATGACATTCAACTTCTTTAATGTAAAGAATAAAGTAACTGCATATTTTTTATTTATATACATACACATTTAAGATATAAAGTTGAGTACTAAGAAAGTACCATATCTGACAAATGAGACAAATTAAGATATATATATTTGAATATATTGAATATTCTTCTGTGTATTAGTTTTCTGGCTCAACATATTAATCATTGGTTTTCTCTGGATATTAAATACTAGATTTGGGGTGATTAGTTTTCTCATTTTTCTTTGTGCACATGCAACATTTCTTCTCATATTTATAAATATGCAATACGCAAGCAATAGAATGATACAACATTAAAAAATCCCTCTGGTCATATTTGTGTGAATGGCGGGAAGTGTTTTCTATGTCCTGCTGGCGTGGCTGCACTGGCGGTTTTGTACTTCCTGTAGTAGTGGGAGCTGTGATCCTAGAGGAACTGAGCAGTGATCTGGGAGAAGAGATTTGGGTCAATGATGAGCCTGGGTTACCATACTTGCACCTGGGATTCTGCCATGGATACACGACCACATGTGCAAAACAAAGAAACCCTAAATATTTTCACTAGGCTTTTGTTTCTCTAAAAATAAATAGATAACAAACTATAGAATCAACAATTTTCCCCTTTTTTTGCTGGGTATAACTTGGCCTTTAGGGTGCTTATTGCTAAGTTGTTTTAGGTAGAGAGGGAAATAATAATAATAAATATACTAAAATCTGTAATAATAATAAAATTATAGCATCCCACTAATATATACATATAAATTGGTTTAAGTTAGACTTTCATAAATTCTTGAACCTTTTTGGGAAAGAAGACATCAGGAACTCATAATCTTGGAACAGTGTTTCAACAATTTGTTAAATGGATTTTAACACTAAGACCCAAAGGTCCACGTTCAAGAGTCTTTAAGATTTCACAGTAATGTGAAAAGTCTATTGTCTCAAGTCATTTTACAAGGGCAAACTTTCCATTAAGCATACAGAGAACCCTCTCAAATATGACGATGGTGACTACTTTACTTCCAAAACAATGACTAATTTAAGAACAGATTGTAAGGGGGTAGCATCACTGTGAGGAAAGGATTTCAGTCCACACTGTCTCATCAGCAATGGCAGTTAGATCAGGCCATTGCTGATCCTGGATTCTTAACCTCCATGCAGTTTTCTTTTCAATTGTCTACTTCTTACATAATCAAGAGGGTTACACAGATTTCTCCAACTACAGCTGCACTTGAAAAGAGAAAAGTCTCTATAATTTCAAGATCTGGAAACTTTTTAGTTGAAGAAACTGCAATTGTAAGTCATCCTGAATATACTTAGCACTTTCTTAGGTCTTATTGCAATTTACTCTTTTATTTACCCATTTTCAAAATAGTAGAAATAAAAACAGTACAACTCAAGGAGAGCTAAAGCTATAAAAGTGAAAGAAAATCTGTATTAAGTTCTCCAAAGACCTCTTGTTCAGGAAAGCAGAAAATCTCCCAGCTTGGGGAGCTAATAATTGATGGCAACAGGGGGTTACAAAACAAGAGAAGGGAAAGTACAGTCAAAGGGAATTGACTCGGGGTCTTGAATTTTCATTCACAGGTGTGCAATTCACAGTTCTTTCCTTCAGAGGTTCCTTTGGGCACATTCTCTGAAAGTGATTTGAGACTTCTCTCAGATGATCTTTTAACATCCTTCCATTTCCGTGCAAGTTTACAGCATTCCCTCACAGAAACTTGTTCAAACCTTCCAGTGAACAATTGCTCAGCTTTATCAGCCTTGTGGGTCTCTCCAGGATGTGAGCAAACAACACTGAGGAAAGACATTTCACACCTTCCAGTCCCTAAGCCTCTATCTTTTCTACAAAGCCAACATATTGTGTATGCTTTAAACTTTTGCATGACCAGTGCAGGTAGCCTGGCACCACCATATCAGCATTTTCCAAAATCCTCGTCTAGGGAAACAGTTATCCATTATCACAGGAACATGAGTAAATTTATTTTTGCTGTTGAAAAAAGAAATCATTCAACTTAAAGGATTAACAAATATTAAAATAATATTTGTGTAAGGTTAAGCCTACAGACTGGTAAACAGTGAGCTCTCTTGAACATTAATAATCTGGAGATAATACTTGTACTTCAAAGACTTTAAAGGAGTCTCTCAGTAGCAAGTGAATTAATATGGATAATCAAGAATTCATCTTAGAGTCCCAATTTTTAGCTGAATGATCAGAGACAAATGTTCAATCACTGTGTGTTTCATAGCAATTTGAAAAATCTATAATCCAAAAACATCCTTTAATGGAAAACTTCTACTTAGCATACTCAGCTTGACCAAAGAATACCTCATATTAAATTTCATAAAATTGATCATCCAAAATAAAGAACTCTTTGTGTCATGTTTGATGAGTTACTGGAAAGTATGAAGGTCGAGTTCATTTTATAATCATTACAAATTACACACTGCATTATGTTACATTTCAAAGTATCTGCCAAGCAATATCATGAATGTCAATGCACATAACTGGCAAAAATAATGTGTAATAAAAGGGTTGGAGGGAAATTAGAGGAATGGTAGGGTCTTAGTGTGAGTCATTAGAAAGCAGAGCTGGAGAGAAGGGCTCGTTTATGTGAGGAAGTGCTCTCGGAAGTAGAGGTGTACTGCATGGGAGAATGAAACAGGGAAAGAGGGAAAGCCAACTTAAAATGCTATGTTCTTTAGTTGATCAATGCTGTGATCGGCTAAGGTTGGTCCTCTGGGGAATCTCCTCATGAGCTATATGAACCACAGCAGAGAATTTTTGCCTTGCTCCTCTGCTCTTCCCCCACCAGGGGCTGAAAATAGCAGATGTTCTTGACAAGCTCTCATCCCTCATTGGAAAAGAGTTGTCATAGCGGGTGTTCATTTCTTTGCAGACAGGTTACAAATGTATGATTGCTAGTGGTGCTACATCATAGAGCTAGAGAAACCCTGGGGCAGAAAGCAAGACATATGTTTTATAGCTGAGGTGAGATGTTGTCAGGTTACACCTATGCAAAGCTCCTTGCTGCAGCAATGGCTGTAGTAAAAAGTGGCTGAGAGGACGTCAGGTGGGGGACAAGAGGTGCCCATCCTGTGGATTGCTCACGGTACCCATAAAGTCTAAACAGTCATAGAATCTTAAGCATTATGACTGACCATAATCTCATAATCTCTATAAAATACTAATGACAAGAAGTCTTTTATTTTTTATAAACAACCTAATGGTCCCTACTGTAGAGTCTTAGAACTTAAGCTGGTATAGCAGGTCCTTATATAACTTCATTTCATTCAATGTCATTTTGTTATAATGTTGATGATATGCTGTAGGAACTTAACTCTTGTTTATATCAAGCTTATGGTAAAATTGGTTCATTATACTCATACATCATTTCAGTTAAAGTTGCATGACCTATTGACAATGTTAAGTGAGGACTTCCTGTATTCATTATCTTCTTCCACTCTTCATTTTAGATTTCTGTCATTCATAACTAGTACCTCATCTGGTTCAGGTTGCCTGCCTAGTGGGAAAACACAGACTTTTCTTCCACAAAGCATCTGACCCCTTATTTGTCTCATCCTCATTGACCCAAAGTGCTGTAATTTTCCACTTATGTTTATTACTGGGTACAAAAGCACCAAGCGCCACATGAGTGAATCAGCTGGATTCCAGAAGAAGCACTCCATCCTCACCATATGAGGGGAGCTGTACCTCTTCATGGTAATCTGGGCCCATTAGCGCTGTCAATATATAGCAACAGCATTCTTTACCTCTTCCTCTACTGCCCCAGGCAGCCACACACAAACAGGTGGTAGCTGTATCTTCAAGTGTTGTCTCTCAGGAGGACTGGCATGCAGTATGGACCGGACAAATATTCCTGTTTGCACTCTGAAGTGTACTTAGATTTTGGCAATTTATTTCTTTTGGGTGTCAATCAGAAGGGAACTGGCATTTATTTCATTCTTTCTATGTACCAATTCACATACATTACGTGTGATGTAGGTATTGCAATTCTTCCTGCTTTATCTTTGAGGAACCAGTTGATGATAAACTTGCTTAGAGTCATACAACTATTCAGTCAGGGCTCTGGGTCCAAATTCAGGTTGGTCTAGCTTTGAAACCACTGCATCAGGACACCACATGGGGTGACAGTTTGGAACTAATTCCTTTATCCCCCTTTATGATGATGAGTCAGATTTCTAATTAACATTCCAAACACAGCCAAAACTAAATAGACTGTCCTTCCCAGCAAGTCCATGCAGAGCATTGACACCACACTCCACTCAGCAGATCTTGTCCATAACTGGGTACTAAAAGTTATCTCGAACTTTTCCCTTTTTCTTTCCTCTCCCAGTCTTTCTCTCAGTGGTTGTATCTGCTAAACAAAATGCCAGGCACATGCACATTTTTGTGATGGGTGTATTACATTTGGGTTTCTGCTATTTACACAATTTCTATTCTTGACAGAAAGTTCAAGAATAGAAATTGCCATACCATCTGGTTCAGAACTGGGTACCCACGATCTTGTCAGCTACATGGCAAGTCCAGTCAATTTAGCTTTCTACATAGCTCCTATTCTATTCTTTCCTTTGACCAAGAACTCTCCAAGTTAGTTCATGTCCTTGTTGGTTTCCACCTGGCTGCTAAACCATAGTGGACATTTGCTATTTCTCTCTGTACAAAATTGCTTCTCACTTTCTGTTTATAGTACCTTCATTTTCCCTTAGATAACAGACCCTTACCCACTACCTTTCCAGGGGTTTTGAGCTTGCCCATCACAGTCCTCTGACCCCATTGCCATGGAAATGAACACCCAGGGCTGGCCAATTAGAGCATTCCATCCCCTTAGCCACAACATTTGGTAAAAGGAGCATGGGATCCAGCCTAGCCCTCAGACACTGCCTCTGGAGTTTTCTGAATCAAAGGCATTTCTCCCTTTACTCATGTTTTCTGAACTCAAAAGACGTGATCTTGAGCATGCTGAGATTCATGCAGAGAGACCTGACAAAGTGAGTCCAACACGCAGGCAGATGTCAGAGGAGAGGGAGTGAATCCTGATGACACACTTTAAGGTTATTTATGTAATCTTGAGTCAATCCAGTTTCATGCTTGCCTTTTCCAGTCATCATAGTCAATAAATTAGGTGAGGCTTTTTTGTTGTTGTTGTTGAAAATGGGCTTTAGTATCTTCAGTTGCAAATTAAACCATCCAGTAATAAGCTTTTCTCCTTGTCCCTTCTCTTAACCATGTCCCCATGCTCTGCCCTGATATAACCTTGCTTGCGGTTTTACCTATTAATTCTTTCTTCATGCTACTTGGAAAGTGAGCGATCTAAAATGAACATTTGTTCAAGTTACTTCTTGTTTAATCCTCCAACAATTTTCTCAATGTTATGGGAGGAGAGTTCAGTTCAGACTACTTAGTTTATCACACACGACTCATCTTTCTACTCCCTAACCGCATCTCCTTACTCTGCTCTCCTCGTTCTCTCACCACAACGTAGCTTCTGAAATGCACCGGCAGTTTTATACCTGCACGTTGTTATAATGCTGGTGCTTTGCCTGGTTTCCACCTCTCTTTTCCTTCTGGTGGCTTGATATTTATCCTTTAAGTATGGAGGCATCCAGGATATACATATTTCTTGAAGCCCAGAAATAATCATATTGCTTTATAATTGTTGTTTTACCTGTCCATTTTCCCCAACAGACTTTGAACTTTAAGAAGATATATAGAATGGTTTATTTGTCTATATTTTCTGTGTCTATTACAATGCTTGGCATGAGGAAGGTCCCCAGTAAACATTGGTTGAATGGAATTACTCAGATATAGGGTATTTTGATCTTAGCCTTCCTGTCCTCCTTGCTTTCTACTAATTCCCCATGTGTAAGCCAACTCTCAATCTTCTTTCTCACATATTTGATGACAGTTAAAATATAGCATCCTTAATGACATTGGGACAAATTCTTAGCCAATTTAGCTTCCAAAAAGCTATGGAAAACATCATTACACAAGGTATGAATACCTCTTTCTTTTTTTTCTTCAAAAAATTGTTTCTTACTTTATGAAAGAAAGACTAAGATACAATAGGGTACAAAGTGTGTCAATGTCCTGAAATGTTTATTCCTCAAAAGGATTATTTGACTTTGAAGTGTAATAAATTATTTTAATGATGATGGCTCTACCTATATATAATTAAGTCAGATAGTATAGCAGACATTTATTAACAAGAGGCATAGTTGCTGTAAAAGTTGTCATTCAGTTTTCCCACAAAGCTGACCTAATTTAGGAAAATAAAAAATTTGATGGGGAAAACAGAGACAAAAATTATAAATAAATTTCTTTTTAGTTTTTTAATTTCAAGTGATTCATTTTATTGAGGAAACGTATTCTTAGGAGTAGCTGATTCAAACAATTTAATATTAGTTTTTTTTAAAAAAAACATTATCTAACACCCTACATATATCACAGTTGACATCTCTGATGGAAGGAGTATCTCCTCAACCTTTCACCAAAGAGGAGTGTCAAAAAATGATTTTGGTCACCACTCCCTGTATTAAATTTTAGCTAAATTCTAATGTGTGTTTGATGTGTCAGTGTGTGTGTGCATGTACCCGAGTGTGTGTGTACTTTGGAAAGGGGGATATCTCTCCAAAGATGTCATGTGTACTCCCAATCTTCATGATAAATCATTTAAAATTGATTTGTTTCCTATGGATAGACCTATTTTTTTCCTAAGTCTCTAACTTCTTAAACATTTCTCATTGCATAAACATCTCTCACTCTGTTTCACTATGGAACATTCTTATAATTTCTTTATGTCCTCCAGTAGTAGGAATCTTTTTTGTCTGGGCACACTACCTCGTTTCACTTGTAATGTCTTTCCTAGGTGTAAGATGAATTCTGATCTGCCAAAGTATCCTACACATTTTCTCTCACATTGTCTCTTTTATATTTTGGTAATACAACATTTTATTCCACTGTCTCAGGTTGATTACTATTTTCCTTCCATTCTTTTTCTGTCTTTTCCTCTAAGTAGGTTTAAAATTGGATTAAGTTATTTCCTCAAAGCTCCAAGGTTTTGTTTTTGTTTTTGTTTTTCTTTTTCTTTCTGAATTTTCTTCCTTGGTGCATGTTGAACAGAACCTACACTTTCACCTGGAATCATCTTTACAAACTTCTTCCCCTAATCTTGCCAGTCCTTCAACTCCTAATACAGGGTGGGGCAAAAGTAGGTTTACAGTTGTGAGTATGTGAAACACAGAGCTTCTTCTTATATTATTATTTATTAATTATTGTATTATTTTCCATAAGAACATCTGTAAGCCTGCTCTCCCCATCCCCCGTATACTCATTCCTTTATACCTTCATTTACCAGTTCTTTGTCATCCTACAAGACAGTCACCTATTAACATCTCTCCAACTTACTAGGGTTCAGGTTCTGTGTTCCAATGCAGACTAAAGTAGGCTTTTGTATTTTGGGCTGTATTTATCTCACACAAATAAAAATACCAACATTTTTAAACATTGGAAATAGTCAGGAGCAGTTTTATGAAAGAAAACATGCTTCAAATTTGTTTGTTTTATATTATGAAAGATAGTAGCCCATTATCTATGACCTGTAACAATAATCTGCATCTTATGCACAGAAAGCAAAGGATGAGAAGCACTTTCCCCTGTCCTTGTCCATGTGTTTGCTTCCAGAGCTAATACGGATGCCGAGACTAACACGCAGAAGAATGGAACCTTCGATCTATTTGATGCTTTGCTGGCTTCCAGAGCCGGGGTTTCTTCATTCAGCAGAGAGTATCTATATTTCATCACATGTAATCCTCTATTTAATTGGATCAGCCCTTTAAGCAAATTTCTTCCCAGATAGCATTCTCTCTTTCTATTTTCACATCATAGATCAGAACAACCATGCTTTTAGTTCTTCCTGCTGTTCAAAGGGGTACCAGCAAGTTGTCCCTGGGGACTAGTCAGACAGAGGAAAGCGTCCACTTGAACCTATCTCAGCCCACACAAGATTCTGGAAATTGTATTGCAAATTAACTTTTTAGATTGATAATAAAAATAAAAAGAAATTCAACAAACATAAATAAAAGTTATTAAGTAATAATTACTTAGAAGTTTTATCTAATATGAGTTGTTGGTGAGGCTTGTTATAAAGGTGAAAATTCAAGGGTTTCTCCCTTTCTGAAGGGAGGATGGTTAGATTTGAGCCAATTTTAGTTAGGAGCGCTTTCATAAAAGCATTGTATTCCTGTTTTTATATTCTTAGACTAGGAAGGGCACCATTAAAATTGGAACATTGTCTTCATTAATTAGTGTTTAGTAAACTCTCAGTATACGAGATTTTTCTCCTTCTTGTATTTAGTAACACATACTATTAAGAAAACTGCTCATTAAGGTGACTAGATCTAAGATATTAGCTGTTGGTTGTGATGCACAAAAGGCTATCCTTCTTATTATTTTAGCTAATAGGTGCCTGTCTGCAGCAATTTTGTTTCCAAATTCAAAGGCCATGTCACTAATGGGGGAAAGTAAATAAATGTAAATGATAGCCTTTCCAGTACAAATTTTCTCCTCACAATTTCCAATGCTCATTGGTATATAGATTCAAGTGAGTTTGCTTTGCCAAGATTTTCTTGTTAAATTTAGACGACCAATCAAGATAATGTAGGCTTTGGCGCTGCTTGTCACAGGGAACAGCTGGATCTTTAATCTGTTCATACTACTGGCATTAAGTCTCTTTGGTTGCCCAGAGCCAGGTAAAATACATTGTTAGTTGGAGCAATAATATTGACAATAAAACTTACCATGCAAAGAAAATGAAGGGTCTAATTGGGCCCAGGTGTCCCATGTTGGTGACGCCCTAGTTTGAAGGTGATGAAGAATGATGAGTTCACCTCAGCTTTATTCTGTCAGGCAAAACCAGGACCTTAGGGCTACAGCTGCTTGGGAAAGGATTTCTTTCATGGATTTCTCTCTATAACTAGCTTATTAATTTGTGGCAATCTTAATATTCAAGTGGGTTCCTTGAAAATATTTACTTTAAAATAGAAAACTATTTGATTTATTGGATTGAAGAGATGGAGCCGCATTTTGGGAGCCGCATTTTGATGGTGTCAGGATTTGAGTCTTGCAGTTGCTTCTGCACAAAACGGTGGGCTTTAGCAACCTCTTTTGTGGCTAGAAGGTACAGGTGTGAAAAGTTGCTAATCACAGCAGACAAAGCCCACAGGCTCAGGCTGACTTGGCGAATTGGTCCCAGCGCCTGCTTCTGCAAGACCACCTTCAAAGGCAGCTGGGGGAACTAGGCTTTTAAGTTATCTTTCAAGTCGATTCGTAGTTCTTGAGTTTCTGTGTTCTAGAGGTGTTTCGTCAACTTTATCTTCACTGCTTACCCCTCAGCTTGACTACCATGTTGCTTTCAGAGAAGAAAAAGGCTTTAGAGATCATTATCCTGATCCCCTCCCACCTCCTATTTTATAAATAAAGGAGGTGAGATTTTGAAAGGGTGAGTTGTCCAGACCACAGTTACCCGTGGTTTTGCTGAGACTAGGGGCCCCATGTCCTGGGTCCAGGTTCAGAGCTCTTTGCCTGGTGTTATGCTGGTACTCACAGACAGCTTGCCAAATGCTATCTCTCTGTGCTGTTGCAATTGCTATTTTACCACATATTCTCTGGATCTGAAATATTTTTATCTATATGAATTCCTAAAATCTCATCTCAGGCTCTACCTTGGCTCTCAATCCTGGTGTATAATCCTGATCCATTGAACCATTGCTATACAAAGTCCGTTCTGAAAGTTTCCATCCTGGCCTTCCCTTCCTAGAAGCTTTTCTCTTAATTAGAAGTTCCAAAGACAGAAAGATGCAGTTCATCTTTCAAGACTGTGCTTTCTTGTTCCACTTCAAACACGACCCAACCCTGCATTTTCTGACCCTCTGCCCAACTGAATAACTGCGCCCCCAGTAAAATGCTATGGAGGAGATTCGTTTCTTCCTTGTGGAATAATTGCTGCTCTGTACTTTTCTTATGCTCGTTATCGGATGGTGACTTATATGGGGACAGTGAGCACACACATGACCTTCAGATTTAAAGCAAAATCTCATTATAAGCCATTACAGATATTGTAGTAGTAAAGTGCTACTTTCAGCTATATGTCTAAATATAGGTATTTTTCAAGAAGCATGTACTCTCCGGAGATTACTTATTGTCGTAGTAACACATTGCCTCCTCCATGCTCACTGTTCCAAAGGCAGGTAGGTTCTGGATTTTCAGCTCCCCTGAGTAGCGGGATTTCCAAATTTAGATCGGCCAGGTCATTGCAACATAAACATTCAGACAGAGAGCCCAGAACTTTAGTTTGTCTATGAAACCAGGCCTTCAGATTTCACTCTCCCTGGGATCCTGTCTCTCCTCTGTACCTGTGTCTCCCCACTAAGCAAGAGGTACATTTGCATGTTAATCCTAAACTTGGTTGTTTCTCTCATTCTTTGGCTTCTGAATCTGGCAAAGTTTCTCTCACAAGCGCTAACAGACGCTTCAGTAAACGTGAAGCTTCCTTTCCTAACAAGTTCTGAGGTAATGATGCTGGTCCAGACACCACCCTTTGGAAAGGATTGATCTAGAAAAACATTTGACATTTTTTGTTTTTGTTTTAAAAACCACTTCCATTTTTTAAAAGAAAGTGTTTATCTTGAAATAACTTCAAATTTACTAAAAACTGTAGTAATGTGCACAGAGTTTCAGTGTACCCTTCACTCAGATGATCAATTGTTCATATTTCTGAACCATTTGAGATTAATGCTTCGGTATCTAAGCATCTCCCAATTATACCTGCTTAGCATCAAAATACTAAACTATTATCAGCTTGACTATTAACCTCACTGTTTGCTTTTTTTTTTTAAACTACTGCTTTAGTTTTGCTTTGAAAATTCAGAAAGTTATAGAAAAAGAATTTTGAATTTCAAAGATTTCCCTAAAACTTTTTTTGAAGGAGAAGTTTCCCACTTTCATTCAATTTTTGAAGAATGGAGTCAAAGGTCGACAGAAGCCCTAGAAACTAGAGGTGGTGAGTTTGAAACCATCGGCAGTGTCACTCCTGCAATGTTAGGACAGGGACAGCTTATGCTGACGTGGTACTTTCTACAGGGAAATGGCTTTATCTTCAATGTTCTTAGTGATTTATTTTGACAAGCACATGAAATGTATAGAGAGTCTGGATCTGTAAATGAAGAATGATACTAAAATTTCTTTACAGAAAATTTTCAGAAACAAAGTCTCTGTCCATGATGAGGTAAATTTGTCTTTCCTGTCTTGAATCCAAGAGGTATCTCTAAATATTGTTTTGCAGACAGTCATTTTAAGAAATTAGTTGTGAAGAAACTTTATTAATCTACAAAACTGACAACAGTCTTTCCCTCACTTACCAGTGTCAGGGGCTGATTCTACTGACTATTAGAGGCTTGGAGAAGTCTAGCACAATTGCCAGGGGCAATTGTTTTAATTTGTCTGAAGCAACTTATCTTCTTGGGACATGATTTACTCTGGGTATAGCCTAATTAATTTCAAGCCTTAGGACGAAGTAACTGATCATTTGCAAAACCTGGAGAGATAACCTGGAGTTTTCCACATGTCAGTAAAAGATTACTGCTTCTAATTTTGCAGACAGAAAACGCAAGAGACATAATAAAATGAAAGACTGCACCACAAGTCAACAGAATAGCTAAATTAGGCCTAAATCGCTTAACTCAAAGTCATGTTAGAAAAATCTCTCCCTTTTAGCTTCCCTTTCAGTTCGATTTCTGTCCCAAGGTGTGCATCCCTCCATTTTTTACACACACACGCACACACACACACACACACACACACAACTTCACGAACTTCAAAGGCGCTCCTACACAGACGAAAGAGAGCAAGCACCCGGCCTGGCTGGTTTTCCACCTTCAGACTCACAAAAAGGTTTGTTGAGGATTGTTACCGTGAGCTCAGTTAATGATGCGGACTCCATCAAGAAAACTCAGGCCCTGGCCTAATATTTAAAATGATACAGCTGCATGATAGAAACCTGCTGGTTAAAACCATTAGCTATGAGGATTCATCTAATGCTCTTTAAAACCAAACAATTTTACATGGTCATCTCACCACTACTGACATGAGAGTGTTGTGGCGTATCCCCCATCTGATGTTAGTAACTCCTCTTCTCCCCTGCTCTCTCCTACATGGAGAGTGCTCTTTGTGAGCATGGAGAGGAGCAACCGGTTTTAATGCTGATGCAGGTGAAATATCATCCAAAAGGTGGCACTGCCCTGCCTCCCCCCACTGCCTCCTCAGACTATTTTGAATACTTTAAAGTGAAGTAAATGTGGCATGTTTTTACTTTCAGAAACATATTTCTATTCCTGCGGCCCCCCATCATTGACGGTCACCCCAGCCGGAGGTTAACTTTGGGCTTCTCTGTATTCATGTGGCCTTTCCTCCCAGCAGGTTCCCCACATTAGTGATTCATTTAATAAGGATGAACTAATAGAGGAATGGGTTGGTATAAAATTTTGCACTCCTATTTATAAGGACAAAAGAAAAAAAGAAGATGCTGTCTTGGAAACAGATAAAGGGGAAAAAAGGATAATACTCCCTCTCCTTATGACTAGGATCTCACACTGAACGCTCTCCTGATGGGGAAGAGCTAAGACACCTGACGACCACTGAAGAAACAGAGTTATGAGGCAAGAAGAGCTCCCACTGAAAAGAGACACATTCAATATCTACATTGTAAAGATCTCTTTGGAATGACCTGTTTTCCCTCTTTATTGTTTCTTAGCATTTCAAATAAATGTGGATGTATAGTGACACTGAGGTTCATGGGACTCACAAAAGCGATGAGCGGCAGGGGCTTGCTCAATAAAATCCAATTCAGAGCTCAGGGGAAGGGAGACTTGCAGAGTGAGATGGCGACTTGTGCTTTAGGGCTGCCATGCTAATTCTATCTGCTCTTCTACTGATTTCACTGCTGCTCCCCTGCCGTGCTCTTGCTCTAGGCCTGCAAATAAAAACCTTTAGAGGAAATCATAAATACTTGATTTAATTAAGGCCATTACTAACCCACTTCTCGCCTCATTTCTCCAAGTGCCAAGGTATAGATTGCCTTTGAACAATGGTGATGCAATAAATACATGGGGATAATATGCAATTCCTCTTTTATGGTTTGTAAAAAATAGAGCAACACAACAAGATGCCCTGTAGCAATTAAACATTTCCTGGTCAGCAGTTTCTTTTGGAGTTGAGGTTTCTAGGGCAAGAAGCCATGGGGAGGCATTCAAACCTTTTTACTTTGGTCAAAAAAGAAAAAAGAAAACAAAAAAGCAATCCTAGCTTGGCCATCTGATTCTATGCCGAGGTATCCAGTACTGTCATTTCAAAGCCACAAGACACAGGGACTGAGCTGTTTTCTGCTCCAGTGGGACAATTTTGACTTTCATTCAGCTCTCCACGTCAATGCCAGAAAGAACCATGTGACCCTTATATTTAGTTTGAAGACTTCATAATGTTTAGCCAGATGCTGTTACTAATATTGGTAATCATTGGACAGAATGAATAAATTTTATAAACTTCTGGGTGTTTCATGGGGTTAAATATACTTTTTGTTTTTAATGAGTGACTAACTCATCCTGGTTTGCTTGGTTTTAAAACTGAAATTGCTGCATGACAAGAACCTGTTCAGTCCAGGGCAAACCAAGTTAGTTGGTAACCCCAGTTATAAATGACTTTCCAATTCTACTGTTTGATTCTTCCCATTGGGAAATTTTCTTTTGAGAAATAATAGCTTAAGTATGGGTAACATTTATTGAGTGCTTTAATATGTGCTAAGTACTGTCTAAATCCTTTACATGAATTTGTTTTTTTAATACCCTCGAAGCCCGGTAAGGAGGGTTGACTTATACAGGTGCACAGGATGTGTGCTATACAAATGCAGGATTACCATGGCACAAGTCGCCATCTCACTCTGCAAGTCTCCCTTCCCCTGAGCTCTGAATTGGATTTTATTGAGCAAGCCCCTGCCGCTCATCGCTTTTGTGAGTCCCATGGACCTCAGTGTCACTATACATCCACATTTATTTGAAATGCTAAGAAACAATAAAGAAGGAAAACAGGTCATTCCAAAGAGATCTTTACAATGTAGATATTGAATGTGTCTCTTTTCAGTGGGAGCTCTTCTTGCCTCATAACTCTGTTTCTTCAGTGGTCGTCAGGTGTCTTAGCTCTTCCCCATCAGGAGAGCGTTCAGTGTGAGATCCTAGTCATAAGGAAAGGGAGTATTATCCTTTTTTCACCTTATCTGATTCCAAGTCAGCATCTTCTATGATGAGGTGGCTCTGCTGAAAAAGGTAGATATTGTTATTACTATCCCCATTTTATCGTTGAGAAAAGAGAAGCACAGAGAAGTTAAGTAGCTTGCCTATGATCAAACAGCTAGGAAGTCATATATAAGGAGTTTACTCTGGCAGTCTTGTCTGAGAGTCCCCACATGCAGCTATTCTTAATAAGTTGCAATGGCAATCCTTACTCACATTTGAAATGCATATTCATATGTCTGCTGTCTTTACTTGCACAAAGCTGTCCTGAAATTGTCGCACTTAGGGTATTTAATCTAGTAAATTTTCCTGAATTACATTGCTTAACTACGTCTTTCATTTTTTAAGTCTCTTTTTAGCTATGCCTTGTAATGATTGTTGGACAGAGTGGTACTCTCAAAATATGTTCATCCTTCCTGGCTCAGTATGAAAATGTGATAGGATAACACTGTCCAACAGAACTTTGTATGATGATGGAAATATCCTACCGTGTGTGGCTCTTGAGTACTTGAAGAATAGCTAGTGTGACTGAAGAACTGAATTTTAAATTTTATTTCATTTTAATTAATTTTAGATTAAATTCGAATAGCTGCATGCATGCAGCTAGTGGCTACTTTATTGGATGGTGCAGCTCTTGAACCCATTTGCTTACTAAGGATATTTTAATATTTATTATGAAAATAATTCTAATTGCTTAATTGAAAGTATATCTGCAACTAGCTCCTATGTGACCAGGCCTGAAGGAGAGGTAGGAAAGAGAGAGATAAATGAGAGAGAACCACACTCACACTCTTCCTATGCTTCTTTCATCTAATAATGTTCTTATGGATGCAAGGAGGACAAGAGAGTGCATTACTTTGGGGACCATAGAACCTGCCTCTAGGTATTTTCACGGGTACCAGACACAGTAGTGCTGAGTCATTAAGATGAAGATACACACAAGAATTGTGGGTTTTTAGGAAAATGTTGCAAAAATTATCTCCAAAATGTTAATTAGCCTTAGTTATTGCCTATCTCATCTATAATCTTACATATTACATGTGTGATTAAATGCAGTTTGTTTTCTACTATTTTAATATGTTTTCACAAAAATATGTGACTAACATTTATACTAAAAGACTCAGGAAATTTCTTTAAAACAAAATCTCCTTCAAGTAATATATTATTGTCCTTTGACCTTTGATTTATTTGAATGATTGGGTGGAACAGCCAGAGATACCTAAAAGAGGGGTGATTATTAAAACAAGCTGGATGGTGAGTTTCTCCATTTAAGGTTTTTTCCTGGTCATGCTTGACTATTTTTGTCACACATCATTAGTCTTGAAAAGAATACACACAGGGAAACCACCTTCTGGTGACAACTCATTGAGAGCAGGTGTGTGTCTTTTATTGAGAGACCGTGAGCACCACTGAGGCCTTTGTTGTGGGCCAGGGCTCTCCCCAGGGCTCAGCCTTTCTCCAGAGTCTAGCTTAATTTACCTTGCAGCCAAATCTCCCTGTGCTTGCAGGAAAAATAGTTTTAAGGGCCTTTGTGCTGGCTACCACCTGACTTTCAGCTGGTAATTGAATCACCTGCATCCATCCATCCCTCTTCTCCAGTCTCACTTGTCTACTTGACAGTAATGTCATAAGGTAGAATTGTCAGCAAAAATACAGAATGCCCAGCTAAATTTGAATTTCATATAAACAATGAAGAATTTTTAGTATAAATATGTCCTAAATTTTACAGGAGACATAATTTTTAATATGTGTGTCCCAAATTTTGCATGAGAGATGCTTATACTAAAAATATTATTCATTTTTTAAAATCTGAGGTTCAAATTTAACTGGACAGCTTATATTTTTATTTGCTAAATCTGTTAATCTAGAGCATTCTCTCCAAATCTTAACAGCGAGGAAAGAGCTGATTCAACTGAAACTTTGTGGGAAGACATCACAAGTCATTTGAACAGTATGCTTTTCTTGGAGTGACTAAGACTTTGATCATGGGAATAGTCATCAAATTCAGGTCTGAGCTATGATAAAACAGTGTTGATGGGACTAATGACTTATTGACTAGCTCTGACAGAGTGCCTCATGGAGCTTCATTTAATCACCTCAGAGAAGCAATTTAAACTGCAGAAGGTCAATGACTAATTCAGAGTCTGGAACTCTTTCTTTTTCTTTTGCTTATGGAGGTGTGAAGAGAACTAAAATGAAGTTACTTCAGTTCTGGAAGTTGCTTGTGTTAGGAAGGATAAGACATACTGCTGTTAATAATTTTCAGTAGTTTATTTTTGCAACTAGGTGAGGCTATAAAACTTGTGGCATTATACTTTAAAGTATAAAAAGGAAAACATACTGATATTCCTTTACAATACACAGTACAGAGCAGAAAAAGAGAAAAGAATGTTTCATAATAAAATTCTTAGTAAGTGGAGGCAATGATATAGACATCAATGGCACTGTTCATCATGTTGCTAATGACAAAGGGGACAGGATCAGAAAAGCAACATGACCTTGAAGTCCACCTAACAACTTCTGGCCTTTTTTGAGGTAACCCTAAACTTAAGGCAAAGCCACAAGGTTCGGTCCCAAACAGCTCTTTTGTAGCTGTCTGAGTTTGTTTCATCTCCCCTTTATTCTTGGATTAGTGGCTTTAAAATGGAAATGCTGGATTCATTTCAGTTATTAGGCTGATGTAAGCCTTGTAATTCTCCCTCTTGAATTCTTGCATGCGTTGATTGTACTCTGGGAATTTTATAGTTCTTTTAAAAATACAGAAAGCTTTGCTCCATTTTTCTGATGTAATTGCTTGCATTATTTAATTCCCGACTCTATTATATTTGAACTTTTGTAGAGAAATCAAAGAGACACAAAAGGCATTCTAAATGATAAATTTTCACTTCTTCTTTTAAAATACAAATAAAACTAATTTGGAAGAAATTGGAGGGAAAGAAAATTGCTTTAACGTGGAACTTATTCTGAGTCTGAAAGTGTTGGTTTTTTAAAAGAAATACTGTGGTGACCAAAACAAATGGTGGTGAGATGGTGACACAATAATAATTGGCAGTCTCCGGTATCCAAAGCCATTTCCTTGAATTATTAATGTCTTAAAACTGACAGGGATTTCATAAGAGCAAATACGGCAAGTCCAGCGGGTGTTGTTTACATGATGCAATCACACATCTGATTGCCTGCAGGTCTCATCTACCACAGCTGATGCCTTAAAAACCCAGGGGAGGAGTTTATTTCAAGACAAGCCCACACCCATCAAGCTTTGATTAGTCCCTCCCTAGCTCGATTCCACTCATTGTCGAAAGCAGGTTGACAAAGAAAGACAATTTACCTGATGTTGTTTGCCTTACAAGTCACTCAGCGGCGGGCGTTGATACTGGATTGCTTCCTTAGACTTTGAAACGATCTTCTATTCCCCTAAAACAATACTTTAAAATTTTCAGGAAACCACTGAATTATGATTTATTGCGTATGGTAACTGAGATGTGACTATTACAGCCCGGCAACCTCCTAGGTTGTTTTTTTAGTTATGTCTCTGGGACTCAGCTGGTCCTCGATGTCGTTCTTCTCCCACCCCTTGTTAACTCAGTTTTCTCCCTGGTCAGTGCTCTTCCGGCAAGGCGAGTGGAGATGAGGGCATGGTCCCATTGTACTGGCCTCTTGAGTTGGAATGGTGACTGAGCAAAATTATATAGCCTACAGACTGTTTACTTAATCTTTATTACATGCAGATGAGTAGCTCTTACTACCCATTACATGTGGACTTCAGAGAAATGTCATGGAGTCTATGATCCTTAAACTTTGTTCATTTTATAAATTAAAAAAAAAAGGTTTTTAATGCTTGATGAGAGCAATATATTTATGAAATTTCCATTGGAGTTGTATTTATTTTTGCCTTGGGCATTAATTACAACAAACTTTGGGAATTAAATGAATGACATAATACTCATCAGACTTTTTTATTTTATAGAATATTTTATATTCTATATTTTTATATATTTTAAACATTTTATTCATCAAAACGCTATAAAACTAAATTGTTAAGAGTATCTCAATTGTAGTTCACAATTAAACTGCTAACATTACTTCAGTATTAATTTATACCAATCAAAATTTTTCCTTTGAATCCTGCCATGTACGACAATGTGGACGAAGGTTGAGGGCAGTCTGCTAAGTGAAATAAGTAGGACAGACTAGGACACACAACATATCTTTCATATGCAGAGTATGAAAAAGCCCAATTTATAGAAAGAGAATAGCGTGGTCATTGCCAGGGCCTGGCGGGGTAGCGGGTAGAGAAAAATGGAAGATGTTGGTCCAAGGGTACAAACTTCTACTTATTAGATGAATGAGTTCTGAGGACCTAATGTACAGCACGGTGATTATAGTTAATGGTACTGTGCAATGTATTTGAAAGTTGTTAAGGGAGAATCTTAAATACTCTCACCACAGAAAAGAAATGGGAATTATGTGACATGATGAAGGTGTTAGCCAAGCTATGATTGTAATCATTTTGCAACATAAAGTGTGTCAGATCAACATGTTATACAACTTAAATTTATGCAATTTATATGTCAATTACATCTCAAAGAAACTGGAAAAAAAGTTGTGGTGATGGATGATAGTGATGGCTGCACAATGGTGTGAATGTACTTAATGCATTAGAACTGCACACTTTAAAATGGTCAAAATAGTCAATTTCATGTTATGTAAGTCTTACCACAATGAAAAATTACTTTACAAAGTTATTTCCATTGAACATTCAGGATGCAATTGATATAAAATGACACTGTCAGTGTCATTTATGATGAAAAGAGGACCTGTCCTCCAAAAATTTCTGAAAAATAAATACTGTCCTATTCACAAATAAAAGTTATGAGGAAACACATTCAACTTGTACTCTCCAGTGGGGCTTGGGAAGGTAAAAATCTGATACAGGAGTGTTAGCTCATCCAAGGGTCAATCTTAAGAGGAAAGAATGGTCAAATGGTCTCTAGAAATCTTTAGTTTCAAAAATATGCCACTAGAGGGGAAAAAAGGCCTGTTTCTCATCCTAACTCATTCCTCTGTTCCTTCAAATTACCTTTCCTAAGTATGTGGTGTGTTACTGCTTCTCTCTTTTGCTGAACACAAATGTGTGTGTGTGTATATATGTGTGTGTGTGTGTGTGTGTGTGTGTGTGTGTATATATATAAAGTTGTTACAGACCTAGGTGTTAAAGGCAACTGAATTTGCAGAAAAGTTTTTTTCTTCTTCCAAATGGGAGCTTTTTAACCTTTACTGAGCAGGTTATCTTTTCAGTGGACCTTCCCTAGACCTTCATAGAATGTCCTGTACTCATTTCTTCAGCTCGGTGGAGGAAACTGCTTCTCCCACTGCCTTGGACAGCGTCCACCTTCAGTGTTTGAGGTCTTACTGCGAGAGGGGGAGTCTCAGTGTCATAAATCATGTTGGGATTTGCTCAGGCCTTTCTGAGCACCTCAGTCCAGGCACATGTGAAAAAGTTATGCCTGAATAAATGAGTTGTATTCATCTCTGACTCCTGTGTTTATGAAGATGTCCTGAGCACCTGGAAAAGCAGTCAAACTTCACTCAACACTTGACATTAACTTTAACTCCTCCTAAGGAAATAAGCACTTAAAACCTGCTGCATCATTAGATTCTCACACTTCTCTTCCTGGGAACTGTAAACTGGGAGGTTTCAGACACCCCCTTTCACTGCGTGCCCTTATAGTTGGAAAATATCTATTATTTTTTCACTGCTCAGCCTGAGATTTTGGAACATGGCTTCTTGTAAACATATTAAGGTACTTGAAATTTTTAGACTTTGTTTCTCCTCACCACGCTCCTTTCCCAATCCACCTCTCGAGGTCCTCTGAAGAGCTAATTTCTCTCTGGTGTTCAGAGGGTAGCAAGACATGACACACTGATCACACTCAGATCAGAGAAGGCAGGCACACGACTGTTATAAAAACATCGGGCAATTATTATCACTTCTTAAAGCTGTAGGAAATTTTACATCACTAGAATATTTATTGAGGAATACCTTTAACTGCCTTGTGTTTAGTCAGTCAATCAATGAGCATTGTCTCAGCACCTATATGGAATGTATTAGTGAAGGAGGGTCTGTAAGATTGCATGTGGTCTTTGCCATAATGAAGATACAATGAATGATCATCATAATAAACTCCCACTGGAAATATGCTCATGTGAGAAAACATTAACTATGAAGCAGGCAGGACGTTTGCTAGTGAAACAGAGTAAGGAAAAGCCTCCAAAGAGCTTTATTGTTAGTGAATATTAGTTTAAATGCGATAGGAAAAGTTTACGCATATTCAGAATTTATCCATCTCTGAACTACATCCAACACAGAACTGACAGCTGCATGACTATATTGCATTTTATGTATGTGAGACACACTGGAGAAATTAATAGTTGTTATTATAGAGAAATACGCATCCTCTCCTCCGGAGAGATTGTGGTGAACCCTTCCCCAGTTTGTCCTGTTTGTCTTGGCAGGCCTAATAGCATCTTCATAGCATTTCATGCAGGAGGGTGAGGGGGAAGGAACAATAATCCCTCTTTTTACTTTTATTACTAGACTGCAGCTCATTCAGAAGCTGTGGGAAAGTGGTATAGATGAGCTGTGGACAGAGGCACCACTGCTTAGATTTTGGTGTAAATGTTGACAGTAGAGAGTGAAGGTAGTTGATTGAGAGAGAATTTTCTAATTGACTTGGTGGAGGTGTTATAAGTATTCTGCTAACTAAAGACAGTATTTAACTCTTAACCACCTTTTTTTTTTTTTAGATGATAAAGTATAGTTAAATGAATATCATAAGGATGTCATTGAAGATTACAGGGAAGAAAAAACCCAGATGTACTGGATGATAATATATTTCTTTAAGCTACTATGGATTTGTGAACTGTGATCACTTCTTTTTTTAGTGTTCACTTTGTTACAGTTGTCCCAGTTTTTTCCCTTTTTCCCCCCTCCACCAAGCCTACCCCTCACCCACAGTCAATCCCCTCTCTTTAGGAATCTATAGAAACTTTCAAAGTACCCCTATCCAATTTTTACATACATTATTTCACCATGTACAATATTTTTGGGAAAAAAATCATTGTTACTATTTATTAAATAGGAAAAGTTATGGGATCTAGATCGATTCACTAAGAAAACAATTTTCCTATAGCCAATTTGCTGAAAGCGAATTTTCTACCAGCAAATTCACTAAATGATCAATATGATAACAACTATTCAAAAATAAGAACAATATGTGCATAGCCCTTGAATACATTTTTTAAATGTCCTTTAAAACATTTTTGGGAAAATAATGATTTTGATGAATTTATCATTTGACAAACTGGCCTGCTTTCAAACTGAGTGATAGATTTAGTAATTCAATATTAAAACAATGCATTTAATGAGCACATACTGTATGCTGGAAGTTGGATGCTTAACACTGAATGAAGCAGTGTTAGAGAAATTACAGGTTAATGGAAGAGAGAGTTGAGGGCATTGTCACAAAAGAGAAAGTGCACCAATAGTAGTGGTATGGGAACAAAGAGGAAGAACATAAGGGAAAAACAGCTTATTTTACCTGGCTATTGGTTCCAGGAGGCTTGTGAGAGGAGGTGATGCTTGAGCTGAGATTTGGAGGCTGAAGGGAAGTGAGCAGGTGGTCAAAATGTAGGTCAAGGCACCAGAATGTGCCATGGAAGTGGTTTTCAACCTGAAACTGGTGACAGCTAGTTGTTCCTGAAATAAATGGCCAACAAAAACAAAGTCAGGACTGAAATTTTAAAAGTTAAATAGAATGGAACAGAAAATATCAGAAGACACTAAATGTGGTAAGTATTATGTTGTAGAATTCTGAATATATATATATGTCATATTATCGAATCTATTTCTTACTGTGCATCGTAGAGTAAGAGACTGATAAGGCACGGGGGAAGGAGAAATTACGGTCAGAAGGAACCTTACATGTGGATGGATCGAGTGGGGAGGAATAATCTGATGTGAGGCTGCAGGGATAGGAACCTGGAGAATCAGAGGGGTCAGATCATAAGGGGCCCAACAGACATTCCGAGAAGTTTAAACTTTATCCCGAAGATAAAAGAAGCCAGTAAAAGGAGTCAAGGTTTAAATAAAACATTTGTTTGGTTTTTTACTGAAGAAGTTTGAAAAATTTGAGTAGTATAGAAGAATAACTATAAGAAGGAAAATTCACCACTGAACAATGACATATTTAGGACTAAAACTCAGCTCCTAGAAGAGGTACTTAGCCAGCAGGTTAGAAGCCAGCTCACCTAAAGCCTTGTCGGGTGAGTCTGTGTTTGGGGCTCCTGTGTGCAGCCTGATGCTTAGCAGTTATTATCACTCTGCTACAAATCTATGCAGATCATATAATTTAGAACGACTAATTTAAATGAAGACCAGAAGGTAAGTTCTAGTATAGATATTTGGCCTTTCCCAATTTTTTTTAAAGCATTTTATTTAAATAATCAGTCAGTAATCAATTATTGTTTCTTCTGTGAAGTATCTTTGGGTTCAGAATCCAGTTCGAATTTTGGGGTGATGCTCTTTGTGTAAGAGGGGTGATAGAAAAGTGGGAAGTTGTTTTTAAACTTCAGAAAACAAAACAATATAATCAAGAATAAAGTATACGGTCCGTAAAGGTTCTATATAAGCCACCTCTTTTATCTACTATCATTAGGCAGTAATAGCTACATATGCAGCTCTTTTTTCCAGACAGGTCCATCTATCTTATTCCTCTAAGCAACAATAACAAATGTCTCTTAGTTCAATTACTTTTTAAAAATAGATATTTCTTAAAATGGATTAGAAACCAGTTTTTAATCTGTACCATTTTACTTTGATTTCATGATTTGGACAAGATGCTAATTAAGGTATGAGCTTTGCTTTCTTTAATCTGTAAAATGAGGGGGAAGGTGTGATAATGATGTCTATCCTGCCTACCTTTCAGGGATCTTCTGAAGCACTCTGTAAAGTTATGGCATAATTATTATTATGATCCAAACTCTTCAGTTTATATGTACACACATAGTTATCATGGCTAATCTTTACATAGTGCTTCCAAGGTACTAGGCACTGTTCTAAGCATCTACATACATTAAGTCATGTAACTATCATGAAATCCTATGAGGTAGATACTATTATTATTCCCCTTTTACAGGTGAAAAAACTGTAAAAAAAACAGGTAAGGTACCAGGTGACATCTACCAAAATTCAAACCTGGGCTGTGTGTCAGAGTCTGTGCACTTAATCACAACACTACACTGCATTCCAGAAGACTCTTCAGGATTCCTGCATCTTGTAGATTTTGTGCCCCTATGTTAGACGTCATTTAAATACAATGAAAAGATCACAAGTATTTGAAGTTCTTGGTACTTCTAATACTTGTCTCATATCAATCTGTTATGGGTCACTTACCTCTGTTGTAGTCTGCCTGTCTCTGTGAATGTTTTTTCCTGTCCCCATTTTTGGCGCTTCTCATAATTACTGAGGGCCTTGAGACTCAGTTAAGTAGATACCATTATCTTTTCTTACACAAACACTACTGACACCAAATGAGTGACTTTTTTTCCTCACACCAACCAGCTTTCCACCTCTCCGGACACCAACTGATATCTTTAATTCAGTTTAACCCTGACACTATCTGCTTGAAGTTAGCACAGTCCTACAGGGTAAGGGCCCAGTTCCTGAAGACTTCCCCTACATGAGACACCAATCGCAAGTCTGACCCACTGGACATCTGACCAACAAGCTATAAATTGGTGTTCCCATGATCCCCCAGATTCAATAATTTGCTTGAAAGGCTCACAGGACTCAGGGAAACACTTTATTTACATTTGCTAGTTTATTATGAAAGGTGCAACTCAAGAATATCCAAATAGAAGAGATGAAAAGGTAAAGTCTGGAAGAAGGGGAATGGAACCTCTGTGCCCTCCCCAAACACATCACGTCAGCCTTCCAGTGCCTCCGCGTGTTTAGCAACCTGAAGTCTTTCAGAACGTCCCCAGTTTAGGGTTTCCGTGGAGTTTCCATTACATAGGCACGATTGATTAAATCACTGGATATTGGTGATTAACTCAGTCTTCAGCTCCTTTCCTCTCCTAGGAGGTTGGAGGTGCATGACTGAAAGCTCCAACCTTTTGATCACATGGCTGGTTCTTCCTGCTACCAGCTGCCATCCGGAAGCTATCCAGGGGCTCACCAAGAGTCGCCTTGTTAGCATAAACTGTTAGGATTTAAAAGGGCTTATTATAAGTAACAAAAGATGCACCTCTCTCCTGTATCACTCAGGAAATTCCAAGCATTTTAGAAGCTCTTTGCCAGAAATGGAGGATGAAAACCAAAAATATACTTTTCATTATATCACAGTATTACAATAGATTGTTAGAATTAGGACTAAAATCATTAAAATGATCATAAAAGAAGCTTGAGGAGTAGTCTATAACTGCTGTAGTAATTCTTGCATGAACTTCATACTATCCTGATTTACTTTGCAGTTTTTCATTGACTTTGTTCTGTGTAGCCTGTTAACAGCTACCTGTGGTGACCATATTACCTAGATTTGAAACACTTCTTGTTTGAAATAGTTGTTTCCATAGTTAGAGTAATTTCAGTTCGTATATTCCAATTTTGGTTCAAGGCTTTTGTTCCTATTCAAATAAGTGTTTTCCAGAGGAGAGAAGCATTACTGAATTCCATTATATCAACAAGAAAATCAGACCTCTGGATTGCAAATCGGAAAAAAATGTTCAATAGTTGTTTGTAGTCTTGGGCTTATTAATAAGAGGAGCAAAGTTCCAAAAGGAACACAGGGATTGGGGTAGAAAAGGCCCATTTCATTGGGGTTACCCAGCCCCTTTTCCGAATGCGCCCCCTGAGCCTATGGCCAGTTCCGGTATTGGTTTTGAATGACTCGACCGGCAATGTTTCTCAGGCCTCCCTGTCTGGAGAGTCCACAGCCTAACGACTACACAACCGGGGATGTTTTTTTGACTTTTGGCACAGGTGTCAACTGCGGAAGACACCCATGGCTCTGGTACTGCTAGCTCAGGACCACAATATTTCTTTGTTTTTATAGGTCCTCATACATCAGATGAAATACCAGATAATTATGTAAAATACTTTGGATGGATCCCAGACTGAAAGGTTTCAAAAGACAGATTCATCATATACTAAAGGAATGTATAGGACTTACTTGTACTCTTACTAGATAAACAGGACATTACCGAACAAGATTTTATTCTGAAAGAGGAACACAAGCAGGAGGAAACCCCACAAAGATGTTGGGACCGTTCATATGTTTCTTTCTCCTCTCCCCAGATTCTTGCTGTTCTCCCCTCTCCTCTCGACTCTTTCTTTCCCAGTTCAGTCAGCCACAGTTATCCTTGTAATAATAAGTGTTGATCTATGTGTAAAGTTTAGGCACGTGTTTACTTACGCACACTGTACATTTGCACTCAGTTTTAAATTATTGTTCCCACAAGTCCTCTTTTCAAGGCTTTCCTATGTTCAAAGTATCACTGATCCTATGGTTTATTTTTGATTGCTTGCCAGCTGAGCTAGGAAAACTGTCCAGAAGCTGTCTTGAATATTCTTGTAGATTTTTATATCCATAAAGGTAAATACTGGCTATGGCTGCTTTTGGGTATTTAAGGGGTTATTTTTTGTTTGTTTTTGTTTTTTATTTCAAGGAACACTCAAGGAGCCTGTAAAATTTGAATTAATTTAAGCATATAATCAAATAAACAGACGAAGTTTACATCACACCAATAAAAGAAGAAAAAAAGTAAGAAATAACTCTTCCATCTTATATAAGCATCTGTAAAAGTCATTGTATTTAATTAGGTCCATTAACTACTTCCTAACTTTTAAAATCTTTAATTTTCCAGGGCCTGGCTGTAATGTTCAAGAGTTTTAAAATCCAAGTATGATTGTATGTCCTGTGGCATCTCTATCATATCTCCTGAATATTTAAGCTTCGAAGGGGAAGAAGTGTATCGAGATCACTCTGACATGTAGTGTCTGTGTTCTTGATCTATTACCCCAAAGCTTCGGGAAGATATAATGTTAACCATGGACCATGTTTTACTGTTGTCCTTGACTAAGATCTGGCAGGAGAATCCCTCACATTATTTTGCCTTCTTCTTCAGCAAGAAACAAGAATCTAGAAAACCCCAGAAAAAGATCTACCTATATTTTCCTCTGAAGGCAAAGAAACCAGTACCCATAAGTTACCTACCTGTGAAATGAAAAAAAAAAAAAAGAAAGAAAAAGAAAGGTGGGGTGTACTACAAAATGGAGCTTCCTTACACTGACTTTTCTGCAGCTGACCAGACCACGGGCTTTGTGAATGCAGACGAGACCCAAAGAACCAACTTTCTGATGTCATTTTAGCTCAAGCTAAATGTTGTAGCTAATGATGTTTGCAACTAAATAGAAAATTGTAAGAAGGCTCAGTTAATTGCAAATCAGTACCATCATCCAGGATAGTTGGGAAACTGCTCAGCTTCTCACCACATACAAAAGACTTACTGGTTAATCTTAGTCATATCAATAAAATGATAATAAAAATAGAAAACATATTAAATATTTATTATATGCTAGTCATTGTAATAAGTGCATTAAGTGCATTATCTCATGTTACTCACGAAACTCCATAAAGTAGGTACTATTTATCCCAATTTAATTTTTATTTATTTTCAAAAATCAATTTTAAGGAAGCATAATTTGAGGGCAATAAACTACACATATTCAACAAGTTTTGAGAGAGAGATATTCTTGTGAAGCCACAACCATAATCAAGGGACAGAACAATTCCAACACCTGTAAAAGTGCCCTTGTGCCCCTTCACAGTTCATTTTTCCCTCTGCCTCTAGCCCAAGGCATTACTGCTCTGCTTTCTGTCACTGTAGGTTGGTTTAGTTTTGTATATAAATTTTATACACAATTTTACTGTATGGGTCTGGCTTCTTTCACTCAAATAATGATTTCGAGATTTATTCTTTCAGTTGTGTGTGTCATGAGTTCCTTTGTTAATTAATTTATTTTTAACGTCTATGAATATGTCATGTTTATTTATCCATTCACCTATGGATGGTCATTTGTTTGTTTTCAAAATATTTGTCTTTTGCTTGGTTTTTACTGGGCCATTTGTCTTCTTATAGAATTGTAATAGTTATTTATGTGTTCTGGATATAAATTCTTTGCCATGTGGATATATTAGAATATTTTATTTTAGCCTCTGGCTTTAAATTTTTATTCTTTTAACAGCAGTTTTCAAAAATCAAAATTTAAAAATAATTGTTGGAGTCCAATTTAGTAATTTTTTCTTTTACGGTTGTTTGTATGCCTAATTTAAGATATCTTTGCTTACCCCAAGGTTACAAAGATTTTTGCTGATGGCTTCTTCTAGGAGTTTTATAGTTTCAGGTTTGATATTTAAGCCTATGATTCATTTATGAATAATTTTTGATACGATGTGAGGTAAGAATTGGTGTTTATTTTTTTCCCACACAGTGCATATCCAGCTGTCCAGCAACATTTTGTTGAGAAGAGTTTCCTTTTGTCATTGAACTGTCCTAGTATTTTTGTCGAAAAAATCAGTTGACCACATGAGGTGAGCCTTTTTATAAGTTCTGCTCTGTTCCATTGATATATATGTCTGCACCTTTACCAATACCACTCTGCCTTGGTTATTGTAGTTTTATAGAAAGTTTTGAAATCAGGTGCGGCAGAGTGAAGTGAGTCCTACAACAGGTTTTTAAAATGATTTTGGCTATTTGGGGTCCTTTGCATTTCCATGTACATTTTTAAATCAGCTTGGCAATTTTTGCAAAAAATCGGCAGGGATTTTTGATTGGGTTGGCATGGAATCTACAAATCAACTTAAGGGAGAATTGATATTTAATAAAATTGAGTCATCTGATCATTGAACTACTTTGGTTCTACGTTTGTTTAGATTTTGATTTTTCTTAGAAATGTTTTCTGATTTTCAGTGTAGGGGTCTTACATTTTTAAAAATTTATTTACATTTTATCTTTTTAAATATTAGTGTAAATAGAAATAATTTTTTTCATATTTGAACTGTCTGCTAATGACATCAGAAAAGATAGGATTTTATTTATTAACCTTATACCTTGTAAACTTTGATAAATTCACTTAGTTCTAATAGTTGTTTCATTGATTCCCTTGGATTTTCTATGTGAAGCAATTAAAATCAGAAACTTACCATATGCTTGTCTTTTACTTTAAATCTAAAATATCCTCCCAATTTCCCAAAACCATCAAGTGATTGTCTTTTATATTTTCCCAATGTTTATAAGTATTATCTGTAAAAGAATTGGAATGCCTTATTATTATTCCTATTTTATAATGAAGAAATTGAGACTATGGGACATTAATAAACTTGCCCATTGTCACATAGTAGCAGGTGAAAGCCGTATTTTAACTCCAGTTCTCTTTTAATTTAGAACTTATACTACATATGCATATATGAAATTTACCAGAGTGCTAAATGAGTTTACTAAACATTAACAGTTTAGTTCAAAATGACATTTTCTGGTTTACTACTTGGATTATGATATTTCAGTGACAATGAGAGGTACCATCTGATTGAATGTCATTTGTTTTAGTTTAGTTTTGTTTCTTTATTTTTGTTCAATTTATTTTTTACCTGGTATGGACATGGTCAAGAGATATAGTAATTGTATCTTTGCCCCACTCTTAGACATCAGAGTTATTTGCTAAACAGAAAAAAAGTATTCCACTGTAAGAAGGGAAAAGATAATCAAAATAATTTATCACATATACTTAAAACTTAAAAAGTGAAATTTTTCCAGGAAGCAATTTTCAAAGACATATTTAACATTAAGATGAAAGATATGCTTCAAACTATACATTCAGATATTTGTAGTGTTTCAGGTTTTGGATAATAAAAAGGGCATAACTAACATGCATATCTTTTCACTACCGGTATTCTTTTAAGTCCATGTGACATTAGGGGCATGTATATTTTTTTCTAGAAAATAAATATATTAACAATAGTTAATTGTTTAGTTTTTAGCTTTAATGAGCTCATCAGATTTAATTACATGTGTTAGAAGTTCATTTAGTTTATTGATCTTTTTAAAGAGCGAAGTTTAGATTGTTGATTTTTGCTACAGATTTAGAACATTTTTGGCTGTGTCTCTTTTTTTGTCTTTTATAAATTTCTGATTTTATCTTAATCTTTTTTTTGGTACTTTATTTGGATTTACTTGGTTGCTCCTTTTCTAGCTTTTTGAATTCAAAGCTTAATTCATTTATTTTCATTGTATCTTGTTATGGCACATATCCTTTGAACATCTCCTACAGCTTTTGATATATAATGTTCTTATTTGTGTCCATTTCTAAATAGATGGTAATGGCAGTTTTGATTTACATCCTAGCCTGGGTTTCCTTGAAAGCCGTGCCTGAGGCGGAGCTTGGGTGTAGGTAGTTTATGGGGGAGTATGAGCCTAGGCCTCAGGTGTGGGGGATGGTGGGAATAAATGGGGGAGAAAGAAATATGAGGACCAGGATGCCCCAGCAAGATGGGCAAAGGTGCTTAATCTCCTGGGATCTTTGGAGGAGCCTTTTGAAATATGTCTTAGAATTGTCCACCTGGAAACAAAATGTGGATGCACTTATCCATCAGCTCCCAATTTTCAATAGCTCAAGGGCAGTTGTAAGGGTCTTAAGTCCCTTGTACTTCAAGGTTAAGCATACGAAAGTATGGAACAGATTCCTACAAGTGCACCATGCCGCAACATCAGGGAAGGCCCGGAGCAGGAAGAGAGATAAATGGATGTGTATGACCCAAGGCCATGGTGCTCCCCGGTGCACATGTGTAAATATACCCAAAGCTTGTGTGGATCCAGTTGCCACAGGTGTGGCTGCAGTAAGAGAGGGTGCTCAGCGGATGTGAAAGTATACTAGCATGAGGAAGGAAAAATAATTTTCCCTCTATTCTTTTAGGTTCTTGGGTAAGAACCCTCTGTAATATAAGACAAGTAGCCAGAGAAAAACAAATAGAAGTTTAACAACATGTGCATCTCCTGTACTACCTGGGAGACATCCAGGAAATGGAGTAACTTCCAGTGGCCCAAGATCTCAGCTTAAATGTCACCTCTGGCTAAAGACAAGAAGGTGTCGGTGGTGGGACAGTTATGAGAAATTACCAGGCAAAGCACAACAAAGAAGGGTATAGCTGTTAGCAGATTCAAGTGCTGCCTTAACCACTGATAAGACTTTCTACGGATTTGTTCATCCTCCTCTTCTTGGTACAGAAAGAGACACTCTTACAAATGGAGGTTTCGCTTATAAGCCTAAATTTCTCTTATGAAAGAGTGGCTATTACTTAGTTTTCATACCCTCTGTCATGTTCACTGTTTCTTAAAAATAATCTACCTAAAATAATCCATATGCCAAAGAGTGGCATATTTTAGGGTGGTACTTTCTGCTTCTTGGCACAAGGTATCCGATATAAACTTTTTAAAAAATAAAAGGCCATTTAGGGATGTATTTTATTTAATATTTATATATATATGTAATTTTTTTTCTTTTTGCTCTCCTTCTGCTGTTAGTTTCACATTTTGCCCATCAGTTTTTTAGGATAAATTCCATACTGCTTTTTTCAGTTGTGTCTCTTCCAAATATTTAACCACTCTTAACATGGAAGAGATCCTTTCTTGAGAAGAAAGTTGGATTTTTCAGAAGGAAACAGAACTAAAATTTATTTACACTAAGATCTAGTAACTACTAATATCTGGAATATTTCTCAAAATCCTTTTATCAGAATGAAATGTTTGGCTTCCCTGACTCCATCTTGTTCAAACCTGCTTTGTTCCCATGGCCATTAGGTTAATAGCTTCTGCTTAGCGTTGCATGTTAGCATGAGAGGGACTTTGCTTGCACCTAGAGTTTTACAGAAACTGCCTTTCCCAAGGAAATAAGACAAATATGTGTTGCTTACCGTTGTGATCACACAGCAGCTAGAGTCAACAGACTAAGACCGAAGAAGTTTCACAATCTTCCTTGGACCCCTGCTGTACCCAGGTGTCTGGGTCATCGATTACCTCTTGCCCCTCTCATTTTCCACTTCCCTTGATATAAAATAAGCCTAAATTCTATACTTTCTGCTACCTTCTTGGCTTGCTGACTTCCTGAATAAAGTCACTTTCCCTGCCCCAACATTTTGTCACTTGATTCTTTGGCTGTTGAGTGGCAAGTGGGATGAGCTTGGACTCAGTTACATCCTCCCAATCACATTTAATAAGCCAGTATTTATTGTGCATTGTGATCAACACTACAAGAAAATGTACAAAGGGTAATGGGAAGATAGAGGAGAGAAGAAATAAAACTAGATAGTTCAGAAAGGAGCCAGAGATGATTTGACTTCTGAGAGGGGCCTTAGTAAGTGGATAAAACTTCCCTGGCACACAGTATAGTATGAGCGAGGTCCAGAGATTTGAATAAACTCCGCATGTACAGAGAATGGATGGCACTTACTTCAGTAGGGAATCGGCTTATCTTGTCTGTATACTCTGGGCCTCTGAATTTTTTCTATAATTTCCAGCTGAGGTCTACCTTGCCTAATCACCTATCCAGAATAATAACTAAAATGACTATTATATGTAATTTGTGAATACAACAGAGGATTAATTAAATTAAAAGCAATGGAAGATACTGGGGAATAAGAATTGCATGTGGTTTATTATAGTCCAACTATATGTAGTCCATACATAGCTATACACCTCAATATGTTTTGGTCAATGATGGACTGCATATGCAACAGTGGTCCCATAAGATTATAACGGAGCTGAAAAATTCTTATTGCCTAGTGACATCATAGCCATCGCAAGTCATAGTGTAAAACGTTACTCGTGTTTGTGGTGATGCTGGTATAAATAAACTGACTTTACTGCTAGTCATATAAACTCTAGCACATGTAGTTAGGTACAGCACAGAATACTTGATAGTGATAAACAGTGATGTTACCAGTTTATGGACTGTTCTGTACCTTGTATTGTAGAGTGTTCACTTTCTACTTACAAACAAAATTTTGTTGTAAAACAGTATGCATGTTACCCCAGGGGCAGCCTCATACACCTGGTCTTTACTGAGTCTATTGATTGCATCATTTTTCCTTGTGCCTGATTTTATCTTGTGTTATTTTACAAAGTGAGTGTAGGTTAAGCGTACAGTGTTTATAAAGCCTACGGTGGTGTGTAGTGAGTCCTGGGCCTTCACGTTCACTCCCCACTGACTTACCCGGAGCAGTTTCCATCCTGCAGGCTCTGTTCATATTAAGCGTCCTACACAGGTGTACCATTTTTATCTTCAATATTGTATTGTCACTGTAATTTTTCTATGTTTAGTTATGATTAGATACACAAATAATTACCTTGTATTACTATTACCTATAGTATTTGGTACAGTAACAACCTGTTACATAGATTTTTAGCCTAGGAGAAACAGGTTGTACCATAAAACTGAGGTATGTATTAGGTTATACTATCTAGATTTGTGTGAGTACACTTACTCTATGATGATTGCACAATGACAAAAATCACCTAGTAATGCATTTCTCAGAATGTATCCCTGTCGTTTAGCAGTACATAATTTTATAGTTCATATATATAATACATATGTAGTGTGTGTGTCTGCATATATATGCAGTTATAGTATGTCCAGAAAGTATCCAGCCATGTACTATGAAAAATAGAGACATCCATTGACGAAGATACAAGATACAAGAAACATTGAACACAGAACAATGATGCCTCAGTGCCCTTCAAAATAGGCACCTTAGGACCTCACATAGTTCTCCCAATCGCCATCAGTTGCCCTGTCACATTTTCCCAAATCTCATCAATGGTTTGAAATCTTTTCCCTCTCAAAGGTGATTTTATTTTTGGGAAAAGCCAGAAGTCACAGGGTGCCAAATCTGGACTGTTGGGGAGCTGAGTCACCTGTTTGATTTGATGCTTCACGAAAAAACTGTGCATGAGATGTGATGTATGTGTGGGTACATTTTTGTGATGAAGCTGCCCATAAATGTGGCCTTCTGAATCATCTGAATAGTTTCTGTGGAGGGACGTTCAAGCTTAATGCAAAATTTGAGACAGATTCCTTGTTCTATTCACTCACTCATTTTGAATGTGACAGCCAAACAGTACACATCACTCAATGGCATCTACTGCCCCCACTGACGAGTACAGTGCAGTCGTCATTGTTCACAGGTGCACATTCCACTCCACTCTCCTTGGCTGCCGGGTTACATAGATGTTGCACAAACTGTTCTCATTATATTAACAACGGCTGGACTTTTTCTGGACAGACCTCATATAGTACATATGAAACGAGTATAACTTTTATTTTACTTTTACTGGAGAATGGGAAAAAAGCTTTAGCTATATATGATCAAGAAAAGTGTCTCTCTTCTGCTCTAATTTTTGTCTAGTTTTCAGGCTGTTCTGAAGGTTCTAGATTGCTATGCTCTGAAATAATTGTTTCTTTGTAATGGTGTCTTTTATAGACATCCTAATGCTTGATGCTGCATAAATTTGATTCTACTGTAAGACTAGATTTTATTAACTGTTTTTCTAGGGAGGCTTTGCTAACCCTCAATGTAAGGTGTAGAAAGCCTGCCTCAAATTACTTGCTAGCCAAAAGAGAGCTTTCCTCTTTATTTCTTCTATTTTTTAAATTATTTATTTATTTATTTATTTATTTATTTATTTATTGTATTTTTCTCATTACCATTTAATACTCTTATATGCCCCGTCCCCCAGCAGTCACCACGCTGTTGTTCATATCCATGAGTCTTTTTCCCTTTTTGTTGAATCCCTCCACCCTCTAACTACCCCCACCCTTAACTGTCATCCTGCTCTTTATCTATGATTTTCTAGTTCTAAATTCTGTCTATTTTCCTTGTTAGTTCAGTTTGTTCATTAGATTCCACACGTGAGTGGAATCATAGGGTACTTGTCTTTCTCTGACTGGCTTATTTCACTTAGCATAATGTTCTCCAGGTCCTTCCATACAGTTGCAAAGGGTAAAATTTTCTTCTTTTTTAAGGCCTAGGAGTATTCCATTGTGTAACTGTCCCATAGTTGTTTTATCCACTCATCTATCGATGGACACTTGGGCTGCTTCCATACCTTGGCAATTGTAGATAATGCTGCAATAAACAAAGGGGTACTTACATGCTTCTGAATTAGTGTTTTGGGTTCCTTCAGATACATTCCCAGAAGTGGGATTGCTGGGTTGAAAGGCAGATCTATTCTTAATTTTTGGAGGTATCTCCATACTGTTTTCCACAGTGGCTGCACCAGTCTGCATTCCCACCAACAGTGCAAAAGGGTTCCTCTTTCTCCACATCCTCGCCAGCACTGGTCGTTTGTTGATTCATTGATCATGGCCACTCTGACCAGTGTGAGGTGATATGTCATTGTGGTTTTAATTTGCATCTCTCTGATGATTAGTGATGCTGACCATTCTTTCATATGTGTGTTGGCCATCTGTATGTCCACTTTGGAGAAGAGTCTATTCAGGTCTTTTGCCTATATTTTAATTGGGTTTTTTTTTGTTGTTGAATTTTGTAAATTCTTTATAAAATTTGATTACTCCTTATTAGATGTATTGGCAAATATGTTCTCTCATTCTATGGGTTTTTTTAAATCTGTTGATGTTTTCCTTTGCTGTGTAAAACCTTTTTAGTTTGACATAGTCCCATTTGTTTGTTTTTTCTTTTGTTTCCCTTGCCTGGGAAGATAAATCTGACACAATGTTGCTGTGAGCAATGTTCCAGATTTAAGCAATTGTAACAGGGACATTCATAGTATTATACACCTATATCAAAAAACAAGAAAAAGATCAAATGCACAATCTAACTTTACACTTAAAGGAACTTGAAAAAGAACAACAAACAAAGCCCAAATTGAGTAGAAGGAAGGGAATAATAAAGATCAGCACAGAAATAAACAAAACAGAGTCTAAAAAAATGATACAAAAGACAAATGAATACAAGAGCTGGTTCTTTGAAAAGATAAACAAGATTGAGAAACCTTTAACCAGACTTACCAAGAAAAAAAGAGTCAGGACACAAATAAATAAAATCAGAAATGAAAAAGGAGAAATAACTACTGACACCAAAGAAATACAAGGGATTGTGAGAAAATAATATGAACAGCTATATACCAACAAAGTGGACAACCTGGATAAAATGGATAAATTCCTAGAAACATACAATCTTCTAAAACTAAATCAAGAAGAATCAGAAAATCTGATTAGACAGATTACACTTAATGAAATTGAAGCAGTGATTAAAAAAAACTTCCCAACAAACAAGAATCCTGGACCAGATGGCTTCACAGGGGTATTTTACCAAACATTCCAAGAAGAACTAACATCTCTCCTTCTCAAACTATTTCATAAAATTCAAGAGGAAGGATGGTTCCCAAACTTATTTTTACAAAGCCAGCATTATCCTAATTCCAAAACCAGATAAAGATACTACAAAGGAAGGAAATTATAGGCCAATATCCCTGATGAACATAGACACTAAAATCCTCAATATATTAGCCTATGAAATACAACAATGCATCAAAAAGGTCATACATCATGATCAAGTGGGTTTTATTCCAGGGATGCAAGGATGGTACAGTTTCCACGAATCAATAAATGTGATTAACCACATAAACAAAATGAAGGATAAAAACCACATATTCATATCAATAGATGCAGAAAAAGGATTTGATAAAATCCAGCACCCATTTATGATAAAAACTCTCAGCAAAGTGGGATTAGAGGAAACATACCTAAGCATAATAATGGACGTATATGACAAACCCACTGCCAGCGTCATACTCAACGGGCAAAAACTATAAGCGTCCCCCTTAAGATTGGGAACAAGGCAGGGATGGCCGCTTTCATCTCTCTTATTCAACATAGCACTGGAAGGCCTAGTCAGAGCAATCAGACCAGAAGAAGAAAGAAAAGGCATCCAAACTGAAAGGAAGAGTAAAACTACTCTTTATTTGCAGATGGTATGATACTGTACATAGAGAATCCCAAAGATTCCACTAAGAAACCATCAGAACTGATAAATGAATTCAGCAAAGTACCAGGATGCAACAGTAATTTCCTCTTTATTTTATAGTTTTATAGCTCTATAAGTTTGTCTGTTCAATTAGAGCACTTGACTATTTTCATTCTTAGTGTATTGAGTCAGAGGAAAAGGGATTGTTAACTATTTCTACTTCCTGGAAAGTGAGAAAACGTCCAAACATAGGCCAAGTTGAAGAAAGCTACTTTAATTTGGAAAAATATAAACTTGTTGATTCTCCCTGTGTGTCATAAGGATACCTATCTTTTGGCTATAACAGCTTGTGCTTTACTTTAATTAAAGTAAAAATTTTAACCATTTGTTACCCATAGACACATTTATACAGACACTGGGTTTTAGAGAACTGTCATAACTAGATCTGAGATTTTTAAAAGATTTTGCTCTGGTGGTAGTATAAAAAATGGAATGGAGAAAGACTAGTCAAATAAGAGATGATGAGAGCCAATATTGTTATATTCTAAGAAAAGGTAGAAAGGATGGAACAGATTTAAGATGTATTTAGAATATAGATTGGCCTAGACTTACTGACTGATTAAATTTGGAAGATGAGAGAAAAAGAGGACATATGGACAATTCTAGGGAAAATAACTCTGAGTTTAAAAACATATGATTGTTTCTCATTATTTTTTAAAAAAGCTAATTGGCCTGCAGATTTAAATGTTAAATCATTTAAGGAAGAAAATAAATCAGTACAGTTTCTTACTTTAAAATGGGAGAAAAAAAATCTCAGTGGTATGAATACTATGACCCAAATTTCAGAAACATGACTTAGCAAATAGAAGGGCTCTGTATGATCCTTACTATGTTTCTTTATTTTAGCGAGGTTGAAGGGAGAGAATTATGTAGGGAGAATAGACTCAGGGTGAGCTCAAAAGTAAGAAAAGTTGCAGGCAGACTGCATAACTGGCAGGACTGTAGTATGTACTGAAAGAGAATATGCAGAATAATGAGACCCGTTTAAGTAAAAAAAAAATCAATACCCTTTCATATTTTCCTTTAAATATTTAAAAGCGATTGGTGAAAACTAGGTTTTCCAAAATCAGAAAAGATTTTTGTAATTGTCAAGATTAAAAAAAGAATTGAGAAAACCTTGTTTGTTCTTTGGATCTTTTAGTGAATGATCATTGAGAAATTATGAATTAATATATTATAACACAATTTCACATCATTGATGATACTAATGTATACTATTTTTAAAATCTCCTATCTCTCTTTTTACCCTTTTTCTCTTGGCCATTTTCTCTTAACAACCAAATTGAACTAGGTGTAATAATAAATGCTTCATAGACAGAAAAAAATTGGAGTGCCTTGTCCACAAAAGATCTGTTCATCATTATGAAGATTCTCTTAGAATTGACTTATCCTGATAGGGCAATGGTATTTTCTTGGAAAAAAAAAATTTTACATAATGTGAAATATTTGTGTGTATTGTTTTTTTGGGGAAAGAAATATGTTTGTTCTGGCTAAAAACCAGATGCTAACAGACCATATTATAGCTAACTGTGAGAACATCTCTACATGCCTGGTCAATAAACTTCCATAATTGGTGTACTTTTCATTCCCAGTCAAAAGAAGCCATCAAAATTATTTGTGTCCTCTCTCCTGGAATTAAATGCAGGGACGGCCCTTGGAGGCAATACATCCACAATATTAGTCTCTCTCTTTTTTAAACTGGTTTTTAGAATCCTTAAGTGCCCATAATTTTGGATTGGTAGAAAATATTTGTACTACAAATTGTCAGAACCTTCATTAAGAGATAATTGCTTTTAATAGAGCAGGGAAGACATGCTAGTGGTAAAGAACACTTTATATTATGAGAATTAAAGCAATTATCTGACTACTCCAGGCAAATAACACTTTCTTTTTTATCAGTATCTGTCTAATTTGAAATGTTTTTTTGTCTTAAAGTCTCCAAAAAATTTCTTTACTCTTTCATTAAATTTAATGTGTGTGACTACACTGTCTTAATGATCCTAATGTAACGGGGTCCAGAACTTGGGGCATCCAGGAAAAATACAGGAGGATATCCACCCACTACAAGGCAGGCCACCATGGGGGATGGGACACATGAAGCAGGGCCTTCTAGAATTATTTTGCAGATCAATAACAGTAGGCTAGCTTCACACTTGATATGCAAAAATATTTATTTGCATATCAACAAGGCATGCCAGAAAGGTATGCATAACTAACCCAGGATATAATTGGGAGGCAGCTTCCGTCCCTCAGCCCACCCTGTCCCCCTTCGTTATAGCACCTATGAGAGAATCTTGGCAATGGTTCACTCCAGCCACTGTGCAATGCCTGCCTGGACTAACTATGGTAGCCAAGAAAGGCAGAGAGTACGGGAGTGTTAGCAGGTGTAGCCGATTGTGGGATGAGTCAGAAATAGGATCAGAGAGGAAGATTCGCTCCAGGATTTAAATCCAGGCGCAGCAGCCATGCTGGGGCTTACCCACGCAGTTTTAGGAGTGGAGAGGGGTCTCCCTTGACTGCATGGCTTGGGGAGCAGGAAGGCGAGATGTAGCAGTCATATAGAGCTCTCTCTTAGCAGTTTGGAAAACATGGGGGGAACGATGTGAGACTATGCGGGAAGGAAAGGGGTGAAAGGACTCTTGGTAGTGGGCCATGAGAAGGTGCCACATGGTTTTGGATTAAGAACTGGAGATCACGGTGACATAGCCGTGGTGCTGGGAACCGTGGGAGGCCTGCTCAGCTAAGCACAGATTACTGAGAGGAACTGGGAATCTAGATGAGCTATGTACTTATGTTTCTTTTCCTGAGATTGAGTACCCTGACTGGCCTAACTAGGCTAAAGGGGAAAGGCAGGACTGTGGGTGTTTTAAAGGGACTTTGAAATTTAACAGCAACATTCCTCCATAATTCTGAACCTATATAACTTTTGAATAAATAGTTCCCTTCCTGTTCACCCAACTGGCATTGAGAGCCATAATTCCTAAGGGTGGTGGGCAAAGAACCTAGCTAGAACAGAGGGATCTCAGGAGGGGTGGGGGGCATTGTTTTGATAACAGTATCTGGGAATCTCCAAATGGGTCCATTCGGTAAAACTAATGTGAGTAGATAAAAAGTCTTCCTTGCATTAAATCTACATCCTTAGGAAATATTAAATTTATTATTATATGAATTATTAAAAAGTTAATTATATCAAATAATATTGTGTAACTCTCCTATATACAAATTTATGAGTTAGGGTGAAAGAATTATTTATTCTGTAAGTAGAACTTATTCTTTCTGTTACCAAATCTGCCACAAATACTCTCATCACACCATTAACTTCTATCCCCACAGGAGAAGCAGGAAAGTAATTTTTAAAAAGCAACAGTGGGAGATCATATATTCTCCAAGATGGTGGCCTCGGTAAACACGCCACACCTTTTCACACAACTGCATAAATATTACAACTAAACTATAAAACAACAGTCACTCAGAACCATCAGAAATTGAGCTGAATGGAAGTCCTACAGCTGCAGAATCGAAGAAGAAACCACATCCATCCAGACTGGTAGAGGGGCAGACTCATGGAGATGCAGAGACATGGAACGGACTGGTCCCACACCCACATGTGGTAGATAAAAAATTGGGAGGGATATCTCCAGAGTGAGGGGTCCCAATAGCACACCAGGCCTGAGAGCCCAGGGTTCCAGTAACAGGATGATAAGTTCCCATAACTTCTGGCTGTGAAAACCAGTGGGGGTTGAGACAGTGGAAGGAACTGCCAGATTCCCAAAGCAGCTCCTTTTAAAGGGCCCACACATGGATTTACTTACTCACTGCCTCTGAATCCAGTACCTGGGCAGCAGCTTGAAAGGCACAAGTGGCATATGGGGAGACTGGCCTCAACGTAGGAGCTAAGGGACAGCTTTTTCTGAGATAGAACTACTGGTAGAGACATTACTCCTTTTCTGAGCCCTCCCCACAGAGAGCCACAGGGCAGCAGGCCCATATCTGAGACTCCATCAACAAGGCTTACACCATTTGCCCCACCCTCATGATTCCCTGAGGCTCTGCCCCACCCAATTTACAGGCCCAACCAAGCTGTAAACAGTGGATTTTCCATACGAAGGGCTTGTGTTGGCTAATGCCTCAGACCTTCCTAAATCCTCTCAAACAAGCAGCAGCTGGCCTCAGCAAGCCTTCATACCTCTTTTGAAGTGGTCCCAGGCCTGGTACTAGCAGCAGCTGGCCTTGGTTCAGAGCCTGGCCATGCTTGGGCACCTATAAGTTCAGGGTAAGTAGCAGCCACCTGCAGATCACTTTATAGCTTATGCCATGTGACCCCAGATAGAACACAGGTGGTGGCTGACCTTGGCCTGCACCTCCCTGGAAACCCCAGAGCCTGCACACCCAGTGGACAGCTACAGACAACGTCAGAGCACCATCACTTAACTACTTCTGCAAGTGACACACTCAAGGGGCAGACTCCACAGGCACCAGAACCCTGCTGAAGTAAGTCCTGCTTGGTGGAGTGGGCCCTGGCACCACTAATCCTCTACGGAGGGCAGAGGTTGGTCGTCAGTAGTACAGCCAGTTCTTGCAGCTGACTGGTCCGGGTAAATCCCTCCCATTGATGTGCCAATAGCATTCAAGGACCAACTACAAGAGGGGGGCTGCTCTCAGCCCACAGAGAGGGCACAACTTCAGTACCCAGCTTAGGTGATAGGGAGGCTGTGCCACTGGACCCTACAGGACACCTACTACATTAAGCCACACTACCAAGACAGGGAATGATAGCAGCTCTACATAATACATAAAAACAAATACAGGGAGGCTGCCAAAATGAGGAGACAAAGAAGCATGGCCCAAATGAAAGAACACAACAAAACTCCAGAAAAAGAACTAAACAAAATGGAGATAAGCAATCTATCCGATGCAGAGTTTGAAACAGTGGTTATAAGGATGCTCAAGGAACTTAGTGAGAGACTCAAGAGCATAAAAAAGATCCAGTCAGAAAGGAAGGATACACTTCTCTGAAATAAAGAACAATTTACAAAGGGAATCAACAGTAGAGTGGGTGAAGTTGAGAATTAATCAATGATTTGGAACATAAGTAAACAAAAACAACCAATCTGAACAGCAAGAAGAAAAATGAATAAAAAAAGAAAATGAGGATAGTGCAAGGAGTCTCTGGGACAACTTCAGGCATACCAACATTTGCATCGTAGGGGTGTCAGAAGGAGAAGACAAAGAGTGAGAAATTGGAAACCCATTTGAAAAAATAAAGAAAGAAAACTTCCCTAATTTGGGGAAGGACATAGACATGCAAATCCAGAAAGCACAGAGAGTCCCAAATAAGATGGATGTAAAGTGGACCAAACCAAGACATATCATAATTAAAATGTCAAAGGTGAAAGATAGGGAGAGCCTTAAAAGCAGCAAGAGCAAAGCAGTTAGTTACCTACAGGGCAGTTCCCATAAGACTGTCAGCTGCCTTCTCAAAGGAAACTTTGCACGCTAGAAGGAACTGGCAAGAAATACTCAAAGTGATGAAAAGCAGGGACCTACAATCAAGGTTACTCTACCCATAAAAGCTATCATTTAGAATCGAAGGACAGCTAAAGCGCTTCCCAGACAAGGTATAGCTAAAGGAGTTCGTCGTCACTAAATCATTATTATATGAAATGTTAAAGGAACTATTTAAGAAAAAAGAAGAAGGTCAAAACTATGAACAATAAAATGGCAATAAATACATATGTATCAACACAATTGAATCTATAAAACAGACTAAGCAAACAAGCAGGACAGAAACAGAAGCATAGACACAGAGAATGTTTAGATGATTTTCAGAAGGGAGGCGAGTCTGCAGGAATTGGTAAAAAGGTGAAGGGATTAAGAAGTACAAATTGGAAGTTGCAGAATAATCCTGGGGATGTAAAGTACAGTATAGGAGAGGGAGTAGCCAAAGAACTTATATGTATGACCAATGGACATAAACAATGGTGTGGGGATTGCCTGAGGGAGTGGGGGTGCTGTGTGGAGGTGACAAAGGGGGAAAAATTTGGACAACTGTCATAGTATAATCAATAAGCTATAATTAAAAAATAAAAAGCAACAGTGGCTCTACCTCTTCCCCCTTTCCTTCCTGTTCTTCTTCTTTTCTTTTCCCTCTCAAATAGTTTGGTCTAAAGACCCTTTAGGGCTAGAGCAAGGAAGGTGTCTTAGGGGAGGGGAGGGAAGGGAAAGGGAGGCTAGGAGGACACTGGAGCAGATTGGGAGGGGTATCGTGGTGGCCAGGAGCTAAGTGTGAGGGTCTGAGGAGCATGAGGACATCCATACAGTGTGGAGGTCAGAGCCTGAGTTTGGTGAGGAAGGCAGGCAGGCACGGGGTCAGCTTAGCATGGTGTTTGAGGCTAACCACAACGAGAATGTCCATCAAGGGGGCAGCTCAGAACAGGGAGTGGAACCCAAACGTGTGAGGAGGGCTGTCATGCAATGGGAGGTAGAAGCAGTGATGGAGAGCAACTGGTTAATTATGGGGAGATTGATTAAATAAGTATACTACGAACAATATAAACCTGTTTCTCATTGTCAGGGGAGGTAGTTACAAATATGAAAAGGGAGAAAACTAGAATGAATCTTATGGTGTTATTGGAATTGGCATAAAAACTGTATATTGGTGTGAGTACATGGTTTTCAGTATGTAGATAAATAAAGACATAAACACAAATGTAAATGAATTTAAACACACACAAACAGGTATTCCCTAGCTTTGTCCACAAAGAGGGCTTTGGATTAACAACTCCCCAATGAAAGTCACACATCTAATGTCCAGGTCTTGATTTCCAAATACAATTATTTTCTACTGCAAGGAAGGAATGACTAATTCCAGAGCCTGGATGAAAGGATTACAAAATGACACTGGAATACCTTGTGCCATGAAGTAAGAGAGTGCTCAAAGAATAAGAATATTAGAGAAATGCAGGATCTGGCTGAAAGAAGCTCTATTAATTAAATCTGGAGAAATTGACCATCAATATAAGTACTTGTAATGGGTTGTAAGCCACTGAATAAAATTGGAATGCATAAATTAATTTTGATATAAACACATGAAGACATTAAAAGTATAATAAAAATTGAATTTCTACATAGTTTAAAAGAAACTCATCACAAAATTAATTACTAATTACAAAGAGAAAAAGAGTCATAACATCATTTATATGATATTCATGCCAACATGCATAGTCTGAATCTAATCATTAGGAGAAAACTTCAAAATATCACAACTGAGGGGCCTTTTATAAAACAACTCACCTCCAATAATCAAAAATGCCAAGATCATGAAAGTCAGTGTGAGGCTGAGGAACAGTTCCAGAGTGAAGGACATTAAAAAGACGTGCTATGTAAATGTAATGTGTGATTCTTTTAATATAAAAGATATGATTGAGGCAACTGGAAAAACAGGAATAGGATATGAAGATGAATTGGCAGTAATATGTCAGTGTGGATTTCCTGCATTTGTTGGTTTTGTTGTGATTATCTAGCTGAAGGATGTTCTTGTTTGCAGGAACTCCCCACTAAAGCATCTGAGGGTGAATGGGCATTAAATCAACAACTTACCCTTCAATGGTTCTAGAAAAAAGTTCTTTGTAGTTACCTGAAACTTCTCTAATTTTGAGAATATTTCAACATAAACACCCTTAAAAAAGAAAGTAACTCTAATCATAACATTGTTCATGGTTCATTGTTAGATATGCCAAATTATTTTAGGAGAAACGGCATCCGCATTCTAAAGCGCACTCTTTCTTTCTTTCCCCCTGAGCTTTGGCTCAGCTCTTCAAATGTTATTTTATCATGTAAAGAAACATCCTTGGGAGATTTTTTCCCCCATGCCTTATTAGTAGTTAATGTTGTCCAAATCGAATTATTTTCAACAAGCTAAAATACTTCAAAAAAGCTTGCAAAGGGCATATGGACATCTTACTTGCAAGTTTTTGCCTATTAAATCACAAAGAAAACTTTTCTCTCAGGCCCTACGCTTCATGTAATTTTAAGAAGTCCTTCCACACCAACCTTCAACTAATTCTTTAAGGTACTTTTTATATCTCAGAATTCTTGAACTATAGCTAATTACTGAGTCATTTTTGATGTTAAACCTGAGTGAGAGTGTATTAACATCTGTGAACCTTGACCTGTTTGTTTTTCCCTAACATTTTGATTTGTGACAGTGATGACTTTGGAAATAAATGAGTTGAAAATCTTCCAGGAATGAAGTTCCAAGGAAGAACATTGCAAGGTACAAAGACAAATGTGCTTAAGTTAGTTAAGTTCCCGAGGAAGATGATAACTTGAAGTCATTTTGATACCTTTTTGCTCATCATGTCTTCTGAATGAAATTATCTAAATGTGAAATGACTCACCTTCTTTAGATCACACCATGGAAAATGCTGCTTCACTGCATGTAGATAAACTTAGCTTATTTACATGTGCAAACTATTTCTGCATTTTTGGTTAACAAATGGAATTTGATATGGAATTAACATTAGATGGAATTATTATGAAAATTAACAAAAATTTCTAAAAATATTTGCAGGAGTAAGCAAACTTGTATGCATTAATTTGTAATGATTCAAATGTGGAACAAGTCCTACTGATTTACAGAATATATTAGCAATATATGTTTATAAAACATCTGGCTTACCTGAAAATATTTAAATTCTTAGTTTTATATTGTGAAATGTTAAACAATTTCCTTATTTAGTACATCATATTTGTTGAATACTGACTATGTACAGTATATGACCAGAGAGTAAGTTTTATACTTGTTGGAAGTATTTTACCCAGTTTACATGCAAAAAAAATGCATGTGCATTTAACCTGTTCATTACAAATTGGTTAAAACGTAAACTGCTTTGGTGAAATCGCTAAATCTATGACATTTTAATTATTCTTGTAGGCAAAGATCAGTGATAATTAATGATTGGTTAAAAATTGTGAAATGGTCATTTTGCTGTTTCTTACTCTACCCTAAAAGCGTAAACAGTTAGCTGCTGTGGATAGCAATGTCTTTTTACTTATTCTTCTTAATCGTTTTACTTCTGAGTAAGAAAAGGAAATATCGATCTAGAAAAGCATGGTTACTTTATTTGAATAGAATGGAAGTGTAAATTTGTATATATTTTTTGTATCATTCCTACCATCTGACTTTTGTGTTTTAATAAATATTTACGTTCTGCCCTGACTGGTATGGCTCGGTTGGTTGGGCTTTGTTCTGCAGAACGAAAGGTCCCCAGTTCACCTCTGGGTCAGGGCGCCTGCCTGAGTTGCAGGGTCCTCGCCAGGGTGTGAATGAGAGGCAACGATCAAGGTTTCTCTCTCGCATCAGTGTTTCTCTCCCTCCCTTCCCCTCGCTCTAAAAATAAATAAATTATATATATATATAATAATATATATAAAAAGGTTTCTTTTTTCCAAGTCCTCTTTCCAAACTCCCACCTACAGTTGGTTTTGAAATGGCAATCATGGTTACACTAGCACAGATTTTTGGAGATTTTGAGACTGATTAGGAGAGTCTACCCATACCAGAGAAGACGAAGGGTCTGGAAACTTAGACAGGAAAAGAACAACTGGTTTACCGTGGAAGGCACATGGACAGTTCTATGTCTCTATGTGAGCCTGGTGGTGTAACAGCAAATGAAAATTTGTGCTTATGTCACAGCGGGGCAGTGACAGTTGCCAGTACTTTCAACATAACCCAAATTGCTGTTAACGTTCTCATAAATGAAGCAAAGATTCATAAATTCTTTCCTTTTCTGAACACTGCCAGGCACTTTGAAGAAGACTGAGGATACAATAATCCCCAAATCAGATGTGGTTCCTGTCCTTACAGGGCTTCTAATCTGATAGTGGAAATAAAGAGCAAATCAGGGACAACCAAGCAAGCAAACTATGCATTGTGCTGAATGCTATGAAAAATGACAGTAATAAAGAGGAAAGATAGAAGTGGCTGTAACCCAGAGAAATAACGAACAGAGTGAGTAACTTTTTCAGAATGGGCCGTGAAGGAATGTTATTGCGTGGAGAGAGTGTTCCCTTGGCCATACGGATTGGTAGGAGCTCTGGACAGGTTTGTAGAACCAAGTGTACTGTAAGGGAACAGGGGTTACAAACAGGAGAGGGATGGGTGGTGGTGCAGACAAAGCTGTGTCCTCTGTATTTTGATGTAGAAGTATAAGAGCTTTTGATCAAGTGGTTCTTACTCTACCTAAACATTGAAAAATGTACAAATGGCTTTGGATACTTAAAACCCTCCTATAGCTTCCCATGCCATTAGAATAGGTCCAAGGTTTTTACCATGATTTTTCACGCTCTGACTCAGCCCCCTGACTACTTCTTTAATCTCCTCTTGTGTCTTGTCCTTTCTTGCTGTACTCTAGGAGCATTAGGCCTTATGTACTTCGCCGGTGATATCGAGAACTTCGGCTGTGTAGGCTCTTACCACATGCTGGGTTGCCAGTCTGAAATGTCTCATTTCTTCCTATGGCTGTCTTCTGATTATCCTGTAAGCTTCAGCTGAATATCACATGTTCTGGGAAGCCTTTGCTAGCTTACCATGATGTCCAAAGTAGGATTCCCCACCCCTCGCAGTTTAATTTTCTATCGCACCCTCTTGTTTATTTATTCTATAATATATGTTATAACTTATAATTGTTTTCCGTTTACTATTTGTTTTTTGTTTACCAGTCTACTCCAATAGAACATAAGGTTGTGAAGCAGGTCCTTTTTGTCCCAATGCAGTGTCTATCACCTAGACTTTTACATCAGTAGGCAAAGGGTAAATGAATTCAAGGAACCAAATACCCTCTGATTAGGGTTGCTTTTCCTGAAATGGAAGCATGTTGGTGCTATCATGCTGGTAGGCTTTTTAACACCAAGTAAGTTTCATATGTATAAAGAACTTAGATTATCAAAAACAAGTGTACCATTTATAGTAGAGAGAACAAGTCACATTTTGACAAGTTTCAGATAGTTAACCAATATTTTCATCTATATGAGCAAGAGTTTATCTGTATGGTACATTAGTTAGGTGGTGGTTTTTAAAAACTTTCAAATATCTATTTATTCATCTGGGAGCTTTCTATTTAGTGGAAAGAAGTAAATTTGATAACAAGAAAATACGGCAGCAATTACCAGCAAGGGGAAGACTTGTTCAGAGGTACAACAGTAGGCATGTTACCGGCAGCAGGTATTTAGATCTCTGAAATCCGCAGGTGGCAGGGTCATCATAGTCAAACCTCATTTATCCTCAACATCTCGGCATTTTCACAATGAAATCTAATCAGTACAGATTGTTTGTCATATTAACTTTTTGCTTTTTTTGTGCCATGTCATTGAAAATGTTCAGGTTACATTCTTTTTCTTCCAAACACGTGGCATCCTTTATTAGATTCTCTCATATACAGCCAGTTTCCACAAAGGGTTCTGTTGTTAACTTTACCCTCCCTTTGAACTGAATCTGAAATAAAACTCTTTGAAATATATTGATATTGCTAACTGGCTGGATTCGGAAGGAAACAGAAATTGGACATGGGAAAGGAGTGACTTTTTAAAATTTATGGTCAGTATAAAGACAGCCAGTTACTCAAAAACTGTATTTTTAATTCTGGAGTTGCACCCAATATAGTTCATTACTACAAATAATCATCATTATAATTTAATTACTCTACAGGAGGATCCTATGTCATTTTAATATAATCATCATTCTCTCTTCTATGTTCTTCTATTAATAATTTAAAAAATTCAATCCAATTCATGACCAATACATTTAAATAAAATGTGGCTTCTTAAAATAAAAATTCCAGTATTATATAAGAATATTATATTATAAGATTTATTTTTGCTGGTAGAAAATAATCAATGGGAGATATGTTGATGAGTGGAAGGAAAGTTGTTGATAGCTTTAAGTAGCTTTTTTTGAGATTAACTGTAGGAATTTCTACTTTAAATTTTATTCAAAGGAGAGATGCTTCTGGCAGGATTAAGCGGCTGTGTCACAGACTTCCCTGACCTCACGTTTTTAATATTTTCCTGATACGGCAAATTATTATTACAAACATGTATATATATGAATGAACATATATATCTACAAGGTGGTGTTCAAAATTCAATGGGGTGCTGGTAATACTTCATAAAATTACAGACATCTGCCCACAAACTTCAGAGTCAGGCAGAGTAGTCAGAATTTTTAGGACTCAAAAAATAAGCACCCCAGGTGATTCTTAGACCAGTGACTCTTAGTCCATTTTGAGAGATCCTGCTGGAGGTGTTGTTTTTTGAAAGAAAGAGATCTCAAACATTTTGATGACACAATAAGGGGTCACTGAGAGCTGGAGAAAGGCAGTCAGAAGAGCTGCTTTCAGAAAACTCTGTTGTCCCAATTGTGACTTTGTTTTAGATATGCTCTCTCCCCAGATTTCTTTAGGATAAAAACAAGACTGTAACTTCCTGTATATTATCAAGCCTATTAATGTCGATTGGCTTTGGGGAGATAATGGAAGGGTCTGACCCAGAGTCCTAAGCTCTAAAATGATTATGATATCTTCTAATATCTAATAGGAGTTAATTTTTTTCTAATAACTATATGTATGCTGAAATTTAAATAGCTTCTTAATGATATTCTGATTGCAAAAATTAGAATTGTAAATTCATGAAGGCAGAAACGTTACCTTTCTCTGTCTTTGTTCAGTGTCTCAGTTTTGCAGGAGCCCTTAAAGCCTCCTGGGTCTGCCTACAAATCAACTTAGCCCTGGCCCGATTGGCCACCCCATTAGCTTTGATGCTCTTACCTATTTTTTCAATAAGTAAAAATGTTGTCTTGTATGTGTCAGCATCACAGAAGTTGGCAGAGCAAAGGAGAATCAGAAGGTGTTCCCTAGGGGAGCAATGGTCAACCCACCTGGAGCGAAATTTGGGGTGGGAGCTGGATGCACCTAGTTTGGGAGCTCAGAGTGAAGAATAGGAGCCCGTATTATCACTATTTTCTTCAAGAAATTTTATTTTTGCTATATCTGAAAACAACTGGGAAAAGAAAAGTGAAGACTGAGAATAAAATTTTCCCACAAAACAAATGTTTCATAAAATTATTTCAAATGTAATTGACAGCTTTTTAGAAAAAAGGCAACCATACCCAGGTCTCTTTTTGGATCTAGTTCACCATTTGTCTTACACTTAAATTTAAAATAATTTTTTTTTGCAAAGGTATACATTTGCTCTTCCTATAGGAGTATTGAGTCTAAGCAAACTGTTAAATGAGGCATTGAAACTATGAAAGAACACAGGCTTTTCAAGTCTCATTTAAAACCCATCCCACTGAAGTAAAGACTTTTCTTTTCCACGTTCACTGCACTATTGGCTAGCAAGCTGGAGTTTTAAAGAAAAGAAAGTAATAGACTTTCAGCTGAATTTTTACTGCTAGGGGGTGGACCAAAAGGATATTTCCTCTTTCTTTTTAAGTACAAAGAACTGAGATTTAATTGCGTTATAAACCATTTCATATCCATGAAATAACCAGCAAGTTAATATTCTGAGAGAAGTAGAAAGAGGCAATCATAAACAAGATAAGCGCTCTCTGTCTCCTGTCCTTTTCTAATAGGGAGGAACCTTTTACAGAAGTAAGATTGGTTCTTTTGTGGGATCTTCAACAGCCTCTAAAAAGATAAGTGGAGCAATGGGCACTATTACCTCACTGCCTCAATCTTAATCCAGCGTATTAGGAGGAAATGGAAGAAAATCTTCCAGAGGGACAAGAATTTGGAGTCAAATTCTGGCATAAACACTTGGCTTAGAAGGGAGAAATGGAGGCCTGTGTCTTATTTTCAATCATCTTGAGTGATACGAGACAAATGTACAATGTCCATCCTCTTCTTCCTAGCTCCCGAAAGGAGGTCTCTTTGGAGGAGTACATTCAGTTCTGTCATTACCACAGCAGAAACAGGTCCAATTCTTCCCATAATTCTTTCCCCCAAAATGTTCGTAGTTTTGAAAAACCAACTGTTAAAGAATCATGAAGGACCCTCCAAGAGCAGTGTCATCCTTTTAATGTAAAGAGTCTCATCTCTGTTCTTTATGGACCTTCATTGTTTAGTTGGAAAATATAGTGGTTAAAACCTCAGGTTCTTTAGCAAAAGTGTTTAAATTTCATTCTTCCTTTCTCCTTATGTTCGATGGGAAGACTTCTTTCGGCTCGGCGACTGCTATTTCATAACTTCTCAGCTCACCCAAATTTGATGCGTTGCTGAACTTAATTGAAGTGTGTGGTAACAAAGAAATGCAGCAATAGAGAAGATCTTGAGAAACTTTGAGATGTTTTTTCAAAATTATAGTATTAGATGTTGACCAATGAGGAAATGATGATGGCAAAAATCAAAGTTCGCTGACCAGGGCACATCCAGAAAAGGTAAGTTTCAACCTTGTTCCCTCTCTTACAGAGAAGCTGTACTAGCTAAGTAGAATCCAATGATAGAGGTGTTATCTTTTGGAGTTCTCTCTTGTATTCTCTCTTTGACTATCCTCTCTCAGCTCTTACCTTTATTCAGGTGACTCCCAGGTATACCTTTCCAGGCTTTGTCAACTTCCCAAGGCTCGGTCTGTCACATATCCAGGTCTCTTCCAAGTCTCTGCTGAGTCTGTCTCATCTTTTTGTACAGAGAGCCCACTGGCTCAGACCCTAGGCTCAGAATATAACCTTGCAAATTCACTTGGTTGCCAATCTCGTAGCTTCTGTCTCGCATCCATTGCTTTTTTCCAATTCTATATGTCAGAATCCTGGTTTGGGTCCTAATTGCTTCTTGCCATAGATTTCTAACTGTTTTCACTGTACGCTGTCCTTACCTGTTTCACTTATTGCCTTTCCTCCCTCCTTTTCGTACTGTTACCGCTTCCAGAGTTGCGTTTCCTAAAGAATGATTCCATTACATTACGCTCCTTCCAAGAGTCCACATTACCTTTGAAAATGGCCCCCAAAATTTGGATCTCATGGACCAGTAAAATAAAAATATATTAGGGAACCCAAAACAGTGCTGCCAGTTTTTTATTGCCCAGTAAGAACATTAGAACCTCCTGCCACAGTGCCAGCTACTCTTACCATCACTCCATAAAAGCTATTATATTTGATTCCAACTATTGAAAATACATAATCCCAAAGTAAAGGAAAGACCTTTAAATTGAATGACTTTGTTTCATTAAAAAAAAAGAAAACCAGCTCTGGCTGGTGTGGCTCCGTGGATTGAGCGCCGGCCTGCAAACCGAAGGGTCACCAGTTCGATTCCCAGTCAGGGTACGTGCCTGGGTTGCAGGCCGGGTCCCCGGTAAGGGGCGTGCAAGAGGCAACCACACACTGATGTTTCTCTCCCTCTCTTTCTACCTCCCTTCCCCTCTCTCTAAAAATAAATAAAATCTTTAAAAAAAACCCAAAAACAAAAAAAAAATTAAAAAAAAGAAAACCTTACAAATTGTCTTTTTTCCACGTTTCTCTCCAGTCCAGTGAAAACTTAGACTTAAACCATCACCAGTTCATGGCCACTTTTGGGAACCACTGGTCCACAGAATAAAGTGAAAGTTCTGTGCAATATTTGAGACTCAACCCATCTGGCCTATAGGAAACTTTAGTTTGTGTAGGTAAAATGTAATTATTTTTTCATGAACGCATTTGAAAATACCCTCTTCAACGCCTTGCCCAATCTCTCTTGTCCGAATTGTAAGCTTCTTGATTACTCTCCACCTGCCCTTACTGAGAACTAGCTCAGATGCTATTTGTTCTCTCCCTATTAATGAAAATTGTCCCACTCATAGTTCGTGTCTCTGTTCTGTGCTCCATTACCCCTGGAACTCATATCTTTCATATTCTACCCACCATGTGTTACAGTATTATTACTAATGCACAGTTTACTCTGTGGGCAAGGACTGTGTCTTGTATCCATTAATAGGCTGCATACTAAATACTTGTGGAATTTGGGCAAAATTTGGGAATCTCAGTATTACAGAAAATGTAGTTTTTAGAAGATATAAAAATAATATCATTCATAACATCTCATTCAGTATCAACAGATTCACGACGGAAATATTCCTGGGCCAAAGGAACAAGATACTATCGGGCAAAAGAAGTCAGATATCTGATTCTAAAGGGTGAACAGAAAGGAGTGGGAAGAGGGATAGTGATCCTCCCAGAGGAAGGGCCAGTTGGAATTCCATGGCTATTTCTGTCTGGTTGGCACTGGATGATGTGAGCTTATGGTCACTGAGGAAGTCTGAACAGGAAGGCAGGTGGCCAGGTTTACCTTAACTGACTTACAGGCCGACATTCCTATGCGGTCCTGCTTGCTGATTAGGAGAAACGCCAAGGTAAGTGTAGAAGGCTGACAGGAAGACAAACAAGTCAGGTCACGTGGAAGGGATTAAAACAGAACAAAAGACAAAAGCTTTTTCTTGCAATTCATTTGATTCCAACATCCAAAGGGAAAAGTGCTTTGTTAGTCTGTTTGGGAAAGAATTAGCAGGTTGGAGGTATGTGAATGATATTTTTCCCCTAAACATGATATTCCTTGAATCTTTGTGAACCAGTAGCAGAGTAGCAAGATTAAAAAAAAAAAAAAAGTGAAGAAAAAGAAAAGAAAGTGTGGACCCGTCTACCGAAAGAAAATAAATTCAGCACTAAGCCAAATTTTCCCTCTGTCCCTAACAAGAACTATCTTTTCCAATTGCCATCGAATTGGAAGACTGCTAGACAAGTAGGAAGGTCTATCTATCTATCATCTATTATCTCTCTATCTATCATCTCTCTATCTATCTATCATCTCTATAATCTATCTATTTATTTATATATTTGGTAAATGGCTTGTACTTCCAGTCAACTAGCCATTCATCACACTGAAATTCTACAAGAGCAGGAAGCTGACACAATATTCTTCTGGGCAAAACGCTTCTCCTTGTAGAACACTCTAATTTGGCACCTGCTAATAGAGATTATGGCTTCCTGGAAGGTCCTAAATTAGTTGAATGGATGTTTAGAGATTTCTATGCTTGGCTAGCCTACTGTGTAGTCGAAAGAATAAATTTGAGAAAATCCACAACATTTATCTTGATTCACCATTGTGGAAGCAGAAGGCTATGTCACAGTAATATTTATAGGTTGTAGTTTCAAATACTGTGGTACATTTCATTGTACTAGTGAAAAATATTGACAGTGAACATCAAAATGAATTGAGTAGAATCTGAACCATGTTAGACAATTGAAATTCTAAGAGAGCACATGTTTTTATGGAAACCTCAGAGCTTTGATTCTAGTTACCTTCCTTTCTATTGAATCAAGAACTGTATGCACTATACATACTTATTTCTAGTCTCTTGTTTTTCTACATAAATCATTAAATGATTAGGCTTCATTAAAAAAGAAGAGCAAACTACATTTCTGGAAAATGTTACATACAACTGATTGTCCTTTATACATATTATTTGGAATTTGTGTGCTAATCTCTTCTTTAAGCAAATAAATATACATGTGCTTAGACTATAACATAGGATTAATTAAAGACTTTTTTCTACCATAATAAGTGGAAGCAGAGTATGCTCAGGCAGGGTGAAAGTATCAACTTAACACGACTCGTTGATTAATTTATCTGGAGTCGAATCAGAGCTGACTTCCCAATGGTGCAGGCAGGGGCTCATTGTTTTGCTTGAATTTTTGCTTTGGTTCTGATACAGCTTTCCTCAGATGTCACCCATTGTTCATCTAATTAGCTAAGTTGCTATGAGCAATGAAGAACCTCACTTTTTTAATCTGTCCATATGAGGTCTGCAAAACATGTGACATTGCGATTTTCTTAAAGGGGAAATTTTGGAATTGAAAAGTAAGTACGTGTTTGTTATCATTTTAAAGAACCTGAAATAATTTTATTTTGGAAATATACTGAGTTACTTGCTGCTGTAGAATGAATGTGTCCCACTTTCCTTCAAATTAATATGTTGAAGCCCTAACCTCCAGTGTGACCATTTTTGGAGGTGGGACCTTTGAGAAAGTAATTAAGATGAAATGAGATCATAAGGGTGGAGCCCTGATCTGACAGGATAGGATTAGACAGGAGCAGTGTCTTCATAAAAGAGACAGCACAGAGCTCGTGCCCACTCCGAAAGCTCACAAAGAGAGCTTCTGGGAGTGCACAGCGCAATGGCAGCCACCTATAGGCCAAGGCGAGAGGCCTCGGCATGAAACCTATCTTGCTGGCACTTTGACTCTGTACTTCAACCTCCAGACCTGTGAGAAATACATTTTGGTTGTTTAAGACACTCAGTCTATAGCATTTTGTATAGTTCCCCAAGCAAACAAACTCATCTGTAAACTTAAATAAAATATGAGAGAATGTGAAGTTTAGGGGCCAGAGTGGCTATGGCATGTATTTAGCGTGGTAATTATGACCTCAGGAACTGGACTCGGTCAGAACACCTTTTGCTGTCATCCTTTTTTGTCACCTCACTAGACTTTATTTATTTGCAAAATTGGAACAGTAATGAAGTCGATACAAGGATTATATGAGTTGGCATGGTAGGCATAACCATAAGTGCTCAGTTAATATGAGCTATTATTACTATTATTATAACTTGAAAATAGACAAAAGATAGTATCAGTTTCATATAATGACAATGAACAAATGTACTTATGATCCTTTATAAACTAAAACTACTAATGCTATACTCATAAAGGTGAAGGGATTAATAAGTACACATTGGTAGTTATAAAAATAGTCATGGGGATTTAAAGTACAGTATAGGGAATATAGTCAATAATATTGTAATAACTATGCATGGTGTCGGATGGGTACTAGACTTATTGGGGGGGATTACTTCACAAGTTATTAAATGTCTAATCACTGTGTTGTATAATTGAAACTAATATTGTATGTCAATTGTAATTAAAAAATAAAAAAAATTTTAAAGGTATGGTATTCTGATTTAATGGTGCAAATAAAATCTAGTTTTCACTTTGGAATTATATCAATGGTAAAAAAAATAGTGTAGTTTTCTGTAATTCTTTTTTTTTATGGTGTACTAAAATGATTTTTTTCAGTGTGTTATAAAGTATGTTAAATACATAAAAACATATTCCATGTTCCGAAGAATAATGACCTGTTTCGATAACAGAATATTCACAAACTCATGGAAAGTAACTTCTTGAGGGTGGCACTGAAGTCGCAGAGCTTGTCAGGGAAGCACGCAGAGAACGCCTCCCTTCCGACCACAGCCATGGGAACTGTGCTGTCGCGTGAGAGAGCGATGGCATAGAACGGAGGAGAAAAGACCCCTCCAGTCGTGAGGATAGTGTGTGAACTTGATTGCAAAAGACAAGCTGGCAAAGGCTCAGAGTCTGGTGCATGACAGTCTGTAGAGGGACCAACCTAGACTTCTGAAGGAACAGCTCTAACAAAACTCCTGGAATTCTCTCTGCCTAGAAATTCATTTTCTTTTAATCTCAAAACTTGTCAAAATTCTACTGACTGTTAGTAGAATTAAGAAGTGCAAAAGCCAATGAAAGAGAAAAAACAGAAAGCCCATCTTTTCCTTCTCCCCAATCACAGAATTTGTGGTTGATTGTTAATTTAACGCCCCCCCACCCCCACCCCACTGCCAGAGCCCCAGCCTTCGGTGTGGATCAGCGGCAGGGTTTGTGGTTTCTGCCTGCCTTGGATTTGTGGAAATGTCTCCACAAAAAATTTTTTTTTATCCTTTCTAAACTAAAACTACTAATGCTATACTCATAAAGGTGAAGGGATTAATAAATACCAATTGGCAGTTATAAAAATAGTCATGGGGATTTAAAGTACAGTATAGGGAGTATAGTCAATAATATTGTAATAACTATGCATGGTGTCAGATGGATAAGAAAGTGCCCTTCTTAAGAAACAAATTAATTAAGGAAGAACCAGACAAATAAACTGCTATCCTTGAGATTAGGAAATAATACAGTGAATGACATTCCTTAAGTGAAGTTCTGGGCACAACCCAAAGACTAATGAATTACTTAGTCTCTTCCAACGCAGACGAAGACATGGACTTTGATTAGTGTCTGGAGCTACTGTGAAGGAACTCAGTTTATGGCTTCTCTGCACTTTAGATGAGGCAAGAAACATTGGTCAGTATTTCTCCCAAACCGAGTACATCTCCTGCAATTATCACAACTACAATTGACACCAAGCAATTTAGAGGAGAAACTAATTTAACAGTCAAGCATTTCAAGGTGATTTTTAAAGTACTTAATGTAGATCTAGATATCATAATGATTGACAAAGTATTATCAGCAGCACCACAGGAACTAGAAGCGTTTCACAGAGTCCTAAAAGGATCTGACACATTTGTCGAAAGGCAAGCCCCACTGACACCACCTGCTGTTAGGAGTTTTCAGTTCTTTGGTGTCTTTTGTCTTTAGCAATCCTTGATCTTCATATTTTAAGGTTTGTTTTACTGGTGAGAGGAAGAAAGATCCTTTCCTATTGTTCAATAGTTTTGTTGTTTATTCCAGCCTTACAAATGACAGTTGAGGTAAATGCCTATTCCATTTGGTTTCTGGTTATGACTTTGGTTCATGACCCTTTGAAGACTAACAGTCCAGCTAAAATTCTGCCAGTGAGCCAGGGACACTTAGGGATCTGGCACCGCAGGGCAGGCTAGAATTGGAAAGTCAGTCCCGTTGCAAACACAAATGCTCCCTTTATTCTGAACTCTGGGCAGTTAAGACTTGTACAATATTTGAAATCTTTTCTTTCAGCCTTGAGGGTAGAAAGCCAAGGGCCTATATTTCCTGGAGGCCATGACTGAGGATCCAAATTGTGTATTTGTTTCACCCTTAAACTACCCCCAACCAAATCTGCAGGATCAGGTACGCTCTCCTGTGAATTCAAAGAATCTCGTTACAAAAGGCTAATATTTTTCTTAGAGGGAGTGAATAAACAACAAATCTGAGCAAATATCAGCTCATAATTCCTTTGGTGCTAAATTCCATGTGCTCTGAATCCCTTTCTTATGTTTGAGTGGAGAGGTTAACATTGTGTTCAGCATTTTTTAGTGAGTTAAAACACTAAAATTCACTAGACTGAGGTTTGATGCGGGCACCCGGTTAGGCTACAGCCCCTCTGCTGTCTGACTTGGGCTTTCCCGACTCTCTCACACTGCTCATCAGGCTTGGTGAACAGCGCGGGCAAACATCCCCCTGACGTGGGAAGTGACATTGAGGTCAAATTATTCAGGCTATTTTGTTCAGTGACACCACTCTCTCTCTTTTGTTTCCCCCAACCTTTTGTTTTGAAAAATTCCAAGCCTGAGGGAATGTTGAAAGAATAACCCAATAAACACCCACATACCCTTTACTTAAATTCACAAATTGTAAATATTTTATAACATTTGTATACTCTCTATTGATTATCTACCTATCCATCTATCTATCATCCACATGCATATATAATATATGTCCTCTTCAGTTTTTTTTCTGAGCCATTTGAAAGTAAACCGTAACACCATGTCACTCTCCCTCTAAATATTCCACTTACTTATTCTTAAGTATTTATCATTTAAGAATAAAGACATTTTCCTACATTACCACAAGGTCATTTTTAAATTTCAAGAATTTAAAAAGTGATGCAATTTTCAGTAATATCTAACATAGGGTATATATTAGAATTTTTACAATTGTTTCTCAAATTTCCTTTATAGCTTTTTAAAAATTCAATCAAGTTTCATGTATTATATTTAGTTGTGACATATTGTATATTTTGAAGCACTTTTTTGAAGTGCTTTTGAAGGACTTTTTTGTCTTTTATGACAGGAATAATTTGAAGAGTCCAGCCACTTCTGTAAGTCTCAAGGCATGGGTTTTAGCAGCTGTTTCCTCATCATTGAACCCTAGAAATTTTGTTGACAACAAAGTACATGGGTGCTGATGCATGTGCCCCATTTCACCATCTTTGGAGGCCCATGATACTAACTTTAATCTCTTGGTTAAGGTACTTTATGAAAAATCTTTCTTTAATAATGGCATTATTTCTCCTTGTCAATTAATAAGTAATCTATGAGATGATCCTTTGTTATCATGTACATCAGGGGTGTCCAGACTTTTGGTGTCCCGGGGCCACGCTGGAAGAAGAGTTGTCTTGGGCCACACATTAAATACACTGGGACACATAATCACAAAACAGCCTCATTATGTTTTAAGTACATTTATGATTTTGTGTTGGGCTGCATTCACAGCCATCCTGAGCCGCATGTGGCCCATGGGCCACAGGTTGGATACTCCCGATAATGTAAATATTCTGTTTCCCAACAACCTTTCACTTAATGATTTTAGCATCAATGGCTTCACCAAGAACAGGCCTGCAGATCATGAGAAGGACTCACTTTCCTACGTACAAGGGGGCATGAAGAAATAAAGACTCAAATAGGAGAGGAAGCACCCCTTACCTGATTGCTTTTCTGATTTCTCCAGAATCACCTTCCACCCATTTTTTATTGGGCACCAGCTCTGCAAAAATCACATAGGTTAACCACATAAAGGGTCAATTTTATTAGCATAAATTCATGTTATCATTTCAAGTTTATGATATTTGCTTATTATTAATTCAATTTGTGAGATCCTGGAGCCTGTTTTAGTGAACATAATAATTTAACATTGGAGTTCTAGATGGTATTTGCAGTTGATATGCAGTCTTAGAGTTGATTTTCATTTGTTTAGTAAGAAGAAAATCCTGATTTCTATAGATAATTGTAAAAGATAGCAGCTTATTGTGAAATCTCTAGAGGCTTTTAATAATCTGCTCTGGAAGCTTCAAAGAGATGTAAATCACATTTTTAGGGCATTGAGTTATATGGACAAACGATATTTCTAAACTAGCCTGCAGTCCTTATCAATAAATGTAAGTAAGATAAGTAATCTAAACCTAAAATGATGGTTAGAGTGAATTGTAAGATAATATTATCAATATGTTATGAATCTGTATATTGTTGGAAAAGTGACATAATCAGGTATACCCAAACCTTGTCCGATGTGTGATTTAACTTGACACACATATGTTGTCATAAGAATATATAGTTTTTGCTTAAATTGGCAGATATAAGCCTGATTTTAAACAATACTAGTACAGAAATAAAGTGTTGTTCAGTGCCATATTCAAATGTATATGAAAGGAATACAGGAAAGCTCCGCATAAAAGTACTGTCCCAGGTAGCTTGATTAAGGCATTAGAGGTTTCCAGTGTGCCAAAAGCCAGAGACCTTCGACGACCTACAGACCTCTGTTCCTTCTCTAGCCTGCTCTCTTTCCGCCTCCCTTTGGCCCCGGCCATGCCCTTAGCCGGCCTGCTCTTTCCACTCTCCAGGCGGCTCCTGACGCGGGGCCTTTGCGTCTGTTATCCCTCTGGCTTCCCCCCACGTCCTTCAAGTTTTCACTAAACTACCACTTTCTCAGATCTACACTAGCCTTTTGATTCATTTTGCAACCTCTGTTTAATCTTCCTTCTTTGGCTTTATACAATTTTAATATGCTATATAACATACTTATTTTGTTTCTTTTTTGTTTTGTTACCAGTACTAGGATATACATTTAATAAAGGGCAAACATTTTTGGTTTTTTTCTGTTCATTTCTGGAACCTGAGCTCTTTGAACTGTTCTCAACATAAAATATTCACTCCATAAGTATATGTCAAATAAGTAAACATAATATTTTTGGATAAATATATGTATTTTTATATATGCAAAAATATACAAATATATTTTTTAAAATGAAATTCAGATCAAATATTTGCAGATCCTCTGAAAGGATTCATAGAACTCTAGGGTTTTATAAGCTCAGTTTCATATCAATTGCTAAAGAGTTTATTTCATTCTTCCCCATATTTGTAGCAGTTGAGGGGTATATGGGAAGCTCAGGAGTGAAGGGGAAAAAACAAACTTTTAGCATCTTTTCAAACAGTTCCTTGAACATAAGATGTTACAAAATTGATCACTGCAACACCAATGTTCTCACCTACCTGTTTTATTCAGTTTCAAATACAAAAATATTTAACATCATTTTCTTTCTCTCTCTAATACAACTTAAAACTGAATCATTAAGAAATTAATAGAATAGTTCCCCTTCTGAGCTTCACATAGATTATTGGGCCTGAAAAGACCCTTAGTGGTCATCTAATCCAAATGCCTCCTTTCCAGGTGAGAACACTGAGGCCTCCAGAAGTTAAACTTGGCCCGAGTCATGTAGCTGAATAGTAGATACTAACCAGGAGTGAAACCCGCTCTTCTTTAGCCCAGTTGAGTTCCTTCTTCAGCACTGCATGAAATGACCTGCTCTATTCTTATACAGCATGGCGTCATTTTAAAACAGAAGAGTAGCTCACCAATGTGGGAAGGGATGACTTAGAAACAGGCTCAGACTTACAGGACATGGTCGGGTGTCCTCCTGCTTTGGAAGGCCGAGCCTACATCCAGTTTGTCAAGATGAGGCGTCCCAAAGTCCATTCAAATTCTGTTTTCACTGCTGTTGCATTTAGGTTTATATAAGAACTTTGCATTCTTTAAAAGAGAATTTTTGATGAGGAAGAGAGAAGTACACAAAACTTGTAAAAAAATTGGGCTGAAAATGGGAAAATAAGTGATTTTTTTCCTGTTGTACCAAAGAAAACAATGCTGATAAGACAGAATTAATAGCATGTCAGCAGATAAGCTCTCCAATATCCTCCAGTAAACTCTCCATGCTCTAGAAGAGTGCTTCAAAGCAAGTGAAAATGTGGAGAAGATGTGAATACTATTTTATTCAAGTGAAGTTTTGAAGATTAAATACTTTCTGGTTTCCAGGCTCTTACTAGTTTATTCTTCAAAATATACAGAAAAAGGAAAATAAAGTATGTTTTGCATCAGTGAAAAATCAGTACGAAATTTTAGTTGGGAAGAAAATCAATTTTTAACAGACATTCAGATCCAGGTAATTATCAGGTATCCAAATATTTTGAAAAAAGCTAAAACAAAAACTACAAATGAAATGCAAGTTGAAGACCCAGTCCTCTCTGTATCATTCTGACACAGCCCCCCGGAGTGTGAAGCAGGGCCTCAGACTATGAGGCTGGACTGAGGACGCAGCCATACCCAGGTATGTGGAGTTCCTCCCCACACTTTGTCTTTCCTTCTGTGTCATTAGCCAAGATGCTGTCAAGTAAAATGCATTTTTGCTTAGGTAGACTTCAGTAATTTTAATGTTTTCATGTTTCTTTATTTTAAATATTATTTCTATTTTACCTTTCTTCCCCCTAATTTCTTTTCTTAGGAAATTAAAAAATATGCACCAATAATACCCAAGAATATGCTAGCAATATAAATAATGTAATAACAATCAGAGAAAACCAAGTATCTTCTCGGGAATCCTGCTTTCTGCCCAACTCTACCCCTACCTTCCACCTCTCCAGTCCACTTCATTCTCAAAACAAAATCACTTAGTAGTTTTTTTTCTTCCAGTGGTTGAATTCTGAAATGGGAGAGAAAATAGAGAGTACATTTTAAAAGGCTATTAGAGGTCTAGATGTATAAAGGTTCTTCATACTCCCACTAGAACTATTGCATTGCTATTGGAAAAGTCAGATCATACAACTACTTTGGAAATCAGATTTAATAAGTTGACTTAGGCATATCCTACAAAATGTGTGGGGCCAGGAATGATGCAAGAATTCTTGTATTTACAACTTCTATTCAATATTGTACTGTAGTTACAATAGTCAGAGCAGTAGGATAAGAAAAAGAAAGCATAATTGGAAAGAACAAGTGAAGCTGTCATTATTAGGAGATAATATGTTTTTTTATGTAGAAAATTCCAAGAGTCTAAAGATATGGTTAATATAAAAATGAATTTTATTTTATCAAGTACTATAAAATTTAAGAAAATTAAATGTAAAAATACCATTTATAAATAGCATCAAAAGCTATCAAATAGGAAGATTTTCAAAAGAAAACTATAAAACATTATTGAGATAATTATAGAAGATTTAAATAAATGGAGGGATAAAAAAATAAACAGAGGATGAACGTATTCACTGATGGAGAAATTAAACTTTTAAAGATCTCAATTTCCATGCCCCACCCAATTAATCTATAGATTTAATGTATTTCCAATCAAAATCTCAGCATTTTTGCTTTGTGGAAATCAAAAAGCTGGTTCTGAGTTCCACATAGCCTGGCACTCAGAGGGCCCTGTGCTTGGTCAAATGCTCTCCTGTGTCCGTCTTGAAGTTTTTAATGAGTTTTGAACAACGGTACTCGGATTTTCATTTGGCTCTGGGCCTTCCAAATCATGTAGCTGAACCTGCTGGTCTGATGCTCTTTCAATACAATTTTGATTCATTAATAGCTTTCAGAATTCCTTAAACATTTTCCTAGGTACTAGTAATTCTTCTATCCAGTGCAATTACACTTTAAAAAAACTTTTTTTGTGTTACCAAAGTATAAAGTTTGCTGGTTTTGGTGTACAGTTCAATGGTTTTTAGTAAGTTCACGGAGTTATGTGCCCACCGCCACGAGCTGCAGGCCATTTCCAGCATTTGCATCAGCCGAGAAAGGTTTTGTGACCCTTTGAAATCACTCCTTGTGTCCATCACCAGCTCGAGCACTTCTAATATTTTGAATATATTTTTAAAAACAGAATTCTTATGGCATGTGTTTACTGGGAGAAGATTCTACAATTTTTTTCAAGGAAGTTGGAAAGAAGAAAGACCTTAAGAAGCATAGTCTTCAAAAGAGGGGTGTGTGAAAGCATTAATGTGACAGCCAGGCACCTTTCTCCTTTTCTCTTCAACAGGTAGTTAGTAAGAGGGTGTTTTTATGTGAACTCAATTCTGACGACCAAATAGTGCGTAGGATCTGTTTAGATTTAAGCACTGCTACTTAAACAAAACCTGTTTTCTCATGGATTTTCAATGACAACAGAAAAATCACTTGAAAATAATACTATACTGCTTAAAATAACTATACTGCTTAACCTCATTAGCTAGCACAATAAAACAACAGAGATATATTATGCCAAGCAGACTTTACAATCATTCTTTTGATTTTAATTTGTATAAAGTATTTACTTCCTGTGATTATAATAAAATTTCTAAATGGCTATATTTGTAGAATTACACAATATAGTATAGTATGATAGCTAGAAAAAAATAAAATCTACAATTATTCTAATACTATGTCACATATCCTCCTAACACCTTTCTTTGCATATATATGTTTATCTAGTGGATTTTTGGGGGTCCAACATGCACTCTTAACTCATATTTAATTTTCTTTTTGGTGTTTCATATATGTTATCATTTATACATATTCATAAATATTCTTCAAAAACATAATTTATCTGTAGGAGTGGCAGCTGACCTTGGACGGGAAAAGAGCCTGGGAGCAGGGTGTCAAATACAGGACTGAACATGAAAGAGATTAACACCTAGGTGAGACCGCATCTTTCTGGATGTCTCTGTAGCAAGGATACTAAAGATGATAGCAGTTCTCCTCCAGACCACCCAGTACAGACCTTTAATAATGAAGCAGAAGGAAGAAGACTATTCTAAATAATTCATTAAGATAGCCCCTATTTCTTAAATATGATTACTTTCTACATATTTCTCTCTCTCTCTCTTTTTTTTTTTTTGGTATAATTCCATTTATTTGAAATGTCCAGAATAGGCAAATCATAGAGACAGAAGTTAGATTAGTGGCCCTGGCTGGTGTAGCTTAGTGGATTGAGCGTCGGCCTGAGAACCAATGGGTCGCAGGTTTGATTCCCCAGTCAGGGCACATGCCTGGGTTGCAGGCCAGGTCCCCAATAGGGAGGCGTGCAAGAAATTAATCTCTCATGTGAGAGGCAACCACACATTGATGTTTCTCTCTCTCTTTCTCCCTTCCCCTCTGTCTAAAAATAAAATAAGTAAAATCTTAAAAAAAAGAAGAGGAAGAAGAAGTTAAGTTAGTGGATTCAGGGGCTAAGATGACAAGGGAATGACTGCTAATGGGTACAGAGTTTCTTTCTGGTGGTAGTGAAAATGTTCTAGAATTAGATAGTGGTGATGATTGCACATTGTAAATATATTTAAAGGTCACTGAGTTGTACATCTTAAGAACCTGAATTTTTAAAAATATTTATTTATTATTTTTTTTAGAGAGGGGAAGGGAGGGAGAAAGAGAAGGGAAAAAAAATCAATGTGTGGTTGCCTCTCACATGCCCCCTACAGGGGGCCTGATTTGCAACCCAGGCATATGCCCTAGACTGGGAATCGAACCCATGACCCTTTGGTTCTCTTGCTGAAACTCATTCCACTGAGCCACACTAGCCAGGGCAGAAGCTGAATTTTGTGGTATGTGAATCATACCATATTTCCTAATATATTTACATTATATTATTTTTTTGTGTGTGTTTCTGCTCTGAAGAAATTGTTATTCCACAAAGGTGAGATCTGGACTTAGTGCAATTATTAACACATAATAGGTGTTCAATAAAACTTTATTAGTGACAGAAAGAGGGAGAGATGAGAACAAAGTGCCATTTTTATTCTTAATCACTGAGCGAGCCCACTAATCTCCCTGAATATAGAAAGCACATAGATATATAATTTAATTAGGTAAGTACTATGTAGCCATATAAAAACATTTGGCAAGGTGCCTAGGACATAATAAGCATTCTGTAAATACTGGCTATTATTATTAATAAATATAACCTGCCTTCATGTAATCAGAAGCCTGAGCCCCAGCACCGGAGTCTAGGGGCAGGCCATAGCTGCAAATGGGTAATAATTGTGGCGCCAACACCCAGGGATGGGGATGGGTCCCCTGTAGTCTGGTTTGTCCCATAGGAAACTTATTTGGAGTGCCCCTCGGGCCACTCTTCTTTTCATCTGCAGATATATTATTGAAAATTGCAGCTCAGCCCTGTCAGCCTAAATTACATTAGGAGGATTAGGAGATGCTCTGCAAGGAGAAAACAGGATTTAGCAATTTGATTTCAGGAAGACTTGAAAGGTCAGAGATGGAAGGCCAAGGTGAAAAAAAAGGGGCCTTTGAGCTTCTGCAGTGATAACCAACAATCAGAGCGAGAACGCAAGTTATGGAAGTTCAGGAGCCATGTCTTCAGTAAGAATTCTCTACCACAACAGAATTTTGTCTATTTGAGGAGGTGAGAGATACACTGAATTGTCTTAAAAGGATGCTGTTTGTTAAATTTTCTGTCCTCACTTGATTTCTAGTTAAAATAGTATTGTTGGCTCAGCAAAACAATTCTCCTTATTTGGTAAAGCTAAAAAGTTATGTTAATTGCCCCTTAGCGTTTCTCATTATTTTTGTCAAATTTTATCCAAAGCTATTTTTAAAAACAGTGCTAAATCTTTCATGCCTTAAATAAAATCTGTTGCCTTCTTGTAAGCAATTGGCGATTATGTAAGAAGTTAATGAAATAAATACACTTACATGAAGTTTTCTATAACACATTTTCACACACAGTCACTTGTTTGTTTTACAACTAGTTGTTATGTCATATTTTGTTGGCTGTTTGCAGATGAAAGTTTTTTTCTTTAAACCACGTATGGTATAGTTCTAAATAAGTAGACAGGAAATCCAAAAATATAACTATGTATTCTTGTTCATTAGGTGGTTATTATTAGGGGCTTGGTGACTGACCCTGGATGAGTTACTCAACATCTATGAGCTGCAATGTCATGTAAAAGCCTATGAAGTGAAAATAATAGCATTCGGTTTATATGGTTCTCATAAGGATTAAGTAAGAGAATGAATTTGAGTGTTAAGTGTAGGGCTTGGTGCATAATAATAGCTCAAGAAACAGTTGAAGTTTTTCTAAATTAAGTGTTTGAATGTGAGAGAGAATCCAGAAGGCACGGTCTTCCTCACATGTTATGTTTTTGTGACTGTGCAGGAAGATTGTAAACATCTGTGTTTTGGTTACCATTTTTCTGATTTATTTATCCATTTGGATTTTGTCAACTATTTTCAATTAATGCCACACAGGCAATGACATCTACATGACAGAGATGACTTCTTCAATCCATCAGAATTGGCTGGGTGTGGCATCACCTGGGACGGGGCTTATTAAAAGTTAGAGGCAAGAAAATCTGTGCTTTTGAATTTTGAGACTCTTGGGGTGCCTCTAAACTGCTACGTGCCTCATCTCTGATAATGGAACAGTTAATTATGTGTGTGTGTGTGTGTGTGTGGGTATGTATGTGCACGTGTGTGTGTGTGTGTATTACTCGCCCCCGGCCCCGGAGAGTCAGCACTATCAGGGCTGCCTGACTAGACTCTTTGGAAATGCTCTGACTCTACGATTGGAAGGAAAGTGACTTGAATGGTAGAGAGAGTTAAAAAAAAACAACATAGTTTAATGCTTGCTTCAGTATTCATTTTGTTACTAGAATATTAAGTAAATGTAGATGTAAGAGAGACTTTTTTTTTTTAAGAGCCTTTCTACAAAAGCATTACATGCCCCTGGCAGACAAATCAGAAAACACAGAGAACAGAAAAAAATTTCCCATAATCCTTTCACCCAAAGATAACTACCCTTAACATAACTACCCTTGATATAAATCCTTCATTATGATTATTTATGTACATATATACAGGAATGTGCGTGTATACATATATATGTGCATACATATGCATATATGTGTGTTTTCCAAAAATGGAATCACATTGTATAGTGTTTTGGTCACCTGCTTTTCCAACTTAGTGAGATATTCCTAAAAATCTTTCATGTCATTTTAATGTTCTTCTACATGATCCTTTTAAATAGATGTAAGCAGTTTATGGCAGAAATGAATTGTTATTTCTTTAATCTCCTAACTTTTCAGTTATTTCATAATATTATTGCTATTTTTAAGAAATGACTATTAACCAGTCTTTAGCGAAGAGGGGAAACTTTGAAAGGAACTGGGTGAGTATGATAGCCAGTCCTTCTATCCTAGCAGGTTATCCCCATGAAATGATTGCATTTGAAATCACTTAACAGCATTACAGAACAGAGGTAATAAAAACAAGTTGCTAAGACAAAATACATAAAAATCAGGAACTGCAACCTTCACTGGACAGAGGGTGTAGACAGTATAGATTCAGGCTGCAGTTCTCTTGCTCTTACAGTAGAGTGGGACTGAAAATGACCATGCAGACTGAAGCTGTGCAAACATGCATACTGAAGAGGAGGATTTAAGATTGTTTCATCGCCTGTAAAGCTTTCTGTCAAACACTGGAAACTCTCTTACCTTTTGTATAAATGTTGGTTATAAACACACTGCATAGTGAAATGAAAAAATAGCAACACTAATATATTAATACATTGTAATATAAAATATTACAAACATTAACACTTCTGTGTTTCTTTGTAAAAATTACCAAAAGCGGCTTGAACAGTGCTTGTCTTGTTTTTTTTTTTAATATGTACAGTTTATTTACTCTAAACAGCAATACAGACAAAAACGCCACATAAACACGAAGGCAGTGATGTGGAAACAAGAGGCCAGCTGACTTTGGATCTGAGGTTCAGAGCAACACAAGCAGGGTTCTGCAGACGGAAAGACAGAGGCGCGAGGGCAGGGCACAGGCCTATGTCTTCTTCACACAGCCTCCAGCTCTAACAGTGGGAAGCATGCCTGCACCAGCGAGCAAAGGGAAGTAGCTCCTCAGGGACTCGTAGAAGCATCACAGTTTATAATTTTACAGCAGTAGAAATACGGACATCAATATTCAAATTAAAGCAAGTTTTACATAACAATAAAAAATACAAAAGACTGAAGGATGAAACCCCGCAGGAAAAACTGGGCAATTCAGCAAGTGGAGAACTACATACCAGTGGCAGAAATGGGAAATGATGCCAGCCTTCCTCCCCTGGGTGACTAGTATTTGTATAGAGCAATGCTAGATCTGCCAATGCTGTAAACAAGCGCTTTCCAAAACCCTTTCTTTTGATGTTGCCACAGGTTGCTGCTTATGAGGGTGCAAACTTCTTAGCTTGTGCTCAAGTCCTTTCTTCACACTGTCAGGAGCATACGTTTGTGATACGGTCTTTCCTGTAAGTCGGCCGGGCAACTGCTCGGCTCGCTGCCTGCTGAGCGGCCCGGCACCACACAGTAGACAAGAGTCACCCACAGTAACGACGCTATTCACTCAGCTTTATTGAATGCAGGTTCGATCAAAGAAGAACATCAACATACATTAGCATCCTACTCTCACTCTAACAATCTAAGAGAAATATAAAACACGCACACAGCAATCAATGGGGGATAGTGACCCCGAGTCCCAGAGTCTCAGCCTGGAGGCCCAGGAGACAACACGGGGTGAGCAAGGGGGTTGGCAGCATCTTGCAAGGAAGGGTCTCGGGGCCAGGTGGGCAGCAGGGCAGACGCAGTCCTCAGTCCAGCAGGGCAGGGCCTCTGGCGGCCGATGCCACGGGAGAGCAGCGTGGGGTGGAGCAGCGCTCCACCCTTCTTGGTGTCTTGATAATTGTCTTGGCACCCCTGACAGCAAGTGGGGAATTTCCCCAGGAGCCTATCTATGGTGGTCCCGCTCTACAGACATGACTGTTCTGATCACACGTGCAGGTATCTTAGATGTGCCTTCCTGTCAGATGTGTCTAGAGTGACTTAAGTAGTTTCCCTTTTGAACCAAAGTGTCATGGCTGACTGGAAGGCATCTTGGTTGGCATGAGTGACTCCACTTTGTTTCATATACTTTATGCTACCTTGATTGGACCAATGCCATTTTACTGGTCCTGCTGCCCACACGTATTCCACTCTGTTTTGGCAGTAAACTGTGTAGGACTCTGCCTGAGCTGGATCTTGGATATTTGGTTCATTTAGAAGTTCCTATATTCCTAATAATATCTCCTTAATCATGATTGTCTTCCTTGAGAAAGGACAGGCACACAGTGCCTAAAGGGTACATGTTTGGGTGAAATAACGATGGTTCAAATTTGCACTTTGGAGGTGAGAATGGATAGTCATCTTTCAAGAGCTTCCATAGTTCAAACAAGCCTCCTTCCCAAGGGCTCCCTTTCTTTCCTGCAACGGCACACTCCCAGTTCATAAGGTTCATTGTGCCATCGGGATTTTTTTCTGGGACAGCCACAAAACCAGATGGGTGGTCTTTCTTCCAAGCTTTTCTCTCCTGGGCACATCTGCCGAGGGCTTCCAACATTTATCTTTGGCTCTTTTAGTGTCATAAAGTATCTTTAAGAGTGGCTGTACTGTGAAGTGTTTTGCCAGCATTAGGCATTTCCTCTGGGACACCTTCATCCTGTTTGTCACAACCTCTTTCCTCATTTATGTCTATAAGTTTGCCTTCTCTAAGCAACTGTGACTGTACATAGTCTCACTAAAGTGGTAATGTCAAGATTCCCACATCTGCTATTGCTTTTATAACTCTATAAATGTTTAATTTGAATTTTATTTCCAGCATTATTACTTTCCTACATTGCACTTGCACCTTTGTTTGCCAATTCCCTCTTTCAATGGTCCATTTTAGTAAAATGTCATGTGGATTTAACGCTGGGAGTCAAGGAGGCAACACAACCACATGCTCTGCTGTCTGTGCATGAACTGAGCAACAGATGTGCGGTGCCCAGTGAGTGCCAGGCTTTGAAAGAAGTGATACGATTGGTCATCGATCACAATAGGCCTCTGATATTTATGTAGTGATTTGTGGAAATGAAGAGCTAGCAGCAAAGTTCGTACGTTATGTAATTAGAGTTAATATACCATGCTAATGGAAATGCGAACCAGGTTGCGAGGGCCAGTGTTACATAACTAAACCATGCTAACTAATTCCCCATTTTATGGAGACTCACGCTGGTTAGGTGACTCACTGCCATGGAACAGAATCTGGAAACTACATTTCCTCCTGCTCCTCTGAAGCCCCAGCACAGCTGAGCTCAGTCTAACTTGAGCATCTGATAGTTTCTTCCCCTTCTACACCAGGTTCTTTCCTTCCTCACCGCCGCCCTCTCTCCACCCCCGCGCTGCTGCCCACATACATGCCTCCTGGACAGTGACAAAAAGAGGCTCGAGTCCTGCAGGCCTAAGTATCTAGGGTAGTGTCAGAAGGATTAATCTTTGAAGTCAAGGTCGGATCAATGACGTTAAACGCAGAGTGGGGATGGAGGGACAAGGAGCCAAGAAAGTTGAGGAATTTTATTACCGAGTGTGTAAATGAAGAGGATTGATGGTAACTCAAGACAAAGGGAGGATTCATTGGAAAGAGGGTGAAATGGTCTTAGAAAGTAGGGGCTGGAGAGCCTGGGGAGATTTCTCACACGGCTTTGATTTATTGCCCCAATTATCTTTGCACCACAGTGTCTGTCACATATTAAGGCCTTAAATGAGGCAAAAAGAATTGTTGTGATTTTACCACAAAGGCAAGTATTTTTTATTAATATCAGTTTTGGAGGAATAACACTGTCGCAAAACCTAGATTAGGTATAAATAAAACGGAACAAAGATGAAAGTTAAGCCCAAGGATATTCAATAATTATTCATGCTCCTCCCCACTATCCCCCAAGTAGGCGGGCTGATATTTTGGAAACGTAAGTCATGTCATGTAGTTTTTTTGCTTAAAACTTTCCAGTGGCTCCCACTGCACCAAGAACAAATTCTCAAATTCTTCCCATGGCTCACAAGGCCTCTTTCTGAATCCTAACAAATTCTCTGACTCCATCTCTTACCCCTCATCCTTCACCACTCTCCCCTATCCTCCAATACTCTTTAGTTATATTGATCGATTTTTCTGTTCCACAAAGAGGCCACGCTCACTGTGGCCTATTGTCTTTGCCTTTGCTGTGGCCTCTGTTTGGGAAGCTCAAACTAGAGATCTTCACACGGAAACCACTAAGCACAGTATCTAACATACGGAAAGAGTCATTAAGTGTTTTTATTTATAGTATTGTTCTTATTTCCTCTTTCACGCTTACCTGCGTTTGAGGTAAAGAATGCAGAATAAAAAACTGCCCTATGGGAAAAAAGATGGAAGGTATGCCTGCATTAGTCAGAATAAACTGCTAACAACAGTGCTCTAGTAACAACAGTCCCCAGAATCTCATGACTTAAAACAATAAAAGTCTGTCTTTTTCTCATGCTACATGTCCCGTGTGAGTTGGCAGAGGGTTCTACTCGTTGTAAAGGTGCTAGCACTTTATGATACCACCAATTCAACATGAGGTTTCAGGGTTTGCCAAGTTTGAAGAAGATAAGGATAGAAAAGAGGGCATTGTCCATTAAATGGTTTATCCCACAAGTGACCCGAATCGTTGCTCAGATATTATTGACCTTATGTCTGGATATGCTGTTTTCTATCTGCATTTCCATCTCTTTTTATCTTTAAGTAAGCCTTGATAGCAGGGAACACATTTTTGGTGGGGTTTCCAAAATAAAACTTTTAACAGTTCAGATTCCTAGGTTCCACTCTCCTAGGTTTTGTGTTAGTTGGCTGGGTTAGAGAGTAGTCATCAATTTATCTGCAGCACCTCCAGTAACTCAGTCGATTTTGAGATGCACTTTGAGAAATATATCTCTAGAGACTAGAACAGTGGTCAATCCACTGTGAGCACTGAGTAGTATTTTTTGATTGCACAGTTAGGGTTATCCTATGAACAAGAATTTAAAGGAACGAATCAGTAATGTAAATAAAAAGGTTTTGTATGTGCTAAGATGCATTAGAAGGAAGGTAAAGGTCCAGACTTCTATCCGTTTGCCCTAAAATAGCTTCCAACCTCTGGGCGGAGGCAAAGCTAGGACTATCTTTCACTCTGTTCAGTTTACCAGGTGGATGCACACAGCATCCCAGTCATGTCTTATCCCTTATTCAGTAAGAAGGCCCATGTCAGAGGATATATTTTAAAAGCGTGGATGAGTTCTTTGGTTCATCCCATTTGAAATGTATTAGGAAGAAAGCAAATGCAATCTCTTATAATTAGAAGTTACTTTAATTGTGTGAGCCACACTGCCCACATTTCTTTGACAATGACAGAGAATAGCTGCCTTTTTATGTTGTATTAAAAATCTAATGGCAAATAACTTTAAAACCCCAGCTAACTGGCAACTACATTCTTTGTCATTTATCTCTCCAGCATTTTCACTTTCCGATCGTGGAATAACAATGCTAGGAGTCAAGATTATAACAGTGTCATTAAACCAGAACATAAACGTGTGCATTTAAAGTGAAGTTAATGTTACATTATGATAGATTACCCATCCCCTTGAAAATCTCAACTATTTAAAAACCAGATCTGCTGACTTTTCAATATTCAGGCTTTTCTTTGAAAGGGAGCTTCCAGCTGGAGGTCTCCATGAATATGTACATATAAGCATTTTGTTTCGGTTCATAAAATCTGAAAGCTTCCAAAGTATTAAAACTTTAATGCAAAACATGGACAAAACAACATAACAGGAAATGGTGCTTAAAATATCTATTAGTTGCTTTAAAATTAATTTGTAGCACATTCTATTGGCATAAGTTCGGTGAGGTCTTGCTGTAAGAGTATCTCTATTTCCTTCTATGGTCAAGCTGGTTATAATGTTGGACTATTATTATAGAGATGCATGCATATGGGCACTCACACCTTGGAGTGTATACTAAAGGCAAGATAAAAGAATATTTGTTCAGTTATTGTCTTGCTGGGAGTACTGGTGTGTTTCTTTAATATCTCTATTCTGACCAGTGAATCTAAGAATCGTGGCTGGGAGGTAAATGGGTAGTTTTGCCTTTACCTGAATATGGAACGAGTTTAGCAAATACTTTCCTAATAGATGGTAACAAACTAAAAGGGCTGAAAGAAATGCAAGAAAACCCTGTGTACTCAAATTCTTGTTCCCTTCCGTTACTATGTGACCAGGTATGCTTTTCTGGGTCACGGAGTCATGATCTTCTTTCCTGCAGATTCCTCTGTAGCATTCTTGCAGTAAAATGGCTGTGTCTACTGAGACTATTACATGAACAATAATAACCACGAGTGTATGTAGTAAGATGATTGTGATGTGTGCTTGTTAGTAGGCCTCACAATTATCATGAAGCCAGAGTGAGTTTAAAATTGTAAATTGTGCTGCTAGAACATTGGGGTGCACAGGTTCTTTTGAACTGGTGTTTCAGGGTTCTTAGGGTATAATCCCAACAGTGGAATTGCTGGGTCAAAAGGAAGTTCCAGTTTTAGTTTTCTGAGGAAATTCCAAACTGTTTTCCACTGTGGCTGCACCAGTCTGCACTCCCACCAACAGTGCACTAGGGTTCCTTCTTCTCCACAGCCTCGTCAGCACTTGTAGTTTATTGATTTGTTTATGATGGTCATTCTGACTGGTGTGAAGTGGTATCTCATTGTGGTTTTAATTTACATCTCTCTGATGGCTAGTGATACTGAGCATCTTTTCATATGTCTCTGGGCCCTGTGTATGTCCTCCTTGGAGCAGTGTCTGTTCAGGTCCTTTGCCCATTTTTTAATTGGATTGTTTGTCTTCCTGGAGTGGAGTCATGTGAGTTCTTTATATATTTTGGAGATCAAACCCTTGTCTGAGGTATCACTGGCAAAGATATTTTCCCATACGGTTGGTTCCCTTTTCATTTTGCTGATCTTTTCTTTATCAGTGCGGAAGCTTCTTATTTCCATGAAGTCCCATTTGTTTATTCTTTCCTTTGTGCCCCTTGCTCTAGGGGACATATCAGTGAAAGTATTGCTGCATAGAATATCTGAGATTTTCCTGCCTATGTTCTCCTCTAGGGCTTTTATGGTGTTGAGACTCATATTTAAGTCTTTTATCCATCTTGAATTTATTTTTGTGTGTGGTGTAAGTTGGTGGTTGAATTTCCTTTTTTTTTTTTTTTTTTGCATGTAGCTGTCCAGATCTCCCAACACCACTTGTTGAAGAAGCTATTTTTGCTCCATTTTACGCTCCTGTCCCCTTTGTCAAATATTAATTGACCATAGAGACATGGGTTTTCTGGGTTCTCTATTCTGTTCCACTGATCTATGTGTCTGTTCTTATGCCAGTACCAGACTGTTTTGATTACAGTGGCCTTGTAATATATTTTGATGTCAGGTATTGTGATCACTCCTACTTTGTTCTTCTTTCTCAAAATTGCTGTAGCTATTCGGGGTCGTTTATGGTCCTGTATAAATTTTTGATATGTTTGTTCTATATCTGTGAAATGTGTCATTGGTATTTTAATAGGGATTGCATTGAATCTATAAATATCTTTGGGTAGTATGGACATTTTGATGATGTTAATTCTTCCAGTCCTTGAACATGGAAATGCTTCCATTTATTTGTGTCTTCCTTCCTGAAGAGTTATTTACAATAGCCAAGTGCTGGAAACAGCCTACGTGCCCATCAGTAAATGAGTGGATCAAAAAACTCTGGGGCATTTACACAATGGAATACTACACAGCAGAAAGAAAGAAGGAGCTCCTACACTTTGTGACAGCATGGATGGAACTGGAGGATATTATGTTAAAAGAAATAAGCCCGGCAGTGAAAGACAAATACCAAATGATCCCCCTATAAGTGAAACCTAATCAATAAAACAAACAAGTGAGCAAAATATAACCAGAGACATGGAAATAAAGAACAAACTGACAGTGACCAGAGGGGAGGCGGAGGAGGATAATGGGGGAAAGAAGAAGGGTCAATTCAAGGAACATGTGTAAAGGACCCAGGGACAAAGACAATGGCGGGCGGGAGGCAGGATTGAAAGTGGAAGGTGCGGGGTGGATAGGGCAGAGGAGAGTAATGGGGGTGGGGGGAAATGGGAACAACTGTAATGGAACAAAAATAAAAAATAAAAATAAAATTGGGCGCTGGAAGTTCTAAGCTATCTATCCTATTTAGGACATTAGTATGAAAAATTCGTTTGTTTGTTTTTTAACTGAGGTTCAGAATTGAGCTGATCATATACCTTCGCTTATGGCTCATTATAATTACTGGTCCTGGAAAAGTACCTCTCTTAATTTCTTTATCTTATTTCACTGCCATTTTTATACCTATTTCCATTCTTCCCTCCAACACCCCCCAATTATTTATGTAACTTTGTGCCTGTTACTGAGAAATGTGTATTGTTGTTCTGTGTACTTGCATTTTTAATTTTCAGAAGTAGGACTAGGTTATAAACCTCAGTTGTTTTTTTCCTGTTTCTCTTGGGTTCTATTTACCTGGCTGTGTATATTTCTGCTTCTCCAGGCTGCTCACTGCTGTGTCACTTATTAGGATCTGTGTAGTATTCGCACTTGCTTTTTGACAGTACGATTAGTTGTCTCACCTGAAGTTCACTATTTATTAATCTGTTCACTCTCCAACTCCATCTTTCTAATAATCAAACACGGTTTGTAAATGAAGATCCTAACATACCAGGATGTGGGCAAGCAGGGGCCTTTAATAACATTTTCCAGTGAAGTTCTGTAATGGCACAGGGACATCACAGCCCTCTGGCCAAGAAGACTTTCTTTAGTAGATGTAGACACAGTACGCATGAAATATACATTCTACTCTCTCAGCCTCCCCTGTGCTTTAATTCTACAGATAAGGTACCTGACGTTAGGAAGCTCTTCTTCAGAATGTTCATTTTCATCGAAACACAGAAACTGCTTGTGCGACTGTGGGATCAGGGATGCAGGAAGAAACACATACATTTAAAATAAGCTAAAGCAGAGGGTCCTGAAATTGGACCTGCTTCTGACACTGACTAGCTCAGTCGCTGTGCCTGGTCATTAAATGGCTCTTACCTTTTTGCTCTTCCGAAACCTTGGAATAACCCAGAGTATCTTGAATTTCTTAAGGAAAAGGGATTACTACTGTTTAGTAGAACCATTTCCTGTTCTCTTTTGAAAATATTTGGGACCTAATGAGGAATGTAACTCAGCCTGATGAGGACCCACTCCCGGGAGAAGCCAGGCTGTAGGTGCCTCTGTCCCCGGGAACTGTGCCAGGAGGCTGTGTGCTAATCTGCTCAGAAATCGCCCCTTCTGTCTGTCACTGAAGCCTGAACACACACCAGAAATTAGGTACTAATTAATGTCAACACATTACAAATGAAGAAAGAAGGGAAATTGCTTGGACTCATTCCTGAGGAAATCTTCAACAGTTCGCTTCAGTTAAAGTTAATGTGTACCTCAGGGCAGCACTGGGCCAAATCATAAAATGCTACTCATGTGGAGGGGTGACCTGGAGGTGACCCGTGGGAGCCTCTTGACCAGTATTTGTTTTCATATCGTGTCTATTTTTGTTAGGATGCTGCTTACAACACTGGGTGTTCTGTTCCGTGGCATAGGTCTGAGAATCCAAACTCTGGCTTCATAAGCAATAATTGCTAGAGTGCTTACACAAAATTCTGGGAAACAGGTTGCAAAGTGGCCCTTTTCTGATTTAAATCCATTGCCGTTGTATGGGCTTCAGTGAACAGCTTTTCCAAGAGTGGAACAAATAGATTTTGCTGCATGGATCTTAGGAAGTCTTCTTCTTTTAATTAGAAACAGATCCTCACATCATGTTTTTATATCTATAAAATTAAGAATTGGGTGCTAAATCCAAATAACCATTTTGTGTTATTGTGATAATAAATGTGTCCTTACATATAATGTTGGATCTAAAGTTAGGAGATTGAGTCCAATATGTGAGATACCAGTCAGGAGTGAATGTAGTCAGGAATGGGAGACTCAGTCTGTAGAAAAAGCACTTGGAGCTTTTTGGATCATAAGGGGGTTCAATTTTATATTTATTGTTCTTTAGGCTTCCTTAGCACTTGACTAGACTTCACCTGAATAAGAGTGTCTGGGCTGGGGTAGTTAAGCACCTTACTTACTTTGCTCAGACCTTCAGCTCACTAGAGAAGACTCGATGCTCAGCACAGCAACGGGCACACAGGGTGGGCCCAGGTTACCGAACACATAAGGAAAACAAGGTAACGCAGACACACCTATAATGCCCGGACAAGTTTTGACCATATTAGTAAACGACTGGAGGACTTATTTTAGTGCATCGACTTTGGAATTAAAACTATCTAGATTCCAGACCTGACAACTGTATGACCATAGGTAAGTACGCTCTTTAGGTCTTAATTTCCTCATGTGTAAATGAGGGTTAATAATGGGTCCGTGGAGGAGAGGGGAGAGGCCTGTAGAGACTTGCTTGACCACATCGACCCTAATGATCATGTTAAAGTTAAAAAAAATTAAGTTCTAAGAACTTTGACTCAATTAAACACTGCCTTGATTGGTCTCGAACAGGTTTCCACCTCCTAAATCTCACTGTAATGACTGGAATGCATGGAATCAAGAGCGAGCACCTAGCACAGATCACACATATGTCTTAGTCAGCGTGCTCTCTAAAAACCACACTATGCAAGGGGGAACATGCAAATAAAAAAGTCATGACTACTATGGTTTATTAAGAAAAGTCTGCTTGAAACTTCCTGGCTCCAGGCATGCAGTAGTATTTCTGCAAATAATTTGCATAATTTTCATTGTATTTTGAAATGAAATTTTCATATTTCATATCTAGAAGATGAGAGAGCTGGAAGGGAAACAAGAGCAAAGAAGCAAGGAACGGTGGGACTTGTTCTGGGAGGGTAGCAGGCAGACTGGGATGGGACAGAAAAGCACCCGGGGGATTCACTCCTAACAGTGAGAGCATAGGATGGAGAGGTTTATTATAAAGGGAGGAGTACAAGCTGCACTTTGAAACATTTAAACACTGGAAAAAATAGATGTTTTTGTTCTGTTAAAGTTGAACAGAATAGTACCAAAAATTTATCAAATGTCTTCTAAGCACCCTAACAAATGAAAGGTACGTATTAAACTCATTAAAATGGCTTCCTATGTGAAGGAGGAAAAATAGGGCCAAAAAGGTGTAACTGCAATACAGTAAAGTGAGGAGCCTTGTCCAGATCACTGGTGATTGAGAGTTCTGACCTGAATATGATTAATTAACTTGACTCTCTGCACCTGGGGTCCAACAGAAACCAGTCACTGCTGCCACCAACATCACGAAACTAAAAGACAGCGGGAGTGTGCTGGGTTTTTATGGGAGCCCCTTCTGTTTCATACACTGGGGAATGATGCTTCAGGCTATGGAGTGCCTTGGATTCCCAGGTGCAGGTGTGAGTGTGTATGTGTGTGTGTGTGCTTTCCTGTGACTAACTTGTCAAAGAGACATGAAGCCTGAGAAAACTGCAGGCTTTTGATTGATTTCCCTGTTCTGAGACAGGACATTCACTGCCTAAACATAGCTTTTCTTTTCAATAGAAGCTGCCCTTAACTTTCCTGTGGTTTTGTATGTGTATGTGTATATGTGTGCATTAAACTTTGGAGTTTGCAAATAATAACAGCCCACACATTTAAGACCAACACACTGTAAAGGTTGAAGTGCTGCTGCAGCCAAAAACCCCAACAATAATGGGCACCCCATTAAAATGTAATTAGATAAACATTTGCTACATGCTTGAAAAATGTGCCTCCTTTACCAGGGTGAATACATTAGAACCCACCCACAATTAATAAAAAGGGAAGGATATGGGAACTTAGCTGAAATTAAAGACAAAGTGAAATAAATTACTATTTTAAAAAAATGTATAGGGATTCTGACATAGACATTCAATTAGAAATGTGGATCATTGGCCCTGGCTGAGGTGGTTCAGTGGATTGAGTGCCAACCTGCGAACCAAAGGGTCATAGGTTCGATTCCCAGTCAGGGCACATGCCTGGGTTGAGGGCCAGGTCCCAAGCTGGGGGCACGTAAGAAGCAACCACACACTGATGTTTCTCTCCCTCTCTTTCTCCCTCCCTTCACCTCTCTCTAAAAATAAATAAATAAATAAAATCTTAAAAAAAAAGAAATATGGATTATTGGTTTAAAAATCAGAAGATTTAGGTTTAATAAATCTACCTGTGTCAGTTCTCTACAACAAAGATAAGGAGCAAATACAGTATATACCTCCAATGGGATAATGAGATTGTGTATAAAAATATCTCAAATATTGCACTTTATTTTCTATGTTCTATATTCTTGGCCATTTGACTACCTATCATTTTACTTCAAGTTTGATAGGTTTAAGACAACACCACAAATACATAGAGAGGTATGTGTGTGTTGGTGAGTGCACTCAGCCTGCCTGTACCATGAAACAACCAAAATCCCTTCCTGTCTGTTCACTTACTCAGATACTCAAAAGTATAAAAGTGATGTCATGCCAAAGTATACCAAAGTCTGTGATCCATCCCTGCCCACATGCAACAAGGCTGGGCCTGATCTGTGCACTTCGGGTATAGGCAGCAGCTGCTTATCATCTACGTTCACTGCAGTGTTTTCTCATTGGTTGCATTTCTTTAGTCTTTTCTTTTTTTTTACTCTTTCTTCATAGAGGAGACAGAGAAGGAGAAACACAGGGAGGAGGGGGGGGAGAGAGAGAGGCAAAGAGGAAGAAAGAAAGGGGGGCTATCATTAAGGCCACAGATAGGATCAAAAAACTATGGTACACTTACACAATGGAATATTACGCAGCAGAAAGAGCGAGCTACTATCCCTTGCGACAGCATGGATGGAGCTGGAGAGCATTATGCTAAGTGAAATAAGTCAGGCAGTGAAAGACAGATACCATATGATCTCACCTATAAGTGGAACTCAATCAATAAAACAAACAAATAAGCAAAATATAACCAGCAACATTGAAATTAAAAAAAAACAAAACCTGACAGTAACCAGAGGGGATGATGGAGAGGGATAATGGGGGGGAAATATGGGGAAGGATCATCAAGGGACCTGCATAAAGACCCCATAGACAAACCCAAATGGGGGAAGGTTTGAGGGTGGGAGATGGGGGTAGGTGGGGCTGGGGAAAGTGGTGGCAGGAAAATGTTGACATAAACAAAACAAAACAAAAATAGACAGGGGAAGGTTAAGAATAGTATAGAAATTGAGAAGCCAAAGAGCTGACATGTACAATGCACAGACATCATGGGGGTGATGGGATGGGGTGCAGGGCAGAGGGGATAAAGGAGAGAAAAAATGGAACAACTGTAATAGCATAATCAATAAAATATACCAAAAATAAATAAATAAATAGAATTTTTAAAAAAAGATCACAGACAGATACATCACACTGCTGACAGACTAGTGGATATGGGGGATGGAGAAGGCACACTCCACTTGCAAAGCCAAAACTCACCTGCCTGCCTCACTTCTGTTTTTGTGCAACCACACGCCAGCTGAGAGTGGATAGCCTGGCAAATTGCATACTGTGGGCACAGCTCTATCAGCTTAGGTAGCTCGAAGAAGAGATCGCCATTGTATGCTCCCTTCAGTGTAATGACACAGTAGCAATGAAACATTTACAAATTCAAAGGGGTAGGAGTCAGGGTATTAAGGCAGGAGTAAAATCACATCAACGTAGAAGAAATAAGTACGTTATTAAACTGTAACTTTGCCCTCATTCAGTATAAGAATAAAGGGTTGGTCTAGACATTGTTTTAATCATTTTTGTTTATATTTATAATATAGGACTAGACACAGCTGTTCAATTTACTGAAAATGTTTCTTAGTAAAATATGAGCACAGAAATTTCCATAAAGAGTTACATTTAAAGGAATATTGTGCTGGGAATATAAATTGGTACAGAATAGACTTTCTGAAAAACAATATGGCAATAGCTAGGAAAAATCTTAAAAGTTTGTTTGCCCCAGAATCGAAAGCCTATTTCTAAAACATTATTCTAAAAAAAATTATAGTTGGTACAAGGTACCCTCATTTTAACAGTACATTTATTTTAAAGTCCAAAAATAGGAGAGGAGTTCAGCAAAAGATATTATATCCATACAATGAACTATGCAGCCTTAAACAATCATGTTGTAAAAAAAAAATATTTATTGTGGTGGAAAAGTGATCCTAAAATATTAACTAAAAGAAACGGTCTACAAACTATTGGAATAGCATGTCTATTTTGTAAAATTGGCATACAAAACATCTGTAAGAATAGTAAGAACACCCATCAGAATGTAAAATATTATTTTTCTTTTCATTATTTTTTACATTTTTCAATTTTTTTCTTTGAAATAGACACAGTTCCACAATTGCTACTAAAAAGACATTAATATTCAAAGGCCTCTCTCTCTCTGAGTTTAATGCTTTGGTTAAACTCATATGGGAAGACCCTCACAGCTGTCTCAGGCTTGCACTATTCTGGGATTGTGAGTGTGACAAATTAGAAGGTACTACGTTCCTAAGGAAGAATGGTCTCCCAGGTTTGACATCTTATTCATCCACCCATAACCAGGTGCCCATGCTATAACACAAATGGTAACAAACTAGGAACTCATGAAATGAAAGGCACTATTATATTGCTGATAATGGGGGGGGGGTGTGTGTGTGTGCTGAGTTTAAAGTGCTTTGGCAATCCTAATTCTATACTTACTGATTCTGATGCAATTGAACCTCAACTTTCCCAAATTACAGTGGCTTATATAATATACTTATGGATACGCGCAAAAGTATAAGATAAAACAGCGTTGTATGGTTGGAGTTAGCAAGCAGCTGGATACCACTTTGTTGGATTTGTACAGACGAGTGGAAGTTCAAACATAAACTGAAATGACTACCCCTTTGTTTAGTTATCATAGGCTGTTTCCTTATCACAGTCACATGCAATCCATTGGAAAAGTAGAGGCAATAACAAACACAGCACCAAACTCCATTATAATAAGTATTGCTCCAGGGTATAATCCCTTATATCAGTGTCTCTTTAGACTCAAGGTAAAGAGAACAGCATCTTACAGTCCACTTTCTGGTTTATCACACAGGGTTGCTTAAGGCACATTCATAAAGTGTTCAAAAGAACACTCACACAAGATCTCTTCATGTGCTGTCATTCTGGCTATGAGGATGGATAATCTCTGCCAACTCTCTACCTTAAACACTTTACCAAGCAGCTCTTAAAATCAGAGTTTACAAATGGCATACATCCTTTGCATGTTGCCTTATATTTTGCAAGAATAAATTAACCAGATCAACACATTTAATGACAAAAGTCACCAGTTTTAAGAGTTTTGGACTAGATCTCATATGTTCTTGTGTAAAATGAAGTAAAAACATGTTGGTAAAATGAAGTGAAAATGTGTTTTTATAAAACAATTTTTATTCTATTTTCTACCTTTGTGAACTTGGACAGTCACATCAGAGTGCTTCCAATAAAAAGATTAAGAGAGTCAAACAAAAACCCCAATAAAACAGTGTGAAATGGTGAGATTTCAGGCTTTTTTCATCACGTCTCTGATTTCGCACAATAAAAAGCATGACTTGGTAAAGTTAAATATCCTAACATTGATTGTTAGATATCAGAGAAGGCTGTTAATTTAAGGTTTTATCGGATTACCAAACACTTGCAATGTTTGCCTGACTGACAATTTTACAGCTGGTGTACTGAAATATATTCTGCTTAGCAACTAATGTTAAGCAGAAGAAAATTTTTTGACGATGTCACGGTTGTGAAAACAGGTGCAGTGTATTTGAAAGATATTTTACTCTGAAAGAAAGACAAAAGTGGTCTCCAAATGAACAGCTTGAACCTAAGGTTTGTTATTCCATGGAATAATAAAATCAAACAAACCTTTCTATTCCTAAAATTCATGTGTATTCCAGCAAAAATAAACTTAACTTTCAGCTACCAGAGAAAACTCAATCAACTAATTGAATTAAAATAATTTTTCCTTGAAGATTGTTATTTAAGTCTAAGGACACTTATTATCATTATAATAATCTATTTTGCATTTTGATTCCTCTGTAATAGTGGTGGGTAAACTGGTTTATACAGTCTTTTGAAATGTTTGCTCAAACATAAACTGTAGGAAAGAATTAAGAAAAATTGGAAGGCATTTTTACCTTTTTTGATTTTGTAGAAACTGTATTTTAGTCTCTTTAATTTTAGACTCTTTAATGAACAAAATGAATAATGGCCATATCCTCAAAGTAACCAGAAACAGGAGACTCAGGGGCTTTGCATGGTGATCTCTAAGATGTACTGGAAGCCTGAGTTAGGATAAGGGACAATGTAATTTCCAGGCTTCAGATGGTATGGAAAATGCCAGCAGTGGTTCCTTTAACTAAGCATTCAACCTATTATTTTATTTTTACCCCAAATGAAAATTTTCGTGCCTTATTCACATCTATTTTTAATTACTTTTGATTGATTCTGGAAGCAATGACTTGAAAAAAATGTGGGGTTTTTTTGGTTAAAACTATTTAAATTAATGTAGAAATACAAGAAGTTTTATTGGTTTGAAAATACTGGGAAGGGCCGTCAAGGAACATTTATAAAGGACCCATGGACAAAGCCAAAGGGGGGTAGGACTGAGGGTGGGAGGTGGGGGTGGGCGGGGCAGAAGAAAGTGGTGGCAGGAAAATGGAGACGACTGTACTTGAACAACAATAAAAAAATGAAAAAAATAAAAATTTAAAAAATTAAAAATATATACTGGGAAAAAATGTATCCACCATTTAAATAGCCTTGGAGGCCATCGAATGACTAAATTCCAAGTTAATCACCCATGAATAAAAATAAACTGCTATTTTAACTTTTTTCACCCTGATATCTTTTTTCAGATATTTCTTCTCCCCTTGAGCTATTCAGTTTTGACTCAAATGCAGTTACCAGCGTGGTATAGAAGCTCCCAAAGAATGATTCATTCATTTAGTAGCCAGTGTCTTCTTTCCAGGCAACCTAAGAGGAACAATTGTTTGGTCTCTTTTTCTATGCTATTCTTTTGCTCAGTGGGAACAAACTGGCCTCTGTACCTCTCAGCCCAGCCTGCCTCTTTTTAGCTCTCCCAGTTCAGTGTGAAAGCACAAAGAAGAGTGACGAGCCTGGGGTACACCTTCTCCCACTCAGAGGTGCACAGCTGGGAAGAAAGGCAGGAAAGTGCCGTTCACAGACCACACAAAGTACTCCCCACTAGGCTGCAGCTGCGACAAGCCAGCAATCCTTCCCCCGACACCTAAGGCACATATTTCATAGTCTAAGAATAGATGTGCTTACACTGATCAAGAGAGGGGGAAGCTGACAGAATTACCCTCATATGGCTGGGGCTCAGATGCACAAAGATGTCAAGAGATCTGGTTTTAATTGAACTGCAAGCTTTTGCCATGTGGTATTCCACACACAGGGCCATTTTGCCTTATATGGCCAACAGCATATGTTTGGCAATATAAAAAACAAAACAAAACAAAAACAGTGAATATGATTGCAATAAGAACTTTTCAGGAACTGTAGAAAAGAATTATAACTAGTGAATACTATATAGAAACATGATATTTATATTTTTGATTGTTATACAGATTTAATATGCTGATTAAAAAATTACTCCACAATTGATTGCTGTTTTATTCACTTGTAGAGAGGTGATTCTCTTAGAGAAAGGTTTTCTTATGATTGATATGTTAACAACTAATAAAATACTTTGGCATTTTGAGTATTCTTTTGGCATTAGGATTACTTCTTGGAGAAAATCTGAATAGTAAAACAAAGCTGCTACAATATTTTTATTGTCATGATACCACAAAGTAAACATTGATAACTGACTTACCACCCAACTGATATAGCAAGATCAAAGAAGACCCATATAATAATTTAACCTTAAGTGAAGGTTTGCATGGAAATAAAAATTAGGGTATCAGATCAATTTAAAATGCAACTTATTTAGTCTATTTCTTCCTTTCAAGGTTTAAATACAAAGGCTCCATTGGCAAATTAATCCAGATGTCGGCTTAGAATAAAAGCCAAGTCCCATTAGTAAATGATACTTGCTTTTAACTTCTAAGAGGTCTGTACCTTCTGTTGACAAAATGTGAGACCTCTGCATTTGCATACTTCCTCCTAGGATATGGACTGACCTGCAGCTTGGCATCTCTGTTTTCGTCTCTATGTGGCCTCTTGACAAAACTGTTTTTAAGGAGAGCATATTGCAAGATAAAATTAAAATATGTTCTTCATAGGATGCAGACTTCTGGTTTTATTAGCTATAAAGAAATAGTTATGTTCCTGGAGGTAGTAGTTTATGTTTGTGCCCCAACAAGAGGTGAGGTTTTTAGTTGAGTCAATGTCCCTTCTGCCTCTGTACTGCTTAAATCTCACCTGGTCTGTGGTCATCCATTTTGCTCAGATATAAAACAGGCTACAAAAAGAGAGAAGGTGATAGTTATCCCAAGTAATTATCTTACCTATCATCTGCTTATTGTTGCCTAATTTGTTGATTAATTAAAAGCTGAGTACAGTGATCATTGTGATCCAAGTCTGGATAAACTTGATATTCGGCTTCTGGGAGGTTGCAAAGACATGTTGTAGATTGTTCTCCCACCAGATGTTGGGTGCTTTCCTGAGATGCTTCCTTGTTGGCCCAGCAGAATTCAGGGCACCTTCAGAAAACCCCATCTCACCTGGGTGACACTTGTCAGACTGCCAACTGGGGGCGAGAGGAGTAGACCTATAGTTTAATAATAAAATCTGAGTGTTCTTTAAGTTTCGTCACTTTGCCTCCTCTGTCCGAGCAAGAGGCCAAGACCCTAAATGTCAGAAGCTGCCACAGAAGAGAGCAAAGAGGGTCACCTGATAAAAAGGCCAGTAAAACCAAGGTGCTATCACTTTGTCTTCCCATGTGGTTAGCGTTGAGCTGTGGGACAGCACCAGAGGCCCAGCTATCCCGATACCAGTGGAACTTCAGTACCACCCAGCTCCTCTCGCTTACCTTGCTCTTAAGTACCTGGGTTATGTTTCTGGCTTCTGGTCCTGCTCAGTTACTTAATTGAATTCCTAAATTCTCCTGGATTCTTGTCTTTAAGATTCCCTCTAGTAGTCATTGATTTTCTGGCATCAGCTCCCTTCTGACTATTTCACCTTAGAACCCTGCCATTGGATCCTTTTCTGACCACTTTCTCTTGAAAGTTCTATTCCTCACTGTCTGCCACCCAAGCTAACACCAGAAACCCTGGAGTCAGAGCCTCGGAAGGGAACCCCCATGCAGGCCAGGTCCTGGTCTAAGCCCATGGCTGGGTGTTGGCACCAGGCCTCTATCCCTCCGTGGTTCACCTTGATCCAACAAAGGGCGCCTGTGTAGATGCACTGGGCCTCCGGCACAGGCCGCGAAGGGAAGCTGATGTTGTGGCACTCCTGAAGCTGTATGAGTGTGGGAGAGCAAGCATGAAGGAGTATGGGAGTGAATGACTGTGAGTGTGTGAAAGTGTGTAAACACATGTGAGCACGTGGGTGTTCACGCAAATGGGAAATAACTGTGACAGGAAAACCTTGCTGGTAGCATAGTCGGAGAGGAGTGGGATGCCGGAGGATCTCTTGGCTGAGAGATAAGTGAGCCAGGTTCTAATTCTGCTTCTGCCACTGTCTCGCTGGACGGTCTAGAGGAAGCCACTTTCTATCTCTTGGATCTTAGTTTTCATATGAAAAATGAGCATATGAAAGTTACAAATTCCCTGTACTACAGAAAGTACAGTGCTGTATAATTACTGTCATGATTCTTTTCAGTCTGCCTAACTCTATAAGAGAAGTTAAACATAAAGCTGGAAACAGGGGGCTATGTTTAATTAACTCAAAAGCAGGCTCTAGCTCCATTGTCACATACTAGTTGCATTGTGGTTAACATAGGACGGGAATGGAGACTGAACTGTACTGGCCCCACCCTGGGTGAGAAGAGGATGTTCATGGGAGTGATGTCAAGAGGAATACACAAGTACCCTGATGTTCCTCTGCTGGTCCCTTGACCCGGAATATTTCCTTCTTAAATTCTCCTGAGACCCAGGCATGGAAATAAACCCATCTTTCCCTCCTATTGATTTAAAAAAGTGCCTCTACTTTTTAATACAAAGGACTGGGTGAGCAGGAGACATCACACGCCATCTTAATTTGAGAGTCAATGGAACATGCTCCTGAGTTGCCTTCATCAATTACAACCGAGAACACCAGCTCAGTGCCCCTTGGTTTTCCTATTGACTGTAGTGATGGTTTTCCTATACTTCCTCGCAGAAAGGCTCAAGAAGTAACAAACATTAAGTGATCCACTGTTTTCTGGAGGCTAAAAGTAAATCACAATTTAACTGCAGTGACACCTAAAGACTCAAACCCAAACAAATATAAACATCACCTATTTTACTAAGAAATCATTAATAAGTTCATATGTCTCCTTTAACTCAGGCTGGAGAATAGGATGATCAGCCTATAAGCGACACAGAGGAAAGAGAGAAAGAGATTGGGAAAGTAAATATGTTGGAAAGTCATAACCCACTATTCCCATCAGTTGAGACTCATGCCCGTAAAACAAGAGAAGACTCTAGAGGTGAACCAGAATAACCAGAAGATCTAGGAGACCGAGGCCCAGAGAGGCTAAGTGGCTACCATAGGATCCCACAGCTTAGGGCCGAGTGTCATTTCCTGCCTCTGAGAGTGATGCCTTTGCCACTATTGTTTGCTGTTTGCTATATTCTTATGCTTTAGGGAGGTCAAATATTTTCCCAGAGTTGAGTTTCTAGGTAGAAATTACTGTGGTACTTTTAATATTCCTTTCTAAAGTTCCCGCCTTGGGTCCGACATATCTTTTCCCGTCAGGTGTTCCCACAGACCTTCTCCTCATGAATATAGACTTGCACATCGTCCAAGCCCCTGGCTCCTGATTTCCTGTTCCTCAGGCTCGCTCTTCCTGAACATCTTGCTGTGCTCGCTGGTTTAGTGTCCCATTGTCCCCCTTTCTTTCTCTAGTTATGCGGTAGCATCTTCAGTTCCTGAAATTTCCACTGTATCCATCTCAGTTGTGCTGACCTGTAGAGTCATCTACATTGTGGTCCTCAGGACAACAGCATCGCATCCCCTGGGAACTTCTGAGAAATGCAGATTCTCAGGTCTCCTGTGAACCTCCTGTGTCTCCAGTGTAGTGGTCAGAATCTGTGCTCTAATGAGCCCTCCAGGGGACTGTGCCCCAAGTCTGAAACCATTAGCCTAATACATTACATGAGCTCGAGGGCAAGAGCTCTGTGGAGGACTTCCTATGTTCATATCCTGCCTTCTGTACTTTGGATAAATTATTTAACCTCTCTGTGCCTCATAGTCTTCATCTGTGAGATGGGAATAATAATACTTTGACCTAGGGTTTGTTGTGGAGATGAAATAATACAAGATATGTATGTAACGTACTTAGTACAGACCAAAACCTAGGAAATGCTAAAAATATTAGCCTTTTTCTTTTTAAGATAGTTCTACTCTCAACACATGAAATATGAGTCACTTTCCATATCATACCCTATGAAACTTGTAAACAAATATTAATCAATAGTGAAACCTGTTACTTTAGAATGTAAATCACATTCTGAATCAGGTCTTGATATTATCAATTTCTGTAAGATTACTTTCATGTGTGCATTTGAAATAGTTACATGAATATTTAATTTGTATATTTCAACAGATAATAAAAGTGATGACTTGATACCAACTCAAAAGAATCAGTTTGGAGAAAGCTATTTTATTGCCACATAGAAGTACACCCAAAAAAGGTTTGCAAGTTTGTTCTTGTAGTAGCTGATACCCTTAAAGGAAAACACACACACGTTTGTTGCTAATAATAAAACACTCTGGTCTTTTTCAGTCTAGGACAACTATAAACTTGCCTCTGCAGGATATCCTTGAGGCATAAAGGCGAACTCAACAGCTAGAACAGGACCCTACAGGCAACTCTTCAAATCTGAATCATGTATTTTTCTTACACGTAAATATCATTTCCTATTAATTGATACTACTGAACATGTACTTATAATTGCTGCTATACTTACAATTACCATAAATAAATGAGTTCAGAGCATTTCATGTATAAAATGATCCCCATGAATGTACTTCTAAAAATATAGTTTAAGTTGTGGAATCCCTTTACATATAAGGTTTCCTTACATAATGCTAAAGTATAGTTTGCTTTCCTCCCATGCAGATTTCAAACCCTTTTAAATATCATATTCTACTTTTAATAAAAAATAAAAATACTAGACATATCACTGTTCCCATACCAATGAGGAGTGGTATTAATTAGTAGAGAGTTTTATATGTGATATCCACATTTTAAATTAGCTATTATTTTCCATGATGACCATATCGTTAATGGATATTGGAATTTTAAAGTCCTCATTACTTGGAACTTCTATACAGTGTATGGTCCTGGTGAAATGGTTCAGCCAAACAGTAAAAATAAAAAGCCCGCCCAGAAAGGGCCTTTTTAAAGGCAGGCCAAAAACTGTGTGTATGTAGCATTTTTTTGGCAAGTCAATGGTAACGTCCTGAGCTGTGAATATCTTGGACATAAGGTTATGCAATTGTGGTTAGGGAAATACGGTGGTTGTTAATTTAATTCTTAGCTGACCCAGTTTCCATTCATGTAAACTATACTTTGGGGTGGTCATCGGGAGACCACTGTGACTTTGGTTTAAGAGCAATTTCCTTGCCTTCTATGACACTTCAAATTTTCACTAAAAGATAGAAAAATTCTATAAAACAAATGGCTAGAAAAGGCGGAAAAATATATAGGCAAAATTTCACAGTGTATCAGCAAAGGTTCCTATGCAGTAGTTAAGTACAAGAACTTCTACGGCAAGAAAACAAACATAATGGAATCGAGGCAGAGAAAAACAAGTCTAAAAATCAGATGTGACTGGGAGCTGCTCCATTGGGAGGACACAATTGCAAGCACAGTTCTCTGAGCTCTTTCTTGGGTGTCATAATTTTGGCCCTGACATAATGCTGCTTAGTGCTAGGGAGGAGATCTGGAAATCAGAGATCCTCCTTCAGGTCCCAAGACACTAAGATGCCCACAATTCCCTTTGGGGTTAATTATTGTTAATTTCAGTAATAATCATTTTGGAATAAGGACTCCATTCTTGAATCCCCATCGTGAAATCAATCCTTTCAAAAAATAACAGAACCACTGTTCTGATTGGAACACTGAGAGGATAATGGATGCAAAAGAGCTAAAACAGCCCTGCTACAAAGGAACAGATTTATAAAATCAAATAGTGCCAGACAGTCTTGATAGGATTGTCAAGAGAATGAAAAACTTAGTGAGCACAATGAATGCACCTTAACACACATTTATTTGTATTTTTGTAATGCATTTGATACAGTATCTCAATAAATCTTGTTTGCCAACCTAATTAGCATTGGCTTTGCTGCGTGCTCTGTCTGTCACAGGGATTGAGAACTGGCTGCAGGACAGGGCCTGATGACTCAGCGCAATGTGCTGACTATAGGATCGGCGTGAGGTCTGGTTTTGTTTAATGTTCTTTTTAACGATCTGAAAGAAAGAGAAAATAATTCTTGAATCAAATAATATTTTAATGACAGGCACATGGGCAAACTAGAGAACACAAGGAAGGAGTAGTTTGTGAGCGCCAGTTCCAGGCTTGCGACTGATTTGAAGGAAACCAGTTACTTCATCGTTCTGGGTCTGTTTCTTCCCTACGTGGAAAGTGGAGATAATGGCGCTCTTGTGAGAAAGCAAAAGATAAGATTTATGATTTCAAATACAAAGTATGATAATACTCCCTCTGATGATATTTGTTGCTTATCTACTGCTTACAATACATGTTAGGAGCCACTTTAACATGACCGAACATTAGGGCCAGTGTCAGACAGAAACAGAACAACATAGTCAAGGGACAATGTTTGAAGAACAAATGGTTAAAACATCCTGAAAAAACACCTCTTTGTAAGTATGTGGAGAAATTTAGAGAGAACAGGAAGCTGAAGAACAGCAACAGAAACGTTTGTCGGAAAACAAGATGAGAGGGTAAAGAGTAAAGTAGAAACGGGTACGGCAATCGTACTGTTTGCAGTGGGGTGGGGGTGGGGCAAGGAAGGGACCTCGGGGAGACTTCCCACACTGTCCGCCTTTTTTTCCTTCTGGTCTACCTAGGGGATATGTTTACGTTCAAGTACTTGTTAATTGCCATTTAAATGTAAAGGTAGAAGTCAGTAGGCCATTTTAGGTAAAGCCTTAAAAGAAAGTATCTTTGTAGAGTCACCCCTAGCTGATGTAATTGTGGTGTTAGGAACATTTTTCTCTTTTTACATAGGGATAGTTAGCTGGAGGTGGGGTGGGTGGCTGTGCTCACTTACAAAAACAAGGCTTGAAATGATTTATCAACTTTTTCCACTGAAATATGATTATCAAACAGACCAGAAGTCTTGTGACATCTGAAGTGCCTATTTTTTTTTAGTAGGAAAGAATTAACATTAGAAGATTACTGGTACTTGCCCTATAGAGCAGGGTTGCTCAGACTACCAGCCTGATCCTCAGTACCTCCCAGGAGCACTTCTTTAAAATATAGATCTCTGTGTCTCAGCTCAGATCCATCACATCAGAATCTCTAAAGAAGCCAAAGTAATTGTTATATCAGGCAAGCGTGAGAAATCCCAAGGTTGAGTAAGGAGAACTGGATTCTTCTAAAGAGTTGTCTAATCAACCTGCGATAGTCTAATATGACTATGTCTGCACAAATGTGTTCCTTCCAAGATAACCCAGAATATTTATATTGAATAATTAGGGTTTGTTTGTTTTTTCTGAATAGAAGCAAAGATTTCATAGAAAAGAGACTAGTCCATTGCTTTTTCAGTTTTCCTCACCAATCAACAAAGGCCACGTTAATCCTCTATAATCTCATTTTACAGTTTCTAAGACTACAACTTATTTTCACGTTATTTTAATTCTTTTATAATTTATATCCTGCCTGTACCAAAAAACAGTTTGAGCATTATATTTCAAACTGTCTTGTTAGTGAAGGCTGACAAAATAAATCTTTAGAGGCCCTGAGATGATTGAAGGGACTTCCTATTGTCTCATCACCAACTTTCTTCCAGAGTCGGGGCTGAACTTTACCCCTGCCTCCCTAGAAACACTGGAGGGAGACTAAAAAAGATTTCCTAGCCAGGGGATCCTCTTTACATATGAATCCTTTGCTGGTGGTATCTGGGCTGGCGACAGCCCAGGTCCACCTTTCATACAGTACTCTTGGGTTTCTATCCATGTCATTTTGAGAAATAGAGATTTCAAGGTAAATTTGATGTTTAGACACAACTTTAAAGAAGTATATGTGAAAGACTGGGTTGGAGGAGAAGACCCCAGAAAAATATTTAGAAAAAAACCCTCACTGAAGAAAAAGAAAATTATGCTATGGAATAGCTTGGAAAAGAGCATAGAATTTTTTTATTTATTTATTTTTTTTAAGGGGCCTTAGAGACCACTATTAAATAAGTGATAAAATGATGAAAACATTCTTTGATAAAGCAAATCTACCATAAGAGATCATTTGTTGCCAAATTTTACTTCGACTAAATATTATTGTGGTTGTTTTAAAAGGTATTTTGGTGTGCATTTTATGTCTGAGGTAAATTTTGCTGTTTCAATCCATTTTCTCAAAGCATATGTAACATTTTGCTCTACCTTTCCTGACAGGCTGGGACTTAACATATCTTGAGCATTCTATCTTTACTTTTTTGTAATTTGAAACAGCAAGAAAAAAAAAATCCCCTTAAAGGGAATTCAGTTTGTGTTGCATATTGGTACTGGGTAAATTCTGTCTTGATGACATTGGCAGAAACATGGTATTACCACTCAATTGAATTTGGGTTATGGGTATTTGGGGCCATTAAATTGATGTCTTTTGGTAGGCCCTCTCCACCTCCTCTTTCCTCCATGAATAATCTCATGTGAATCCTGCACTCACACATGTCTCTGTTGCAGAGAAGCCTCAGCAAGAATCTCTGACCAGGGTTTACCCCTTTGCCAGGGATGCTATCAGCTCGTGTGCACCCCTGTCTGTGGAAGGGGCTGAGAGTGGAGTTCATTTTCTCATGATAAAGCTTGTTGTTTCTACTGCTTTAAGAGTCTAGCTATCCTCTAACAAAACATTTAAAATAGAAATTATACTGAATATTCTTACCACTCAGTTTTAGCTCTTCCCCCTGCTAGCAGTGTAGATGGCTAACAACTTCCAGGTCCTAATTTCTTCATCCCTGAAATGAGGGCATTACCCAGAGTTTGCTGTGGAAGGAGGAGCTAGTGAGTCTGATATAGCCGGCATATGACTGGTGCTTAATAAAGGGTAACTATTATTATTATGATAGAAATATTCTATTTTCATTAGTTTTTTTTTTTTTTAGTTTTTATCTGTAGTATTTGCTTTTACTTTATATTTTCCTCAGGTTTTTAAAAAGTTTTGACCTTTTTATATTGGTGATTCACCTTCTCTGTGTCTTTTTTAAAGAAAAGCAAACATATTTAAACACTTTTTGTTTAAATTCTTATGATTATTTAACTGGGTTTTAAAATATTTTATTAATTCTCTTAAAATTTTTATTTTCCATTTATTATTATTCTACTTTAATTTTTATTTTCTTATTCTACTTATATATACATATGTGAGTACATAAACTTATTTATTTATTTTATGACTTTTTTTTTAATAGAGGCCCACATGAAAGCAAGGCAGCAGGAGTGGTAATAGCTGTTCTTATCATAAAAGGTTGGCGGCAGCTTTTCATCCAGCTGTTCCTCCAACTACATTTAACAAAACTTTTAGGATGTGTGAGGAAGGAAGCAAAATCTTGAGAGGCTTAAGACAGCCCTGAGATAACTCTCCCCGTGATTAAGATTTGTTTAATGCATACAGAACACTTAATTTTACCACAGCAGCACAGTCTCATGACAATCATCAATTGTACCAGTGTTTTTACTTTCTAGTGCTGTTTTTGCTGTTATTAATGCCATTTCCTGACAACATCATTAAACACATATTTGGAGAAGTGATGCAAAAAATTCATTTATCTTTTCTCACTTGTTTATTAAAAATTAAATAGTGTCCTGTTCATTAACTTACCTATCCAACAAATTAAGTACTATCTGCTTTATCGAAGGGATAGTTCCTACGCCAGTGCATCTGCCATTTACTTGTGTAATTCTGCACTAACCTATATGCAGCCATTGGCCTCATATGGTTAAGTGAGCACTTGAAATGTGGCTAGTGTCACTAAGGAACTGAATTTTTAATTTTATTTAATTTTAGCTACTTAGATTTTAATACTGAAGTAGTATAAAATAATTTCCCACTAAGCACAATTTTATCGTATGGGCAATATCGCACTAATGATTTTCATATTGATTACATGTTGAAATGATAATATTTTAGATATATTAGGTTAAATTAAAATATATTATTAAAATTAATTTCTTTTTCCTCTTTAATGTGGCTATGGAAAATTACATATATGGCTTTCATTATATTTTGATTGGCTAGTGTTGGCATAGGAAACCTACATCTATCAAACGAGGAGCAAGTACAAAGTAGCATTAAAATAAAAAGAGTAACTGGTTAATAGAGATTTTAGAAATGTAAAAGAAGAGAAGTTAATCAAGATTCATAAGGAGTTAGAAGGGAATCACCTAAAGACATGTCTTCATTTGAGCTTGAGAGTTGGGGAGAATGTCCACAGAGAAGAGGAAAACCAATGACCCAAATGCCCGGTGTGCTAAAAAGACTGACCTAGTTGAGATGAATTAGCATTAAGAATGGACATGATAAAGTAAAAGAATGAGGAGTTAAAGAGTCTTTAAATTCCCACCATGTATCAAAAACTCTTTATTCAGTCAACCTTCAACAAGCATTTGTTGTATGCCTACAGTGCGTTAGACATTTTTCTAATCTTGATGTTGAAGACGTAGCAGACAAATCCTTACTCTTATTCCATTCTAGTTGCATTGAACAAGTGTACGGTGCTCTCAGATAATAGACAATTTATACATAAATGGACAAGAGGAAGGACACTCAGGCTTTTATGGTGCTAGAAAGAAAATAAAATGGTGGTAGGTGGGATAAAGGAAGGCACCCCCAGCTAACCCAAGGGGCTGGGGCCCCCAAGGGTGGCCTCAAGGAGGAAATGACATGGGAGCTGAAAATTAGAAAGTAAGAAACTGTAAACCAAACCAATGTCTGCTCAGCAGCTGAACTGGCAAACAGAAAGGACTGAGAATGACTGAGGTTGGTGTGTTCCAGAAACAGAAAGGCTACTGTGACTGGTGCTCAGAAAGCATGAATCTGGGGACATAGGCAGAAGCCAGATCATACTTGACCTTAGGAGCCAAAATAACAATTCTTGATTTGTTCCATGTGCAAAGAAAAATTGAAGTGTCTTGATCAGGAATAGGAACTGATTTCCTGCTGCTCTGTGGAGAATGGATTGTTGAAGACAATAGAACGCTCCTCCCACATCCATGAACTGGAAGTCATGCCTCCTACATCTGTGTTCCTATACAACATTATCTGTACATCTCCTAGTGCACTTCTCCTTTCCTATCTTGTATTCCGATTATCAATTCAAGTTGTAGCCCCACTATCTGGGAAGAATTCAGTCTAATTCATCTTTGCCACTCACATAGTCTGAGTGCAGTGCTTTAGACATAATAAGACTTCCATGAATATTTATTAAATAAATGAATCATAGAGTGGATAATAATTCAGACTCTGCTTGAATACTTTCAATGACAAAAAGAACATAGTTTCATAAAGCAACCCACTCCATTATTAGAAGTTTCTAATAGTTAAAAAGTGTTTTGAAACTGTTAAAAAATGGATATTTCTTTTATTTTCACTTATTCATTTTTATTCTTTTATTTGTCTATGGAACAGCAGAAAAGAAATACATTTTCTCTTCTAAAAGGTTGTCCTTTTACTATTGCTGACTATGATTATTTTCACAAATGCTTTGTTTTTGCTGTTCCCAATCTTTTCAATATTTTTAGACACACTTTTGTTTATTTCCTCTTCTCATCGCTTTCTTTAGTTTACACTTTAGTTTATCATAACTGCCTTAAAGTTTCATGCCCTGAACTGAATACAATATACCACGTGGACCTGAAGAATCAGCATATATTGAAGCTATTGCTAACTTTGGTGGAGTTTCATGCATGAATGCATGCTAAACATTTTTAAAAGCTTCATCAAAATATTGGTTCATATTGAAATGTGTAATCAGATTATTAAGATGTGTCAACTGTTAAAGGTGATGAGTGGGTATTTATGACCCATTGCCCTGGACTTGTCAGTGGTTTATTGAAGTAACTATAACTGGTAGGGTAGAGCTAGGAAACATCTCATAGAGCCCACTGATGGTGTGATTTGAATTAAGGTTAATAAATGAGTGCTAAATTGGTAATGGGCCTAATCTTTCTAAATTACAGATATGTGAGGCAGATTTTCTAAGATGGCAGCCTAGGTAAACATGCCTTGTCCCTTTGCACAACCACATCAGAATTACAACTAAACGATAAAACAACCATCACTCAGAACAACCAGAAATTGAGCTGAATAGAAGTCCTATATCTGGTAGGAGGGCTGGAGATGCAGAGATGCAGAACATGCAAGTTTCAAACCCACTTGTTGTGGATAAAAATTGAGAGGGACATCGTGGGAGTGAGGGGTCCAAGCACCACACCAGTTCCCTCAGCCCAGGGTTCCAGTGCCAGGAATATAAGTCCCCATAACTTCTGGCTGTAAAAACCAGTGGGGATTGAAACAGTGGAAGAAACTGCTGGATTCCCAAGCAGTTCCTCTTAAAGGGCTCCCACATGGACTTATTCAGACTCACTCCCTCTGAGTTCCAGGCCAGGGCAGCAGCTGGAAAGACACCAGCGGCATATGGGGAGGAACTGAAAAGTCTAGTGTCAGGGCAAGAGCTGGGGAGCAGCTTTCTCCTGGACAGAACTGCTGGCAGAGGAGTTCTTTTGCTCCTTTTCTGAGCCCTGCCCCACCACAGAGCCACTCACCAGTGGGCCCATATCTGAGACTCCATCAGCCTGGCTCACACTGTTTGCCCTGACCTCGTGATTCCCTGAGGCTCTGCCCCACCCAACTTATAGGTCCAACTAAGCTGTTAACAGTGGTTTTTCCATATGAATGGCTTATCTTGGCTCATGCTTCACATCTTTCCAAATCTTCTCAAAAAAGCAGCTGCTGGCCTAAGCAAGCCCCCTACCTCTTGCTAAGTGTCCCAAGGCCTGGTACTAGCAACAGCTGGCCTTGGTTTATAGACTAGCCATAATTGGGCACCTCCAAGCCCAGCACAAGTAGCAGCCATCTGGAAATCGCTTTATAGCTTATACCATGTGGCCTGATATAGACACAGGCAGTGGCTGACCTTGGCCTGCACCTCATGGGAAAACCCCAAAGCCTGCACACTCGGTAGGCTACTACAGATCAGGTAGGAGCACCATCACTCAACCACCTCCACAAGTGACACACTCAAGGGTCAGACTCAGCAGGCACCAGGGCCTGGCTGAAGTAAGCCCTTCTCTGTGGAGTGAGCCCCAGCACAGCTTATTCTCCATGAAGGGTGGACGTTGGTGGTCAGTGGTCACAGCCAGTTCTTGTAACTGACTGACCTAGGTAAATCCCTCCCCATTGACCTGCCAACAGCATTCAAGGTACAACTACAAGAGGAGGGTGTACTCAGTCCACATGGAGGGTATACCTTGAATATCCAGCTTGGGTGTTAAGCAGTCCGTGCCACTGGATCCTATAGAACACCTACTACATTAGGCCATGCTATGAAGACAGAGAGTGATAGCAGCTCGACTTAATATGTAGAAACAAACACAGGGAGGCTGCCAAAATGAGGAGACAAGGAATCATGGTCCAAACGAAAGAACACAACAAAACTCCAGAAACAGAGCTAAACAAAATGGAGATAAGCAATCTATCAGATGCAGAGTTCAAAACAGTGGTTATAAGGATGCTCAAGGAACTTAGTGAAGGCCTCAAGAGCATATAAAAGGTCCAGTCAGAAAGGAAGGATACACTAATTGAAATAAAGAACAATTTACAGGGAATCAACAGTAGAGTGGATGAGGGTGAGAATCAAATCAATGATTTGGAACATAAGAAAGCAAAAAACAACCAATCAGAACAGTAAGAAGAAAAATGAATCAAGAAAAAATGAGGATAGTGCAAGGAGCCTCTGGGACAACTTCAGGAATACCAATATTTGCATCATAGGGGTGTCAGAAGGAGAAGATAAGACATAGAGTGAGAAACTGGAAACCTATATAAAAAAAAAGAAAGAAAACTTCCCTAATTTGGCGAAGGAAATAGACATGAAAGTCGAAGAAGCACAGAGAGTTCCAAACAAGATGGACCCAAAAAGGCCCACACCAAGACACATCATAATCAAAATGCCAAAGGTTATATATAAAGAGAGAATCTTAAAAGCAGCAAGGGAAGCAGTTAGTTACCTACAAGGGAGTTCCCATAAGACTGTCAGCTAATTTTTCAAAAGAAACATTGCAGGCTAGAAGGCATTGGCAAGAAATATTTAAAGTGATGAAAAAAACAAGGACTTACAACCAAAATTACTTTATCCAGCAAAGCTATCATTTAGTATTGAAGGCCAGGTAAATTGTCTCCTAGACAAGGTAAATCTAAAGGAGTTCATTATCACCAAATCATTATTATATGAAATGTTTAAGGCACTTATCTAAGAAAAAAGATAAAAAATATGAACATTAAAATGGTAATAAATACATATCTGTCAATAATTGAATCTAAAAAACAAACTAAGCAAACAAGCAGAACAGAAACAGAATCAGAGATATGGAAATCATTGTGATGGCGGCCAGGTGGAAAAGCAGTCTCAGAGAATGAATGAAGAGGTGAGGGGGTTAAGAAGTACAAATTGTTATAGAATAGTAATGGGAATGTAAAGTACCGTATAGGAAAGGAAGCAGCCAAAGAACTTACATGCATGACTCATGGACATGAACAATGGTGTGGGGATTGCCTGAAGGAGTGGGGGTGCCACATGTAGGTGGTAAATGGGGAAAAAATGGGACAACTCTAATAGCAGTATCAATAAAATATAATTAAAAAATAAAAAAAATTAATCACAGATATGCATTTTGTAGGTGTCTTAATTCTCTTAATATCCTACTTTCTCAATTTAGGCTTTGTGAACCACTAAATATTAGACAGCTTATACAATGTTGGCCAAGTCTGGGGAGAACAAAATTTTGGAGAGAAGAAAGCGATTTGAAACAGAAGTCCCTTCTTCACAACACATATTATAGATAAATGTTAATTGCACTCACCTTCAGAGGTGGGTAGGTCACAGAATTGTAATGTTGGAAGTAGTTATAAAGACCACCTTCCAATCTATTTAGGAATCTTTTATCAAACTTTGGGAAATTAGATCTATCTCAATTGATTAGTTGAACAATAAAGGAGGAAGAGAAAAATGAGTAAAATTTGTGTTACTTGTCAAATGGAGCATAATGATCAATACATTGTCCGGCTCAGTTGCATTGACCGTTTTAGCACATGCATCACTTTCCTCTAACTTCATCTAGTTATCTTCTTTATATTTTTACTTTTCCCTAATAGATTCTACTCTTTTAAAAATGTATCTTTAGTTTCTCTTTAAGTCACCTTCAATCTTTTTTGGAACAACACATGATATGTTTCCAAAATGTCATGAGATCCACAGGTAACTTAAGTTTATACTTTTATCTTGATAGAAAAAAAACATGCAGCAGTGATTTATTAACCTAGAAACTTCTTGGTGATATAGAATTATGCTATTTACTTTGCCTGTTTTGAGAGAAATAGGTGATTCTGCTGATTTGAAAACAAGAATTACTGGCAGTTTGCTCATTTGTCTCAGTTTCTTCTTGAGTGACAATAAATTGGTCATTAATAAATTTTTTGATTGATATGTTTTTATTATTAATTAGTTATATCTCATGGTTTTATTGACTGGATTATTGCATATAATAATCTCAAAATGCATCCCCCAAGTCAATCATTAGCCATATTAAAATATAGATATCTATGTTAAAAACATGTGAAATTTTGACAGTAAAATGAAAGCTCTCAGATACTTTTAATTCTTTTATTATACACACAATTAAAAAATAGAATCTGTTGTCAAGAAAATATGCCAATGAAAAATTTAAAAATTTAAACAGAAACACTGTTTTTATCCCTTTATGCCTAGAATAAACTGAAGATATACTTTTTTCCAAAAACATTAAGCAAAAATTATTTTCTTAGTGAAAATGGGGACCAAAAACTATTGTTAAATAACCAGGCAAATTAAATTAAAAGATTCCAGGCATAATGAACTGGCTGTGGGCAACCAGACTAGAGCTAATGAATCAAATGTAAAACAACAACTAGAATGAATGAATCAAATACAAAAATAACCTATTAAAGTCATCTCAGAACTTCTGAAGCAAAAAGACAAGAAGAGTTAATATTCTGACTTAACAAGGAGACTATGTAATAATTTATATATATGACTATCCCAAAAAGAAGCAAGAAAAGAAAGAATAAAATAATTGGATGAAATGGAGAATAAATAAAGTGGAAGACATAAACACAATCATGAAGTAATTTCATTACATGTAAATGCACTGAAAGCTCCAAGTGGAAGACTAAGACTATCAGATTAGTTAAGAAAACAATAAAATTTAACTATCTGCTTCTTATAAATAAATATAAAACAAAATAAATAAATGACCTTTGCAATCATTAATGAAAATAATATAGTTACAAGGCAAAGTAAGCATTAATAAAAATTAACTTGTAGAGAAAAGTGGGACATTTACTAGTTGCAAATGGAGTCAAACAACCAGATAGGTATAAAACCCTAATCCTCATAAGTCTGAGAGAGGCACAAGCATTTTATAGTATACATGAGAAATGGGGAATTTTGTTATCAAGCAGATGTTATACTCATACATTCAGCTCTGTATCCTCTCCTCTATGCGAGAACTGCTGTGCTCTCTGTTGTTAAATATAATATTTCTGAGTTTACATCTCAAACTATAAAGATCTTAACTATGAACAGTGTAGAAGGATTTCTGGAAGGACTTGTAGTAAATGGTGTATATGGGCCATTAGGAATTAAGTAGCCTTTCAGTAGTTAACTACTGTTTTTAAAAACTATTTTTAGCTTACCATAGTTTATATATGCATAGTTTAAAGATGAACAGTTGCATATAGCTTATTATGAAATAATTTCTCCACTGGCCTTCTCTTCTTCACTGCAAGATTCCTGCTGCCCTTCACCGACCATTTTAAATGTTTTAGAGGCTTATTGCTCTTTTTCTTATTTAGCTTTTATTATGTTTTTTGATGACATATTTTCTTTATTTATAGTATTAAAAATTGCAGATATATCTGAGGCTCCAGTATATTCTTCTCTAAACCCATTCTCCTCCCTCCTTCTCCAGAGTTAACTACCACCATGTATTTTTGTTTATTCTTCTGCAAATTTTTATCATTTTGCTTTGTAGCTATATATTTCATAAAGAATACACACTGTGGTTTTATAAGAGTGTAATATCATTTGTAATGACATTGCAATATTATAATATTGCATTTTGTAGCATTATTTCCACCTTTATTGAAATATACTGACATATAGCATCATGTAAGATTAAAGGGTACAATGTGTTGATTCGATGCACTTACATATCGCAGAATGGTTACCACTGTAGCTTTAGTTAACATCTCTATCATGTCACATAATTACTTTTTCCATTTTGTGATGAAAACATTTAACACATAATCACTTTGCAACTATCAAGTACATAATACAGTGTTAGCTGAAGCCCTTATGCTGTACACAGAGCCCCAGAATTTATTAATCTTATGGCTGAAAGTTTGTATTATTTGACCAACATCTCCCAGGCCCTGGAAACCATTGGTTTTACTCTTCATTAGTTGAGCTTTTTTAGATTCAACATATAAGTGATATCATATAGTAATGGTCTTTTTCTCTCACTTATTTCACTTAACATAATGCCCTCAAGATTCATTCAAATTATCAAAAAGCAGTAGAAATTCCTTCTTTCCTATGGCTGAATTATACACACACACATACACATATATATATTCATAGAAATATATGGATATATTTATACATTCCATATCTTGGCTATTGTGAATAACACTGCAATAAATGTGATAGTACCGATATCTGTTTGAGATCCTGGTTTCATTTTCTTTGGATATATATCCAGAAGTGGGATTTCTGGACCATATGGCAGTTTTATTTTTAATTTTTAAAGGAATATCCATATTATTTCCATGGTGGCTGCACCAGTTTACATTCCCACCCACTGTTCACAAAAGTTCCATTTTCTCCACATCCTCACCAACACTTGTTATCTCCTGATTTTTTTGATAGTAGCCATTCTAACAGATGTGAGGTGATATCTCATTGTAGTTTTGATTTGCATTTCCCTGATGATTAGTGATGTTGAGTAACTTGAGTGCCTGTTGACCATCTGTGTGTCTTTGGAAAAATGTTTATTCAGTTCCTCTGCCCATTTTTTAGTCAAATGCTTTTTTGGCTATCAAGTTGTATAAGTTCTTTATATATTTTAGATATTAACTTCTTATCAGATATATGATTTGCAAATATTTTCTCCTATTCCATATATAGCCTTTTCATTTTTTGTTGTTTTTCAAATAAAAATGAGTAGACAAACTAAAACTTTTTAATTTGATGTAGTTCAACTTGTTTATTTGGCGTTTGTTGCCCTTGCTTTTAATGTCATTAATTGCAGGAAAATAAGAAAAAGTCTGAATTTCAAATGCTTTCTTCATTACATTTGCCTTTGTGGAAGAGAACTTGATTTTTTTCATGTCGATTACTTGGATAAAATTGAATAAATGAGAGATTTTTCCAGGACAGCATCATATATGTGCGTGTGTGTGTGTGTGTATTTGCTACTGATACTGCAATACCAGTCATTGCAAAAAATGGTTATCATAATTTATGCTTGGCTATGCTGGCAGATGTGTTCCACTAAGGTTTTAAAAGGAAGAAGGCCTGGAAACAATTTCAGAATAAACTATATATTATGAATGTCATTAACAATGGTGAGAATGTAAAACTAATTGAGTTGTGAAGACACAGTTCTTTCGTTTTATGGTCAAAGTGTAAAACTTTGTGGTGCTCCACCAGATGAACATTAATCCCATTACTACATACATTAAAGAGCAGAAATTTCTTCCTGCCAGCACATAAGCACCTGCGAAGGAACAGCGAAGGCTTTGTGTTGTTTATCTGTGGGAGACCCTCTCTTCACAGAACAGCTGCTTGACATGGAGCCCAAAATGTGGCTCCCCTGGGTTTTGAAAAAGATGGTGTCTCCACTGAACAGACAAGCACACAATAATGGGAGCATTGGCTTGAGTTGCTCTGGCTGAATGACAGATTTTCTCTGGTGAAAAATGGATTTACACAACCTGCTCTCTATCACTAACTCAGAAAACTCTGTTTGAGATGCATAGGTTGACATCCTGCCTAGTTCTTATTTCAGCTTTAATGGAAAACATGACACTCAGGGCAGTTCTGTTTTTATTGACCAAATTGAGATTTTCCATCCTTTCTCTCCTCCCTTTTTCCTTCCAAGGATAAACCTGTTCCCTTTCTCAGTGATTTATATTGTTACATCATCTACAGTACTACTTTACAGAGATATTTCTATATATGCAAAGTTTTACTTTGACTATCTCAAGATGATAAATTGGCTCTTGTAGATCTGAGAGGATTTAATTTAATATCCAGAAAGCCTGAGCCAACTTCAGTTGAAACAACTTCATGGATTTCATGGGTAGGTGTTTCTTACCGTCTTTTAAAACTAGTGCATTGAGCTCTTAGTGAAAGCATTAACTTGGAAAGCTTTATTTATTGTACTAATTTTGTTCATAATTTCTGATTTCTACCTTAAAAATACGGAGAGGATGTCTATTAAAAGGCACAAACTTTGTTTTTTTGCATAGACTTCTACAGTTTTTTCCAAAACTTCCAATAACTGGTAGAAATCATAAATGCCATATATAACCATCTCTAAAGATTAAATTACTTAATATTATGACTCTAGGGTTGTCAGATAAAGTATAGAAATCACAGTTAAATTTTAATTTCAGATAAATAATGAATACTTTTTAGTATGTCTCAAATATTAAATTTTTATCTGTAAAATCTAGCAACTCTATTTTAATGAAAAATAGTTTAGGTGTCCAATGTCTCAGATAACTATTAACCTTCAACTTAAGATTGAGAAGGTTTGGGTTATAATAAGACCTACTTAGTTTCCTGTTGAGACAAACAAAAATCTTCAGTTTTTTGTGTCTCAAGAGAAACTTTAAAACTTTGGCCAGGTCTTTTATTTTGTTTGCTTTGCACTTTAATGCTTCAAATCTACATTTTCTTCAGCACTCCATGTTAGTAGTTTATGAGGCTATCATAAAGAAATATGGGCAAGGTTGTTTATAGGCAATTTGGTGCAAGTTCAAATTCTGCAATATATATGTACATATATATAGCTGCAAAGTTTATGAAATCAGCTCCCATGTTAGCACATTCCTTTTCCCTTCACACAATAATCATAATAAAGAGTTATTATTATTGTTACTAAGAAGATAATCTAGTACAGATTTGGAATCAGTGAATCTGGGTTTTAATTCCAGCTATAACATATTGTAACTGTGTAACACTGAAGGAGTTATTTAAGCTTTCTATGCCTCTGTTCCCTCCTGCTAAAAGGGGTAATAATGGTATCTGCCTGGCAGGTCTGCTGTGAGGATTTACTATGTTAATGGAAACGAAGCTCATAGACCAGCATGCCACACGGAGTCAGCGCCACAAAAGTGTTCCTGCTATTTGTTGTTTGCTTTCTGTGTGCAGTTAACATGTCAGTTTTTACAAATATTACCAGATTTAATCTTTATAACAATCATCTAAAGTCAATTTTATTAATGTATTTAATAATGCTATGTAATTTGCCTAGTTAATAGAGCCAGGAATCAAGCCCAGAGCTTTTAATCAGCACACACACACACTGCACATTCTACCAGAATGTGAGTGGGTTTTCTGTGGAGTATCTTCTATAATGGTCTAACTAAATCTATATAATGAAACTCAGAAGCTCATTTAACAGGGAATGGTGTTCACCAATTCTGTAGTCTGTTTCTTCCTTTTGCCAAGGGTAGGTTCATAAAGTCCCAGGACTACACAACCTACATTTTAATGGACTCATTGCTTTTGCTGATTGTATTCATTAAAAAATAATATTTGTAACTGTGTTACTTTGAAAAGTGCTGAGACTTCTCTTGATTATGAGTGATGCTTATTAGTTCTCATTTGACCAGGGCTTCTTTTGACTATGTCCCAATCTACATCTCCATCCATGGATACACACAAGTATGAAGGGACAAATGTGCACATACAAACTCAATGTTCAATTTTGTGTGAAACTGATTACAACCGATTTGATGATATCCTAGATTTCAAGAAAACAACAAAAGAGAATTGTTCATTCCCATGTTGGATGGTGAAGTGGTGACAAATACGGAGAGAACATGATGAAATTCAGTGAACACAGATAGCCAAGTAGGAGGAGTTGCACATCAGTCAAATTAAAACTGCAACCACATGAAGGACACCAAAGCCTAGTTTTTACAGGGATATTTTCATTGAAGAAACACACTGTAACAACTGGCACATTTGAAAACAGGACAATTAAAAAAACCCCAAGTTTCTCAAAATACCGTGAGAAATGTATTGCAAAAAAATATGTGCAATACAATCCAGAATTTGGTTTCTATATGTTTATGGTAAACAAAAGCTTGATACTAGTAATGTAAATGAAGGCTTTAACATTTGTAATATGGGAAACAAGGAAAGCAAGTGGAGAAATCCATCTCTATCTAATCTAAAGCTGTGTTTTAAAGTTTGTGAAATATGTGTATATAATACATGTATGCATATTTACGTATATACAGATATACTCAGTAATTGCCTCCATAGGCAGTCTGTAATTTCACATAGGGAGATGTTTAGCACCATGGCTTTCTTCAAGGGTTTACGGTATAGACAGTCATAGCATAATTAGCCACATGACTTCATTTAGAGACTGGAGGATTAAAGAGTAAAAGTAGAGTAACATTGTGGCAGATTCTATCAGGTGATCTTTGCTATCTTTTCCCTGGTGTCTTCTTTCAGTCGATCTGCTATTTCCTGTGAGTGTGTTATTTTCCTTTTCATTGATTTATACCTGAGTCGAATTTTCTTGCTTCAGTATTATGTAATTTCCTCTTTCTTTTTGCCTCCCTCGGCATCTGCCTTAAATGTTCGGTGTCCTCATTTACTACTGTGTCTGGCATTAAAGGACTGTGATAAAGCTGATGGATATGTGGAGGAAAGTGGACATTGTTTCACAAGTGGTCTCATAGAAGGATTTGTGCAGATTATCACAAAATTCCCAGGCAGTGAGGACTGGTGCCTGTGATTTATGGGCAACTTAAGAGACTCTCATTCCTGAAGGAGCAGAGTAGGGAACCAGCCTGGTCATGCTTTAACACAGACCTTGTATAACACCATTTGGTGGTATGAATAGTGTCTGACTTTAGTTAGTCTCGGACGCCTCTAAAGTTAACACAAAATAACTAAATATGTCCCCAAACTCCTGCCATGAGGATGGCACAAGAATTCTATATTCCACATTCTCTTCAGCTGGCAGTATGTCCAGGAGCCAAAGCACTGATAGATCAGGCAATTTCGGTTTAGGTTTCCAGCTTGAACATCAGTAAATGATGGTGCTGTGGAATGGCGCGGGGCTCTGGTTACTCACTGATAATAAGAAAGAATCAGCATCAGGCATTTACTGAGTACCCAGAAGTCATATACGAATGCAATGGGTTTTATGGCATTTAGACACAGTCACTAGTCTTCCAAATATACTATTTAGTGAGGACACAAGGTGGACCACTAGAGAACTGGAACATGGTAAACAGGTATGTTAGGAGTTCCCATTAGTTGGAATCCTGTGAAGTGTTTAAGGGCAGGGATAATTTATGTTGTTATCACAAAACTCTAGCCCATAAAATGAGCCCCATTTTTTACATTATCTTTTTTTTTTCAGTTACAGTTGACAACAATACTCTTATTTGTTTTAGGTATACACCCCAGTGATTAGACACTACATAACTTCCTAAGTGATCATCCCAATAAATCTTGTACCCATCTGACACCGTACATAGCTATGAGAATATTTTTGGCTATATTCCCTATGCTGTACTTTACATCCCCATGACTATTCTGTAACAACCAATTTGTACTTAATCTCTTCACCTTTTTCTCCCATCTCCCCAATTCCCTTCCCATCTGTTAACCAGCAAAATGTTCTCTGCATCTAGAACTCTATTTCTGTTCTTCTTCTTCATTTATTTTGTCTTTTAGATTCAATTTTTGTTAGGTATGTATTTATTGCCATTTAATTGTTCATATTTTTATTTTTTTATTGTTTTTCTTAAAGGAGACCCTTTAACATTTCACATAATATTGTTAGGCGATGGTTAGACTTTGGTGAACTCCTTTAGCTTGTTCTTGTCTGGGAAGCACTTCATCTGTCTTTTGATTCTAAATGATAGCTCTGCTGGATTGAGTAACCTTGGTTGTAGGACCTTGCTTTTCATCACTTTGAGCATTTCTTGCAATGCCTTCTTGGCTTGCAGTTTCTGTTGAGAAATCAGCTGACAGACTTATGAGAGCTTTCTTGTAAGTAACTAACTACTTTTCTCTTGGTGCTTTTAAGATTCTCTCTTTATCTTTAACGTTTTGCATTTTAATTATGATGTGTCTTGGTGTTGGTCTCTTTGGGTTCATCTTGTTTGGAACTCTTTGTGCTTCCTGGATTGTATGTCTATTTCCTTCACCAGGTTAAGGAAGTTTTCTTTCATTATTTTTTTAAATCAGTTTTCAATTTTCTACTCTTTCTTTTCTTCCAGAACCCCCATGATGCAAATTTTGGTACACCTGAAGTTGTTCCAGAGGCTCCTTACACTATCTTCCTTTTTTTGAATTCCTTTTTATTTTTGCTGTTCTGATTGGGTGTTTTTTGCTTCCTTATGTTCCAAATCACTGATTTGATTCTCAGCTTCATCTACTCTACTATTGATTCCCTGTAAATTATTCTTCATCTCAGTTAATGTATGTTTTCTTGCTGACTTTTAAAAAATCGTTTCTACACCCTTTATCATGCTTTCGAAGTTCTCACTAAGTTCTTTGAGCATCCTTATAACTATTGTTTTGAACTCTGTACCTGGTAGTTTGCTTGCTTCCATTTCATTAGTTATTTTTCTATATATTTCTTTTGTTCTTTCATTTGAGACCTGTTTCGTTGTCTCTGCATTTTGGCTGTTTTTCTATGTTTGTATCTATGTGTTAGGTTAGGGCTGCTTCACATCCCGGACTTGGTAGACTGGCCATAGGTAGTAGGTAGGTGTCCTATAGGGCCCAGTGGTGTAGCTCCCCTAACCACCCAAACTGGGCACCCTAAGTGCTCCCTTGTGTGGTCTGTGTGCACTATCCTGTTGTAGCTGAGCCTTGAATGCTGTTGGCACCACTGGGAGGGATTGACTCCCAGGCTGACTGGCTGCAAGGACAGGCTGTGACACCTGTGAGTATAGCGGAGGAGTTGCTGCACAGGAGTAGACCCTCCAGGGCAGTACTTACTTCAGTGCCCACCGAGTCTACATCTTGAATGTGTTGCTTGTGGAGGTGGTAGAGTTGTAGTCCAGCATGGTCTGAAGCTGTCCACTGGGTGCACTGGCTCTGAGGCCTCCCAGGAGGTGCAAGATCAGCCACTGCCAGTGCCTTGCCTGGGGCCATCTGACACGAGCTATAGAGCGATCTGCAGGTGGCTGCGACTTGTGCTGGGTTTGGAAGTGCCCAGGAGAGGAAAATGGGCCCTACTTTATCTTATAGTGGAGGGCTCGCCAGGACTCTGGAAAGTATGCTGATGATTACACAGAACATGTTCATTGTTCTCAACAATGCTCCCAAATATTGTGTTGTAAGTAAAGTGGAACATCAAATATAACAAGGATTGCCTTCCCACTTTTTAATTTCATGGCCAAAGGCATTGATAGAGAATAAAAACTACACATCAATTCTACAATTCTGGATTTTCCTTTATTTCTTCTCTCAAGTACAGGCCAACTGCTAAGTTGAGTCCTGCTAAGGACTCACAAAGGGAGAAATGAGGCTCTAGAGTAAGGGCTATGGAAACTCAGTGTGCATCAGCCTCACACAGCTCTCTGGTCCGCAGCCCCAGGGTTTCTGATCCTGGAGGCCTGGAGTCAGGGCCCACAATTTGCATTCCCAACAAGCTCCCAGGTGGTGCTAATGCTGCTTCTCTGGGGATCATCCTTTGAGGACTATGTTAAACAGAAAAAGGAAGAGAATGAAAACAATACTTTTATGCTTAGAGTGTTCTTTCTTTCTGAAAAACAATGAATAAAAAAGGACTAAATGTCTAACTTATGAAAAAAATTTATCATTTTTTAAGGCAATATTAACAGGGAAGAGGAGTCTCAGAAGTTTTGGTGGGAAATTATGAGCCAGAACTGTTTCATTTGAAGTTATGGTCTGCTGCTTGTGTTTATTTATTCAGAAGAAAGTGTTTCATCTTTTTCTTCTCTTCAGCTAACTTTTACCATACTGATGTATTTGAAGGAAAATTGTAGCTATTGTGACATTCAACCTCCTAAGTACTTTAGTATGTACCTATGAAAAATGAGAACATTTGCTTATCTAACCAAAACAGCATTATTATACCTAAGAAAGTTAACAATGACTAATAATTATCCAATGCGTAGTCCGTATTCAGATTTCTTAAAACTGTCCCTAAAATGTCATTTCAGCTGGTTTGTCTATAGCAGGATTTAATCCAAGATAATGACATATTGCATTTGGGGGTTGTGTCATTTTAACCTTTTAAGTTTAGAATAGTTCTATGTTTCATGCAACCAACCTTCCAAAAAAGGGGGGGGGTGTCATTAATCCTGTTAAATATCTCTGTCTTCTGGATTTGTTTTGCATTGTTATGGAGAGGCTTAAATATTTTAGTAGGAGAACATACTAGCCAATGCTACGTGCTCCATACTGCTTTGACTCTACGTTAATGACTCTCTGATCCTCTTTGATATAACATTTCTTCTTGCTACCAGAAAATAATCTGTGTGCTGTTACTACACAAATGCCTGATTCTTCCCTACATTTTTACCTTATGGATTTAATACCACTTGGTAATTCTTGCCTAAATCAATAATTTCATTAAAGTTTACTATGTGATTATTTATTAATTCTATCACTTCTACATATAAATAGCTGCCATTCTTTTTAAAATAGGAGCTTTTGTTTACAACTGAGGCTATCTGGTTACCTTATGATGTATTTTCTACTGGAAAGCTCAACCTTTTCCATAATTTATCAGTTTTCAAAGTAAGTGGCTTAATTAATTGTTTCAAATATTGACAAGTCAGATATTATAGCTTCTTCTGTATAAGTATCAAGGAAGACACATAGATTTTCACAAGTTAAATGTGATACCATTACTCTGAAAATGTATTCACGTGACAGGAGTAAGTTGTCAAGAAGCAATGAGCTGAAGACCAAAAGGACAACTCATTCTGACAGAAAACAGGTGATTGCGCTGCAAAAAAACTCAAGATTGTAAATGTTCTTGCCCGCCATTTCTGGGTAAAACATTCCCAGAAATCACACTCAACCAGCGCAGTCCTGACGAGAGAGGACATACCATTTGCTTTGAGAGGACTTCATTCCAACATGGCTTAATAAAGCCAGCCCAGATTGGGGAAGAATGGCCACTAATTTTTATTAATAGAAATAGTAAAAAAAAAAAAAAGTGTGGGTAATAAGAAACCTCTGAGGGGGGTGTGATCTTCACAACATGTTGGTTTGAGCCTATTTTTGGAATGGTGTTGGTGGAAGAAATGCTGTTCCTTTTTGTATTTAAAACCATGCTGAGCTTGCAAAGGGAAAACAGACTAAAGTCATTTAGATGAATAGAGCAAGGCAGTTAAATGTAAACATAAGAGGAATGATTTATATGGAAGCCTTCAGCGTTTTTCTATCTCCTGGAGTTTATTTGAAAAACAAAAACAAAAAACACCTAGTGCTGCAGAATTAGAAACAATTTCCTGTTATCTCAGGTTGAAATAAAAGTAGGTCTAAATTATTCTGGTAAGGCTGCTGATTGTAGTCATAGTCACAGGTTTTAACTGTGTAGGTCTAGGTAGTTGAATTTCTAGCAGATGTTTTAGAATCATCTCAGCCTTTGTTTTTGTATAAATCTCAGCCAAAGGGACACCCAAAGTGTCTTTGATTTCTGTGCTTTGATTGTCTGAAGAAAATTACCATGGGGATTGGTTCATGTAAAAGCTAGAGTCCTCCCACTTTCCCTCCTTTGCTAAAGACCAAGTCCCTGGAAAGTCACACAGAGCTAGGGACTGGGGTGGGGTGGATGGGGAGCTGTCAACAGCAAGTGCCATTAGCTTGGGTCACATGTACCTTTCCTAACACAACTGCCCTTGGATTCCTCCTGCTGGATTGATCTTAAACCCAAACCATGCTGACATCTGCTAATATTCTCATGCCCATTCTTGAGTCCTGGAATGTGCTACCAGTTTTCCAGAAATACATGCAAAAGAAACATCCTGAGAACTTTTCAGGTTGAACTTTCTGGACACACAAAGTCATCCTCAGGTGGAAAGTTGTCAGTGTGTCAAAGATGACAGGAAATAGTACCTCCCAGATGAACAGTAAAAATAGCATTATTTCTTATTCTGGAAATATTTACTGAGTATTTACTATGTATCATGAGGGAATACCTCTTTCAAGTCAATGTGGTATCTCCTCTCTACTAATTTTATTATTCACAGATCATGATATTTCCAAAACAAGTCTAAAACTAAAGATGGGCCAGTGTTTTTGCCCTTGTAGATAGGGTCGTTTTTTTAACTTTTATCACATTCAAACAATAAGACAGCAAAGGATTCAAAACGCTGCTAAATCTTAGCTCATTGTCAGGCACATAGGCCTTTTGAATGTGTCATTCATACTTAATGACTCATAAAGAGATAATAACATTGTATAATTTCATTACAATTATCCATTGATTCACATAGCTCTTTGCTAAACTCAGTTCCACGTGTATATCATACCTTTAATGCCAGGTTCAAATTTGCCTTTGAGGTAATTTATCTTTGGTTCAAAGACAGGAGAAAAGAAAATGGGAGACACTTTGCAACATTCTAGATCGTTTGGGTACAATGGACATTGTAATTAAATTGGTAATTCCAAGAATCTTGTGGCTGTTTTAAAAACAATTTTTTTCTCAGGTTTAGAAAAATATAAAAATAAAATTACTATTCCTTGTAAGGCATCTGAAATCAATTAGTTTTATCTTACAGCCAATAAAAGCTTTTGTTGGAGGTTTTGATGTGTGAGTTCTGTTAACTTCAAAAGAAAATTTCTGTAATATGATGAAATATAATTTTAAGAATTTTAATTCTGCTTCTCTTCAGAACCAGAGGCAATTATACCTAATATCTTCTGCACTGTCAAAAGTCTTTGGATGAAGATAAACATGACTGTTAAAAATGAGGAAGTTTGACTGAAAGTTGTGTAGGGTGTCCTGGGCAAAGTTTGTGATTCCCTGAATACATGTTCCTTCATGAACAATAGAAAAAATTTCAATATTTTCCCAAATTTGTTAAAAAACAGTATATTGTGAATGAAAGCATCATTTTATTTGATTATATTTGTACAGAAAATTTGAGATCATTTGCAAGGTATTAGATATAGGGAGGATTTAGTCGCAAAGTCTTCCGGACACTTCCAGGGATTGCAAAGGCCCTGTAAGTGTCTCCTAGGAAGGTCTCCTCACCCTCCTGCGGTGACAAGGAAATGCATTGATGTCTGCCACAAAAGGCAACCTCGCTGCCCTGGGGGCCTTGTTTATGACTCTCCCAAAAGACTCACTGCCTCCTCACCTTCCCCATTCCGTAGGACTTGGGACACAGTGAGATATTTACTCTTCCTTCTCCAGCCTTTAGCCTGATGCTAGGGGAAGATGCTCAGTGTCTCTTATTAACAGACAGTGCTGTGCCCTGTATCTGGAGGAGCACAACTCAGAGCGTACAGCCGGAGAAGACGATATGGCCTCAGGACCAGAGCCCAGCCCAAGGTGGAACAAACCCAAGAATCACGGAATGTCAGGTTTGGGAAGGTCTCTTAAATTTAGGAGTTTACCTCCTCCCCCTCCCCCACAGACTCTCCCTGTGTGGTTGTGCAGTCCATTTGACTTCACATAGCTCAGTTATATTTTTGAAACAACTATAAGAAATCTCTGTATATGTCTTTAGTGTCTGCTCATTGATCCTAATTAGAGAATTAGGTGATTCTGAAGAGGCATTTTAGCTTTGATAGTGTGTGTTCTCATAATGTGGAGGGCCTTAGCTTAGCGACGATGTCTCTCATCAAGCCAGATTAGGTCAGTGGGGGATAACCTTGGGACATGTAGTCTTGGGACATAGTCATTTATCCATTTATGGAATGCCTGGTAGATAACAAACACTGTTTTAGGTGCTAGAGAGACAGAAGTAAACAGAATAAAATCCATGCTCTTAATAGAGTTCATACTGAGAACAGAAGATAGCTCAGAGGCAAAAATTAAAACAAAAAAGTACAGTCTGTTAGGTGGTAATAAGTGCTATGGGATCAAAATGAAAACTTGGTATGCTTGTTGCAGTTTAGAATTGAGTGGTCAGGAAAGCTGCACTGAGAGCGATTTGAGTAATAACCTGCAGGTCGGAGGTGAGGTTAGCTCAGCGGGTGTTTCAGGGAAGAGCATTCAGGCAGAAGATGCAGCAAGTGCAAAGGCCCCAAATCTGTATTTGAACAGTGGAAAGGAGGTGGGAAGGAGCATCAGGTTGGGGTAGGGTCTTACACAGGCAGCTGTAATGGTAAACTTTGCTTTTACCCATACTGAAGTAAGATGTTATTGGATACTTTTGAACGGAGGAGTGATACACTTCAGCTCACTTTTCAAGAGTGATTCTAGCTGCTGTGTCAGATGCGGACCAACAGGGGCCATGGGCAGAAGCTGGGAGGGCGGTTAGGAGGAAGTTATGTAATAACACTGATGGGATGTGTTGGGGGATTAGAGCAAGCTGGCAAAAGCAGAAGTGACGAGAACTGTTTAGATTCTGAGTACGTTTTGAAAGAGCAGATACAGCCTTCTAAAGGATTAGATGTAGGCGGTAGGAGAAAAAGAGCATACTCAAAGGGGACTTCAAGGTTTTTGGCCTGCATGACAGGAAGGATGGAATTGTGGATTACTGAGGTGCAGAGAGACCTGGATTGGAATCCCTGTGTGTCACTTACTCAGAGGGTGAGCTTGGGTACTCTGTTCAGTCGGTCTTTGCACCCACAACCTGTTTTTACTCATAAATTAGCATAAACTTATCTACTTTGAAATTGATATGAGAATTAGAGACAATGTATTAAAAGCCGCGGCATGGTTCCTGACAGTGGTGAGTACACAGTAATAACGGGAACTCTTACCGTCACCGTTCCTTGGGAACAAGGGAACAAGCCTGGGTTTCCCGTCATGATGGACCTTCAGGTATTAGAGGTAACTTACACGTTTTCTCCAAGGCTTCTCAGCTTGAGTTCCACAGTCTCTGCTTGTTGGGGCTGGCTGGTCTCTTCTGGGTGCAGGAAGTTTTGAACCAGTCTCCTGGCTAGTATAAGGAAAAGGAGAGGGTCGAGAGGACTTTATTCATTTTTGAATAGTGAGCTGAATGATCAGAAATGCATGCATGAGCAGCCTCCATTCCCCACTCCCCCTGTGACAGTTGTGAGTGGAGAAGCTTTGTTTTGGATGCAGTTGACACAAACGTGAGTCAAGATAATGGGAGTCATTATTTATGTGTATTTTTGTTACATGTGTGTTTTGTTACATGTACATGGTCACTAATTCTTCATTATATACCAAGACCATGATGCAGTTTTAGTGCAACTAAAGTTTAACACTTCCAAGTTATAAAATCAATTCTAGCCAGCCACGATGATTATTACTTACAGTTCTGGGCACGTCACTTTGTTCCTCAATGGCTGTCATTTATAAACAGACTTGTGGCTGCTCTCGCTTCTCAGGCCTGTGAGCTGGCTATGTAGGCAAAAGATCTAGAAAGGACGAAAATATCAGGTGAGATTGATTTGACTGAGAACTGAGTGTTAAAAGCCAGATGGTGGGAGAAAAAACCTAAATATGAGAGACAATACAGACTCAGACTATGTCTTTGGTCTCCATATATATATGTGTGTGTGTGTATATACACACACACACACACACACACACACACACATACTGTACATGAAAAATCAAGGGACTGGACTAAATCGTTTCTTAAAGCTCTGTATTGCATTAATACTTTATGTTCTATTTCCTTCCTTCTGGTGCCCTCTCATAGCATAATAAAAACGAATGTTAACATTCCGCCCTCCGAGGTGGAGATTATAGCTATCTGAAACCTTTTCATGGGATAATCAAGCCATGGGTTACACTGTACTAGTAGACAGGCTCAGCCCAAATTTTAAGCGTTGTTGGCAAAGGAAAGCAAGAAATTAAAGTTCATATGTGGAGAAAACAACCCAGAGATTATATTTGATACAGGTTAGATCCTTACAGTCAGCTATAATTTCAATGTTCTTCGTTCAGGAAAGAAAGTTTTACTAACTTATCTAAACAATTCAATAAACTTGACGATGCCCCTGAATCATTTAGCACAATGCCTGAATTATAGCACACATTCGATGTGCACTGTTTTTAATAGTAACAATGGTAGGATTTTATATTTTTATGCATCTTTCTGATTCAGTTCTACTCTGTATTCATTGAGATTGGCCAGTCTATGAGGCCCCTCAATATGCACAGCAACACTGACCTAGCTTGTTAATAAACTGGAACTTCACACCTGCCCCCAGCCGTCCCCAGGAGGCCCTGTGAAGTAGAAACACATCTGAAATGGTGCAGGGATTGCTGGCTGATTTTAAAATCCTCAGCTTTCATGTTGGTCACACATGTATTCACACTCCCAAATGAAATATTTGTGCAAGAGCAAAGAGGGTGAGTGAAGCTGGCAGCTTGGCTTACAGATACTTTTATGCTTTTCTTCCCCCGCTTAATTTCTATTTAAATCCAGAAAGGCATTCATTTGTGACTTTCTCTATATATTGGGAGTGAGATGTTGAGTGCAGACCCGACAATTTCAGGTGCCTTGGTAGTAGATGTTTGGCTCGAGGGCTGGGGGGCGGGGGCGGGGGCGTGCGCTCATCCCGCCCGCGGCCGGACGCTCGGGAGCAGGCCCTGGTGCCTGTTTGCGGACCCGCGCGCTTTCTCTTGGTGCTGCCTGCTTTGTGAGATAAGTTAAGATTTTTGTTCGTCACTGAGAATGTATCTCTCATTATTCTTTATTTAAAAAAATTTAACTCATTAAGGATGGATGATTTGGATAGCCTATACAAAACTTTTAAAGCTAAATCTTAAAAATATTCTAGAAGAACCTAAAGTAATATTCTAAAGTAATGCCTAGACACCAGAAGAGCATAAACTAATTCTAACTATTGTTAATTTCTCATTTCATGTTTTCTTATTTTATGTGAATATAGAAATTTATATAAAATACACATGTATAGCTACACTCGTGTGTACATGTGTATAATCTTTGTTCCCCAGGCAGTGGCTGGGAGTCTTCATCAATTTACATTTTATTATCTTGCTATGATGACCACAGATCTATTTTCCCACCAGAATGTAAGATTCATGAAGATGAAACTTGTCCATTCATTTTCCAGGCCAATAAGAACATGTACTAAATACTGTCGCGAGTATAGAAGAAACCTGAATATCAGACACTCAACAAACATGGGATAAAGAAAAACTGCTTTGAAAGGACAATAGAGATACTCGTACGATGTTCTTAAAATTGAATGTGCATTAGGAAAAGGATAGGGAGTTTGTAAAAAAAAAAAAGAAGAAAGAAGAAAGAAAGAAAGAAAGAAAAAGAAAGAAAGAAAGAAAGAAAGAAAGAAAGAAAGAAAGAAAGAAAGAAAGAAAGAAAGAAAGAGAAAGAAAAAGAAAGAAAGAAAGCACTCAGTTTCTTAGTAGGTGCTTAGAGATTTGGGCTCAGTCAGCTTGGGCCAGAGACCAGGGTTTCACCCAGTAGCTCACCTCCCCCACCCCCACCCTTCCACAAATGACTCTGAGACAGGTGGTCTGTTGAACCAGCCACACTTTGAGAAACGTTGCCTTAGAATCTGCTTTTTATTTATATATACTGAATAACTAATATTTTAAACTTACTTTGTTTCTCTCTCCATTTCACTTTGTGCTAACTTTCCTCACCAAAAGTAGTAATGGAAGGTCTTTTAGGCTTTGTTCACCTCTCTATCCCCTAAATTAGAAACACAAGGGTTTGGCCACCAATCATAAAAAAGAGCCTCCTATTTATCAACAAAAGATTAAGAGAAGCTGGGGCTGACTGACATCAGGAAATGAGACCAGGACCCAACGTGATTGGCCAGGCTTGGCAGAGGAAGAGAACTAGTGAATTTGCCTGGAAACAGCAAAGAGAGAGGAAATGAGATTTGAATTAAGAGCAGAAGGGGACAGGAATTGGTGGAAACAGACCTGGACTGTGTGCTTCATACAGGCACTCGGGGAGGGTCTAGTGACAGACAGAGCAATGTAAGGAGAAGCCATCAGTTAAGAGGTGTCAGGTTGAGGCCAACAAGGGAAGCTATACTTTAAGTTTAGTGCATTGTGCCTGAGGTTCAGCCAGAAAGGATCTGGCATCCCCAAGGAATTGAAAATAAGGGAAATAGTTGGGCTAGCCTGAGTATGAAACAGGTTGGAACTAAAATAGGCTTTTGAATTGCAATTTGCCAACTTGGGCCCTATGACTAAGCTAGGTATTTATAAGTAATCTGCCTGTGGGTACTTTAGGCTCTGAAATCTTTTACCCTTTAGAAGAGAGCTGTTTTTGTCTTATTTTTATTTATTTATTTTTACTTGAAAGTGGCTGGCTGACACAGAAGGCAGTGCAGACCAAGAGCATGGAGGCAATGTTGTTAGACACAAGGTTGTGATTGAAAGGTTGCTTTATGAAAAGAAAAAAAAAAATCCCATTTGACCTCGGGAGTGAAATTGTTAAGTAGCGAGTGGGAACATTGTGCATGTACGCCTCCAGGGGTTTACCTCACAGAGCTATGGAGAAGTGCTAACTGAACAGCTGGTGACTTCAGGACACTCTTGCCTAGAGCGGTGGGTGGGGAAGCAAGATCATTTTCGAAAATGTACTTGTATTTCCTGCTTCCTCCATTCGCAACTTAAATAGTCCAGATGATTCCAGTCGCTAACTGTGTGGAATTGCACAAGAAATTTAATTTCTCTATAGGTATGTTTGCTTTGCTTTTCTCATTTTAGAGAACAGCATATTGTCATTACAATGAGTAGAAATTAACATCCATACAAAGATACATTCTAGCTCTAGAATTCAATGTCCAAATAGATTCTAAATACAAAAGAAAGACTCTTATGAAGAAAACATTTATTTCCTAGTATAAGACATGATAGCCAAGAGTTCTTCCCTACAAGGGCTTGCAGTCAAGTGAAAACAAGATAAATTGCAAACCTTGTTGTGGCTCTAGGGTCCAGAACCAAGGCTAAAAGTGGGTTTGTGTAACATTCTTAATGAGAAAAAAGAGAAAATCTCTTGAAATAGAATACTAAATGAGGAACTGGAAAAGCACATGGAATGAAAGTGCGTGTCTCTGCTGGACATACGTGCGGGAACAATATAGGTTGGGAGTAATAGGTCAAGCAAATATGAAACAACCCTCCAAACAAGTGCACCTCTGTGTGGCTTGAGGATTGAAAACAACTTATCGGTGTCCTAGAGGAGGTTAAATACATTCAGCACCTTCCTCTTCCCTTTACAGTTAGTTTTAAGTAGGATCGCTCTTAATTTACTATGCGAATATCATTGTTCTCTGCCAGGCATTGTTAATGCAAAGAGGAAGATATGTTAGACAGGATTCTGGTCTTCAAGAAGCTCAAAAGTAGAAAGGTATGTTATGAGGCAGAAAGCGCGAGGAGATTTCCAGAGGTTCAGGTAGGGTTGTGTAAGAGCTCAATGAGAGCCTCTGCCACATCTAGCAGGGAGGCCAGGCAGGGCTTCAGGAACAGGGTGTGTGACTTGAATAGGACCTGAGGAAAGATGGAATCGGACAATCCGAGTTTGAAGAGCTGGTGTTGAGCTCTAGGTAAAGAGATTCCAGCAGAGTTGAAGACAATGAAACAGAAAGAAGCAGGTTATATTTTATGCTAACTAATGAGTAATCTGTCTCACTTGAGCCAACTGGATCTAAGAAAAGGCATAATTGGAAATATTCAAATAAATAAATACAGTAATGAACAACATTTGCAGGGGTGTCTAACCTGTGACCCTTGGGCCACATGTGCCTCAGGATGGCTGTGAATGTAGCCCAGCACAAAATCGTAAATTTACTCAAAACATTATGAGTTGGGTTTTTTTTTTTTTTGTGATTACATGTCACAAGGTATTTAACATGTGGCCCAAGACAATTCTTCTTCCAGTGTGGCTCAGAGATGCCAAAAGGTTGGTAAAGGGGTGCCTGGTAGAGACTTGAACAATAGAAGCAGAGGAGGTAACATGCTGAAGTGAATTTTGTAAAAGGATTGACAAGTTTTTCTCTGTAGACTGGAAGTTGCAAAACTGAACTAAGAGAATCTTGTCTACGAGTGATGTAGATGAGAACACTGATCCAGGTGCAGGGAAGAACAGCAACTCAAGGGAGATGAACAGTGCCAGCAGGTCCTTGGCCTGCATGTCAGAAGGGGATAAGGACTGGGATTACATGGACCAAATGAGGTCAAATGGACAGAACACATTACTTCTAACAAGGGCACCTGCTATGTATCTCCAGACCCTTGTTGCATTGTAGAAACTGAAGTCCAGTATGGTGAAATATTCAAGAGAAACTAGAACCTCGAATTTTATGTTGGTGACAAATTCAAATTAAAAAATAAGAAAAACAAGAGTGGACCTCAACCTTGTGTGGACCAAGCAAAAGAGGCCTGCACGCAGTCAGTTCGAGATCTCTGAGGATGGCACAGGAGCCCGGAGAGAAAGGCGGTGCAGGGCAAGGGCTTGCATTAAAAAAAAATCAGAGCTCAACATTGCTAGGAATAGCAGGAATAGCTGAGTGGAAAAGCCAGAGCTTCTTTGATTATTTGTTCAACGTCTGCCCCCGCAGACTGTAAACACCTTGAGAGTGTAGACCTTCCCTGTTCTGCTCCCCAACACCTAGCACAGTGCCCAGCATAACACGGGCAAGAAATAAACATTTAGCGAATGGACATTTTTCTTAGAAATGTATTCTTGAGACTAATGAGAGGTGCTAGATTCTGCTTTTTATCTTTACTTTAGATGAGGGAGGAATGTATCGATGTGTAAATAATTATATTGACTTGTAATTGTATCACATGGATATATTATTAATATATATTCCTTTCAGTTCGAGCAGACTTTTGTCATATACATTGTTACCAATCCCCAAGAGGCTGTAGCCTATGTGGATTCTATGAAATAATTGTGATCATGATGTTTCTCTAACCAAAAGGCTTGAGTGACTTTCCATAGTCTACTGAAGCCTAAACTCAGTATGATCCAAAATTACTTCCATGATCCGGCTCTTGAATGTTTCTTGAGGTCTGTCTTTTCTTTCTGTTTCCCAACCTTGGGATAAGTGAGTAGGTGAGTGGTTTTTGGTTGCTGAGATTTGCTTCAGAGAATTCCTAAGGGACACTTGTTTATATTTGATATTGATCATAGAAAGACATTGAACACCATTACATAGCACGTGTTACCAGGTGTCAAAAGAATTACGTGAAATTGGGCAAAGATTCATGATAGGGTTCAGAGCTAGCACCCTTGGTACCTATGTATCATTGGCATCCCAAACTTGAGTTGTGCCTTAGTTACCCTTTATAGGTATAGGGCCTATTCAATAAAAACACAAATTATTTTTTAAAGATTTATTAATATCCAAACTTTTCTTGGTCAAACACTTTTCCCCCTCATTTTCTGGTTAAATTTCCTGTTATGTTAGTGAATGCTATAGATACTGTTCACATGATGAAGAGGATGGCTAAAAACTTTATAGAATAAAAGTATCTTTTATTTTGTAGATGTTCTTTTAATCATTTTAGTCTATGTGTTGAGGTATTGTTTCTCAAAGTGCAGACTGAGGAACACTGGAACACTTACATTAGAATAGCCTATGTTGAAAGTAGATTTCTGGAATATCCATAGGTATATATTTAATATAAATCTCTTGGGGGAGGAGCTCAGGATTCTGCATTTCTCTAAAGTCGCTCAAGTGATCTTGATGCATATGAAATTTAAGAGTCACTCTTTGAGGGTATGTGGGCAACCTAGAAGTGGCAACGTACATTATCACTGGGTGGTCCCCTCTCCCCCTTTCCCTGTACTGGTGTGGAGCCAGCTCCGCAAAAATGCTACCCCCTGGAAGTTTGGCTGGGAAATATCAGCGCAGACAACTGCATACCAGATGGGCGCATCTGTACGGCCCATGCAGCTGATCTGACTTTGGCACATGCCGTCCACTACTGGCTTAATTCAGAGTGAACTGAAAGGATGATGATTTCACACTAAAGTCCTCAGCACGCCAGAGTTCTTTTCCTTCCTTTTTTGTTCTTTTCTCTTTCCTTACCTCGATTTGCAGTCACTTTCTTTTTCATGGTCAAGAATACCGGTAAGTAAACAACTCATCTAGCTGAAGGCATTGCTTTGTGAATACAAGTCACTTTACACAGAAAGTCTCAAGGTGATGGTGCTATTTGCAAATACAGACTTTTAAAATGGATCCAGTTTTCTATTAAAGCCATAGAACAATTTGAGTGGTATTAGTATAAAAGTATGCTAGCTGCATCCCCCCCAAAAAAAGAAGAAAAGAAGGATCTGAAGGCAAAAGAATTATAATTTTTCTTTTTTTCTAATGCATGTGACCTAAGTATCAAAAAGATGGTTAATCTCAACCACTAAAATAACAGCAAAAGATTGTATAATCTTTGAGCCAAGCAAGCTTGAGACATCTAGCTTTCTTTTTTTTTTTTTGTTTCTTATTTCACCTCTTATGTTCTTTTCTCACTGCTAGGTCTAGAGAGAAGGACGCTGCATTGCAATATGAAGGGGTATAGCTGTCAGGGGCACAGGGAGCCAGGAAACACTGTGTTGGAAAGGGGTCAGAAGTCATAGCTCGTAGGTAAAGGCAGGGGTACTGGGTGTATTTTGTTTAGCTCTGAAGAAAAAACTGCCTACCACTTGAATACAAAGGGAATATAAGAAGTTTCCAGAAGATTTTTTAAAAAGACCATCATAAAGCATTCTAGAATTTAGAATGAATGATTATAATAGCAGCATGCATATAGATAGATAGATAGATAGTTATAGTTAGATAGGTAGATATAGAACTTATACTATTCAAAGCACTCTGCTAAATGCTTTGACTGTACTAGCTCATTGAACTTCATAAAAAACCCTACAAGGCAGAGTTCCCCTTGTTTTATAGATGAGTGAACTGAGGCTTATGAAGGGTAATTAACTTGTTCAAGGTTACACAGAGGCAGAGGCGGGATGTGAGTTCTGGTCCTCGGGTCCCAGACTTCTTACTCTTCAGCTCTGCCCTGTAACTACCGCAAGAGCAGTACGGGCAAGCACTGGTTGTTAGGGGTTAGTGAATATCCTAAAGAGAACGCAGTTTAACTGCTAATCTGGATCAGCTAAATGTGGGTTAGCATAACAAAAAGAAAATCTCTCCATTATACCATTATATGGTTAAATCTGCCCTTTCTGAAAAGCGTGGCGTTGGAACAAAGCGAGAGCCGCACGATCACTCGTGCGCTGTCTGTGCTGGTGCTGCTGAACAGCGTTGCAATAAAGCTCAGTTGCTAGAAGAATGTGTGGCTAAGGCTGAGTAACCCTGAAAGACATCCACCGAGTCTGGCTGCCATTAAAACTCAGCAGAATATGGTGGCCGTTCATCTCTCTTCCATGGTAAATAGTGATGAAAATGCCGAGCATTTGTCAGTCATTTAGAAAATGCCTCTTAAAGATGCAGAGCCTGCCACTAGCCTCTTATCCCTCCAGTGCACTGCTGTCAAAGTCGGCATTGTTTTTGGCAGCTCCTGCTATTCTTCCACTCCCACCACATCGCCCTCTACGGCGAGTTGGCCGTGGGTAACTGACATATGAAGCGAGCAGTTAGCCATCCTACTAACTGTGTTGCCTAAGCTGACTTTGCAGTTTTCACACTAAACCCAGTTTTTACACTAGAGCCCCGGCAGGAATTTCCTGTCTGGAATCCTTTTGTTCTTGCCACAGTAAAACCTCTCAGAAATCTCTTCTGTGTGTGCCAGGTATGGCCGGATTCAGTAATGCCTGGCTGCCACTGCTCCTTGAAGCTCTCATCAAAGGGCTGTTTTCTGCCCAACACAGATTGTGGAATATACATTTGCTCATATCTGGCACATGCGTGGCTTCGTCTGGTTCTTTAGCTAGGGATGGGAGTGTCTTTTGGGAATATGCTTCAACAGTAATTTCAAGATGCGAAATCGCACCCTTTCTTCTCTCCGAGATCTTCATCTGTTTCTTCTTTAACATTTTCTGTAAGCCTTTTCCTCTCTCCTTTTCCATTCTCCCAAATATAAGGAATCATTCTCTGTAGAAAATATTCTTTAAGGATCAGAATGAGGTTTCATTAATCAGTTTAGTCATAAAACTTATGACCAGTTGTGTGCTGGGTTCATCCACATCAGGAAAATTTCAGTATCATAAATAGAATCATTTTTATGTCACAGGAAGTTATGGGAAATGAAGTTGTGCTTTCGGGAAAGCATAACACTCAGTGTTTAGCATGGTAGAGGTGCTCAAGAAATGTTAGTTCCCTACATCCCTTTTCCCTTTATTGTGTCTTAAAGCTCCTGGAGGAATTAATTTGATTTGGCCCCTTATACAGATAAACAACACATTGAGAACAGAGTGCTATGAAAAGAATTACATAAAGTTTATCAGAGGTGACTTAAACATGAATATTACACAGCAGTTTGCAAATATAAATTTATAATTGCAGTGTGGTGCTGTGTGACCTGGCACACCTCCGTGTCAGAGCACTGGTGACCCTCGTGGACAAGCCACTGCAGGAATAGCAAACAGCTTTTGTGGGGTGTTTGATTGCAGAAATCAGTAGGGAGTGGTTTTCTCTGTCTTAGAAAAAGCCTCACAGAACCTGTAAATGCTAAGCCCGAATCTCCATGTCAGAGGAAGAGCTGCTGGGAAGAGAGAGAAGCAAAAAGAGATGTGATGGCTTTGCATCACATTTCATATCTGTTTTTGGTGGTAAGATCATATTTTCATGACTCTCAAAACACAGATGCTACTGAGATCTGTAAGCCAATGATAGGCCCCTAGTTTGTTCCTTCTTGTGTCATTGAAAGCTTGGAGTCCTTGGTGGAGACAATGATTTCCATGGAGGCCAAACCAGAAGCCAAAGTTCTCCTCTATTATTCTTGAATGAAAGTAAAAAAATCTAACTCAAACCCGTTTGCTAAATGATTGGTCTATGTAATCTAGAGCAGGGACAGCAGTCCCACACAATCCATAAACAAATGGGTGTGGCTCTTGTTGCAATAAGCTTTTATTTACAAAGTCGCTTGGCAGATCAGATTTGGTCCACAGGTTGTGATTTATGAACCCTGCCCCAGTCACAAGGCATGGAGAAGTTATTACATTAGACCCTTGTCCTCTATCCGAGATAAAACTCAGGTAGTTCTGCATTTGCAATGGCTTGGTGACTCTATCAATAATCTAGCACAGACATAGAGAAGTTTATCTCGTCCGTCACTTTCAAGCAATTGGTGAAGAATGCCTATATAACTGAGTTTGGAAGGACGCTGAGGCTGCATCTGGGCTAAGCAGGAAAAAATGCCATAATTAAATAGCAATGTTTAAAATTGTCACCCAGGGAGATGTAGTAACACATACTACACTTTTGTTCTTTCTGCTTTAGAATATAGGACTGCTAGGGCCTCATCTTCGTTCACACACTGAAAATTTTCCACCCTAGTGCCTCGAAAGTTTTTTTTAGCTTTCTTCTTTTTAAGAGCCTAACAAGGATCCAAGATCTCCTAAGGTATCACCCAATACAATTGCTCTCTTTTTAGTTGTTTTTTTTTTAAGTTTACTACAGAAATGAGAAAAATCACTTAAAATATCAGGTGGACTTAATCAGGATTTCCGAGCTAATTCATCTTATGAAATACTCAAATGAGAAACCTATTACTTTTTGGTATGCTGCAATGTGATAGCAATGCCATACATTAGGATTTTACATTTATGTTTACCTGCGATGTGCTCCCACTAACCTTTCTAATATTTTGCCTTTCCTGGAGAAGGCCAGAGCCATTTTGAAAGGCACACGGAGGAGAGACAATGCCAACTGAGCTGTTTTAGAACCCTGCCTACGGATGAGCGCCCGCCACCGGCAGCTGTGCTGTAAAACAAACGGCGGTTCTTGAAAACACGATCACCGGGAGGCAGTGGGCAGCTGTTAAAATGGAATCATCGTGGCCCACTGTCCAAAGAGAAGGAACTATTGATATTTAATTACCTTCAAAAAGAAGAGAAATACAAAATTTCTCTTCAGAATTCCTTATGCGTCATACCCTAAGTTTCACAGAACAAGTTTATGGCAGCTGCTTCAACAGGAGCTGTGTGAACAGCGGGCACGCAGAAGTAAAGGCATGGCGCCTTTTAATTGCAGTCCAGCCTTAACCAGCTCTGTAGTCAGTTATTTTATTGACCCTTTTATTGAAAAGTAAATTAAAAATTTAAAAATGTATTAAAAATCTTTTTGAATACTTTCTTGTGAATTAGATTGGAGCCAAGAGAATGAGGTGTGAGAAAAAGAGGAAAACGCTGGAGACAGGAAAGAGAAAAAGGAGGCGGGCGGTGGGGTGGGCAGGGCAGGGGAGAGTCATGGAGGAAAAATGGGGACCACTGTCACTGAACAACAATAAAAAAAGAGAGAAAGAAGGAAAAAGAAGGTTCAGTGTTTCTTATTCTAGGTTGGCTTCAAGGAAATTTTTATGAATTACCTGAAATTTTATGCAAAATTTTGTACTTGTATGTGTTTACGTGTGTGTATATACCTGCACATGTGAGGTACATTTTGGGGTAAGTGTTAGCCCTTCAGTTGAGAACCACTGTTCTATAGATTGAATCGTTATCCAGAGAGCATAGGCTAAATTAAGTTCTGGAATTGTCAGGTGCAACCTAAGGCCTGGGAAAGATTAGCGACCAAGGGAAAACAGGTATTACCTAAGGAAAATATTGTGTACTTCACAAGTTTGCCTGATCCTAGCTACATGATTCTTAGTCCCGGAAGCAAGGAGGAGCCATGGCAGTGAAGGCAAGCTTTTCTTGGATATCAGTGACACATGACTGCTTCCCTCCTTCCCTGGTGCTGGGAGAACAGCTGGCGCGCCCTGGAGAGGCCCTGACAGTGAACGATAGCCCAAGGACAAGGCACCAGCTGAAAGCCAGCTTGGCTGCAAATTAGAGTATAATGGCAGAGTGGCTTCTGCTGCGAAGCGATTTGCATCAGAGCCCACTGACAATGTACATTCTGTAGGGTGGGCATTTGTAAGAGAAGGAATCCAGAAAGACTGCATTTCTAAATAATTTAGAAGAAGGTTCACTAAAAAATGAGGAACAGGGAAGGTAGGAAATTTATCATATCCGTTTTTAGGTCATGCTACATGGGGTACTCATTTTGCACTTTAAGAATAGGTCTGCCTATTATTAATAGGTCAAATTCATCTCATATCTTTTCTAATGGCCCCTCCTTTTGTCTTAACATAGTACTTTGCTCAAAACTCTTTTAAAGAATCAAATAAATGCAGTGCTTAGACATACATTTCATTAAATGGTATGTTTACAATGCTTAGGTATGTTTTCTAAAAAGATCACATTACCATGGTTTTCACATAGACAATTTAGCATTCCAAGAATCTCACAATTCTTAAATATATTATCATTTCTTTAAATGGTTTAAGAAACGTACAAATGGCTGAACTTTGTGGAAGGACTCTGACAATGTGAAACATGAGAGAGATCCAATGATAGTTAAATGAACTTCTGTGATAAAGAAGAGAGAAAATGCTGGGGGGAAAAAGCAGTTGGTGAGAAAGTAGTTGAGAAGGGGAAGGAGAGAGAAACATGGTAGGGTTCGTGAAACAGCACCAACAGCCAATACCAAAGAGTATAATCGAGGGACGTGTTACAGCTATCAGAAAGAGAATACATTAGGTTGGGTGTAACATAAACATACCAAATAGAAACACTCTTATTAATGTAACTATGAATATCTGCTACAATGACATATAGACACGTGGTCATTTCTGATGGTTGATATACCCAGTTTATCTTTTCCATCTGATGGGGAATTTCATGGTGTTAGAGACTATGTCTTATTCCTTTCATAATCTCCAATGCTTAGCTCAACATTTACCACACGGAAAGCACTGGATAAATATTTTTTAAAGAATGTCTGATATTTCAGGCTCTTTATAATCAGCCTCATCTTATACATAGTTCTTCATTTTCCATTCTCCGCATGTATACCTCCTGTCCTGTTGCTATCTGAAGCCATGCGAGAGTGTTTCCGCTTCTACTCTTTGCCTTTGTCGGTCTGCTGTGGCCCCACGTATGCTTCAGCAGAGCTTCCGTGCCACGTACTCCACCCTGTATCATCTGTCTGCTCTTTGTATGTTGAGCTCCTCCTCTTTTTCTAAGTTAGAACTAATAATGTTCATTTTTCATTGATTATTTCTTTTGTTCAAGACTCATATCCTTGCCTAGATTACGGAAGGAACCATACTTCAAAGAAGGTAAATTTCTGTATTTTCCACGTCACCAAGCACACATTGGACACGTCTTAGGCAGACACCTGCCTGTGAAGCCGAGTGTCGCTGGGACGGAGGAGCGACCGGTGCCATGGCAGAAGTGGTGCACAGAGGGCCTGAGAGCTTGGCTGGAGGGTGGGGCTCTACACCAGAGGTTTTCCCAGAGTTTGGAGGGTAATTTCACCATTGGCAGTGAGCTCACATCCTTGGAGCAGATGAAGCGGGAGCCTGGGCTCTTGGATCTAGTGTCCTTTGTGGGGCAAGGGGATCACACACTTTGCTCAGCTTTCCATTCATTTCCTATGTCAGCAGCTGTAGTCTCAGAGTCTACACATTGAAATTAGATGGGTTTCTTTCATGTGGTTACAACCTTTAGCTTTTCTTTCTCTCTAGGGCATAGTTAGTAGCAGGTAAGTAAATAGTGGTATAGAGATTAAGTTTTCTATCATTAGAAAGCTGCTTCTTCTTCTTCTTCTTCTTCTTCTTCTTTTTTTTACTATCTAGCTTTTAGGTAGAGAACTTAAAGTAATAATACATTTGTTCTTATATTTTCATCTGGCATTAATTGATTTGATAGCATTTTCAGTATATGGATGGAATCCAAACAATAATAATCTGGTCGGTATATATATATTGTGCTAACTTTTTAGGGTTTCTTCCTATGGTTTTTCAAAGGATTTAGTTATGCCAGTTGACAGATTAGTGTTCAGTAAAAAGAAAAAAAAAGTATTCTTATTTTTGTCAATTAAGAAAAAAGCAAACTCGAACTTTTCCATAAAAACTTTAACCTTTCTGTTTGGGGGAGTAAGAAAAACTTTACTCTCCTGAAATCATAGAATATTTTTGTATAGTTAAGTAACAATGTAGCATTCTTTAACCTTGTTTTCCATAAAAACATCTAATAGTCTATTGGAAGAATAAAAAAAAGGCCAAGATTCAAGATCTATCCTTGTCTGATAGGATTGTTCTATGTGGCAGTGGCTTACTAATAGCTTTATTATTAAACCATGTAAGCAAAAGAAAGCACTACAGCTTAGAGAGAACTCAGAGGGATCTGCTTTCAGCGTGTAACTAACCAGTGTGTAGAAACAAGTAATTAAAAGAACACAAAGCCCGTAATCAATTGCGCACCAGTTATCTTTGATTGCTCTTGCAAAGGACAGATTACACACAAGCCTCTTGCAAGCCTGAAGAAAAAGAGGTCCTATTATCTTCTTTCTGAAATCATTTCTCTGCAAAGACAAGGGCGTCCCTATTCCAGATCTCTTGGTTTAATTAAAAGGACACAAACATCAGATGATGTTGCAGCATATCGAATGTTTCACTGTCAGTGCAGTGGAGTGAAAGAAGAGCAGGGGAGGGGGGAGTGCGAGGAAGGGGGTGCGGGGGTGGGGGTGGGTTGGAAGAATTTCTTTTCCATAAAGACCGGCCTTTTTCACTCTGGCCATCTGTTTTCTTATGGTGAAAAGCCCTATTGCTGGTCTCCTGGCATAGCTTTGCATGTCTTTGTGCTTGAGGGACATTCAATCTTGCATCTGATACACGCTGATCTGTGACACTTCCTAACAAATGAGGCTTTGTTCAAACAAAGAGACTCCCTGATAGGAACTGTAAACTTGGAGCTTGATATCCTGTAGGAAAGGCAGGCTATGGCTGAGCTGGCACAGGAAATTCGCTCTCAATGCAACAGAGCCGAAGGAGGTCACACCCCCATGCACACATATGCTCTTTCAGATCTTCCCAGACCTCCTCTCATCTCTGTTGTCCCTTCAGATATGGCAGCCCGAGAGCACAGCTGCACTCGGACCTGGCGAGCTCAGGACCCATCTCCATTACAGGCTGAAGCTCACTCAATAATGGCACTTATTTCTGTGGTTTCTTCATTTTACAAAGCACTTTCACCATCATTAATTCATTTGATACAATAACCTCATAAGGTCTAGTCCAAATGTAATTATATCCAAGAGAACTATTTTGTAAATACTGATGCCAATTGCTGCTTGTCCCTCCGTTTCTCTTTCTATATCTGTCTCTCTGTCTCTATTCTTCCCCGTGCTTCAACTCATGACTTGAATTTCCCAACTTCAAAACCCCCCATCGTTCCATCACATAATATTCCCATGGTCTCTTACTATTACTTAAACTTAAACTTAAACTGTGGAATAGAAAATATGTAATGAGCTGCTGAATATGGATTGTGTTGCAATTTGGAGAAAATAGAAGAGAAACCCCCAGGTCAGGAAAATACTACTTGCTCTGTATAGTTATTATTTAAAATCCTATTAGAATTTAATTAAGCATTGTTAGAAAGAGTGTCACCTGTCATGACCCCCCATCCCCCACACACATATACAACATGTGCTGTTTCCCCTTCTCAGCAAACTCCTACTCACTCACTTAAGACCTACCTAACAGAGACAGGGTTTCTGTCGCAGGCATTCCCCACACCCTTCCTCTAGGCAGATAATTGGCGCTTCCTTTGTGTTCTCACCCCACTTTGCTTTCAACTCAACACTGGTATGTATCACATTGTAGTCTGAGCTATTTGTTTATATATCTATCTCTGCTCCCAAGCTGTGAACCACAGAGCTGGGATAGTAGATTTATTATTCATCTTTGTATATTTCTAGCATTTCATGAAGTGCCTGACACATAATAGGCTCCCAGTAACAGTACGTTGGATAAATAAATTTTGTTCATTAAACACTGATACGTTTGGGAGGGAAGAAACAAGAAAATAAGGGAAAACCGCCTTTACTGGACACATCTATAAATTTTTCCTTGGGCTGGATGCGTCATTTGGTGTTCTGTTTCTTACTGCTTCAATGATGTGAAGTAGTGTGTAAGTCAGGAATTATCTTAGATGCTGTTTCTCAGTTTTCTAGATCAGTACTTTTTTTTACAAAAATGCCTGAATTGCAGAGAACTTAAGTAACCTTTCAAAAATTCTGTCTTTGATGACTTAGTGGACCTATTACCAAATATAAATATATTTGGCCCAATAAGTCCCGGGAGTTACAGGAAAGACAACTTGTTCAGTGGAGAACTTTAACATGAAATGTTTTTAGCAGCAGGCAAGTGAGCTGCAGAAAGGAAAGAGGCTACATCGACTTTCAATATCACTTTTCAACTGGCTTGCTTAATCACTTAATGAGTTCTTTAATGTTTCTGAACCTTGATTTCTCTAGCTATGAAAGGAGAATATGAACACTAGCATGCTTCAATGAGAGCTTATGAGGATTAAGTAAATGTGATTGTAGAACATAAAATACTGGATAAAATTATTAATATTCATAATTTTGAGACTGGATAGGATTTCCAAAGGTAATAGTGTGAGGCAAGTTGCAACCGCATTGCATTTTTAAAGGAGGTGGTTCAAACTCATTTTGTCCCTCTTACAAGCTTTTTTCCTCACGTGCTGGTAAAACTGTAATAGAAAATGGATTAGTTAAAGTTTGGTAGCATATTGGAGTTTATCTGAATGCAACTTCTAAGAGTAACAGTGGTCAGTAACCAAAGGGTTACCTGCTCAGTGCGACCAGTTTGAAGGTTACCAGGTAAAACGGGGAGGGCTCACAAAGACAGCCAGGACAAACCCCTTGGCTGTTACTATCAGTTACTCATTTAATGAAAGATAACCAATAGCTGCCTCTCTGTGTGATTATCAACACATGCAGCTTATTTGCTGCTACTATTTGAGGTGAGGTAACAAAGGAGTCAACTCCCTTGGCAGAGCAATGAGCACGACCGATGGATCTAGACTTCGAGTCTCAGCTTGTTGAAATGCCAGAAACAACTTCAAAAGGTGTTTTTATGCCACGGAATCACAAAGTTAGTTTATCACCCCAGAGAAGTAGAAATGATATCTTTAATGTGGACCTACTAAGTTTGATTCTGTTTAAAGTAACAGCTTATGTGATCTAATGCTACCTTTTCATGTGGGTTCTCTGTTCTATATTATTGCATTTGATGTTCTTAAAATCCCTATTAAGGAGATAGGAGAGGTGTGAATAACCTAAATGTACAGACCAGGAAAGTGAGGCACTGACACAGAAGCACCCGACCCTGGGCACCCTTTTGCCTTGGTATCGGTCAGTGGAGCTCTATGTTCCTCATAAGCTTGTCAGATTTTCCAAACTTGTTTATTGTGTGTGAAAGGGGAGTTTTTAAAATAATAAAGGGAGCTCTGGGTACAATTTTCATAGCAGTTTCAAAAGGAAATACTGATTTTTCCTTTCAAATTATTTTACATCTTCTTTCTTTTCCATTACCACTGTGAGCCCCGAAATTCATCTCCTCATCACTTAGTAGAGCAATAGTTCTCAATCTTCGTGGCACAATGAAATCTCTCTGGGAGCTTTAAAGATACCGACACCTGAATTGGGATCTCAGAGATCCTGATATAACAGGTCTGGGATGTGCCCTGGGCATCAAGACACTGAAATTACCTCCGGTGCCTCTAAAGTATGGCCGGGGAGTGGGACCACTGACCACTGACTACAAGCTCTCCCTTATCCAGCCCACCCTGCAACCTGCTTTCTTAGATTTAACTTGATAATCATTATAGTAACTAGGTAAAAGTATATCTCACTTCTATTTTTCCCTTTATTTTCTACTCTTAGTATAGATATTTCATCTTATATATTTTGGAATAGACAGTAAATATAGTAAAGGGCCAGTGCGAGAAAAATATTGCCCCAGCAATGCTTTAATCATTTTACTCATTCAGAAATTCTAAAATCTCCACATTGCTGCGTTCTAAAACTCTTTGACCTAGCATACCATGTTTTTTAACATTTTTAAGCCTTCCTTTACCTCTCCAGTTTCACCTGCTATTACTGTTCTTTCTGTAGCCTGTCCCTCACCAAACTGATCTCCCTGGTGTCACCCCAACATGCTCACACTACCCCATGTCTACGTCTCAATTCAGGCCTGTCCCTCCACTGAGGAGGCCCTGAGCCAGCTCCTACCCTGTTAGCACAAACCACCCCGAATGCGCCAATCAGTACGCCGCTTTCTGTAACAAGACTGTTCAGTTTTGATGAAAATGGATGTAATTCCTTATTTTTTCAAGTCCAAGAGATTTTTACTTCTAAATCTTATGGCTTACTCTATCATTATTTGTATATTTTATTCTATTCCCTTTCTTCCTCCCATTATACTGAATCTCCTTAAGGGCCAGAATAAAATATGAATGGAGCTGCTTTAGAATCAGAGAGCCTTGCTTCAAATCTTGGTTCTACCTCCTGTTGGAATATGTGGCTTCTGGCAAATTACTTTCCTCTCTGGGGTTTGTTTTCTTATCATTTAAACTGGAGAAAAAATACCACCCTCTTTTAGGGCTGTGGGTAATCAACTGAATTAATACTCAGAATGTACTTAGAACAGTGCCCCGCACAAACTGAGCACCTACTAAATGTTAGCTGTCGTCGGCTGCATGCTTTGTCTCGACAGGGAGTAGGGCAGTCTCTTGTATATTTTAGGCACTTAAAATATGTCAAATGTACTAAATCCTTTGGAGCTTGAAAAGGTCCCAAATACTCATACTATAAATATTTGATAGTTAATAATCTTCCAGTCATTTTTATAGCTACTTGAAAGGAGCATGTGGGTCACAGTGACCTGGTATCTTGTTTGGAAAAAAAAAAAAAAAAAGGAAAAACCTACTTCTGACGGGTTTGCTATCTTGTGTTGAAATTCTTCAGTCCCATAGTTAGTGCCAGAGATTCACCTCCGTGACATCCAGAGCTGTCAGTCATGGTGATGTATTGCACAGCCCATTCCACAGACACTGAAAAAACAGTTGAATATACAGAAGCCCCTGGAATTCCTTATCTTAAAGCAGGCAGGTACAAAGAAACTACACAGGCAAATTATGTATTCTGGGGGCAAAACTTTTCAATATAGATTCCATTTAATAACATATACTTCATAGGTCTTTGGAGATGAGACTGTAAATATGACTGTCAGATTTACCCAATAAATATTTTACCACCAGCACTTCTTAAATTCATGTGCATTTATAGCTCAGGTGTCATAAAACTGAATTGACCTATTGTTTTTCAAGACAGGAAAAAAAGAATAAATAAAATGATCAAGTCAATGTCAAGTGTGACTATACAATCGGTTACTGGGGTTTTCCCTCTTCTACGTTGACTTTTGAAGTGTTTGAAGTGACTTTTTAAAAAATTAATAATTAATCTCTTCAAGGTGCTCTTTTTGCAGGTGGCGAGGGCAGTCAATGTTAAAGGAAAACAGATAAGAATAGAGGACAAGTCCTGCCTGATCGAGGCAAGGTGTTTACGAGGTAATAAGACACCACAGGGATCAGACTGTGTGGTACTTGTGCCCTGGATGTTATAATGTGGTCTTTGTCTTCAGCCATTTTCCAGGAAACTCAGTCAAGGAATTAACTCTGGAGATGATGTTTACGCAAATGAAGTAGAATAGTAAACGTTTGAAGTAATGGTTTATGTTTGAAGTAATAGTTTATAGCTACATAGAGAGGGAGAGAGAAAGTGAGGGTGGGGAGGGAGAGAGAGGTGTTAGAATCAAGAAAGGCTTTTGAGAGCAATTCTGAAGATAGTTTATCTTCCAGAAGTCACATACGGAGAATGGCACATGAGAATTTACTTTGTTATAACTAGCATTTTTCTCCTGTTGCCGACTGTTCAAGTTTTCTTTGTTCAAAGAACATATGCATGGGGTTACATTCAAATCAATGGAAAATCCAGCACCTATACTACTAGATGGGCGTGTATTTCTTTATCAGGTCCTCATGAGCTCATTATGTGCCAGGCACTGTGCTCTAGTTTTTACATGTAATTACTAATTTAATCCTCAGACTAGCCCAATAAAGTAGATACTAATTATTATCCCCATTTTACGAATGAAGTAATTGAAGCCCACAATGGTTAAATACCCTGCCCCAGAGTGAGGTTATGGAACGAGGCCAGGAACTGCGCTCTGGCTGGCTGACGCTGGAGTCCAGGCTTCAGCCACTAAATGGACTCTGTTTTGGAGAGTTATCACGATGGCAGTCACAACACGCTGCCTCTGCCGTTTTAGCATTTTGCTGTTGTTAGGTAATTCTAACCAGTACTCCCTTCTGAGGATAATAGGAGACAGGGTGCTAACCTGACAAAGGAATGGAATTACTCCAAAAATGTGGCCAAAGAACACCAGAAATTTGAATTGCCTGTAAAGATAGTGCAAAAGCCTCAAAGCGTTCTGGCCCTGGGCCTGCCCTGATCTATTGGCCAAGAGAGGAACTGGTGGCTCAGGGAGAGGTAGACAGTGAGAGGCAGACAGTGAGAGTTGAGGTGAGGTTTTATGAGCACGTGCAAAAGGTACAACAAGTAGAAGAGAGACTACTAAAGGCCAGAAGTGCAAAATTCAGGGAGGACATTGTGTTGCATTGGAGAATGGTTTCACAAATCCTCAATGCCACTGCCTCCTCTCTAGCCATTTCTGAAGCAGAAAACATATTATAAGGATATTCTGCAGACACCAGCTGCCTGGGTACCTTGATTTAAATCCTCATTCCACAGCTAACTGGCTTTATGGTCCAGGCTTTGGTCCAGGTACTACACTTTTTCTCTATCACAGTTTTCCATTGGTGAGGCAGGGTTAATAATAGGACCTACCCTAGGAATATTCTGAGAATTACATGAGATAAGCTGTATGAAGCACTTAATGTGGATTCCAGCATAGTGAGTACTCAGGAACACATTTTTTCCTTTTTCTCTCCTTCCTTACATTGTTGAATCACAATTTTGTATTCCACAAATATTTACGCAGTTTCTATTGGCTGGGTTCTGGGATACACAAAGCTAAACAAAATAAAACCGCTGCCTTAGGGAGCTTGAAACATATTCATGAAACAGACACAATACCAATAAATGCAAATGCTTTGTAATATACAGGGTCCGGCAGAAGTAACGCCTGCTTGCATGTGGTTAGTAGGGTAATAATATGGGTGTAATAATTTATAGTTTTAATTTGAACATTTCACCTAAAATGTCATATGGTGTGCTTGACTGTGTATTGTTATGTTGCAGAATTACACACTTATGATTTTGTAGTAAAAGATTTTGTAATAGAAAGATGTTATTTGTGCCAGATCCTGTATATTCTATATGTTTGTACAAATAAATAAGTGAACCATCTATATGGAAATACTTTCTAATAAATTTCTCAGAGCAAAAAAAAAGTTTTAAAGATACAAAATAACATCATAAAGTGAACTAACTGCCCTCCGTGTCTCTGTGGCATTTCTGACAGCCTGGTGATTGTTGCTGGGTGGGGAATGACGCAGCCACAGTCCGAGCTGCACCCTGATGTCTCACAGGACCGGCGCAGGTGGAGTTTGCACAAGAGACCAGTAAAGGTCTTCCTCCTTAATTATACCCCAAGGGAATCAAATATCCATGTTAAAGGGGAGGCATGATGGAAGGAGAGTATTTATACGGTTTCCTTTATTAAAAAAAATATTTTATCGATGATGCTAATACAGTTGTCCCATTTTTTTCTCCCCTTTATTCCTGTCCACCCTGTACCCCTTTTCCCCCAGTATTCCCTCACTTAGTTCATGTCCATGGGTCGTACATATAAGCTCTTTGGCTTCTCCCTTTCCTATACTGTTCTTAACCTCTCCCTGTCTATTTTGTACCTACCATTTATGCTTCTTATTCCCTGTATCTTTTCCCCCATTCTCCCTCTCCCCCTCCCCACTGATAACCCTCCATGTGATCTCCATTTCTGTGATTCTGTTCCTGTTCTAGCAGTTTGCTTAGTTTGTTTTTGTTTTTTCAGGTTCAGTTGTTGATACTTGTGAGTTTGTTGTCATTTTACTGTTCATATTTTTGATCATCTTCTTTTTCTTAGATTAGTCCCTTTAAAAATATTTCATTTAGTAAGGGCTTGGTGATGATGAACTCCTTTAACTTTATCTGGGAGGCACAGTTTCCTTAAGTACAGTAACAAGGTGGTATCTAAGGTTTCTAAGGCCTAAATCATAATATCTGGGTAGCATGTCACAAAGGTTCTTTGAGTTGTACATTTTACAAAACAGTTTCAGTTTCTGCATGCCTGTATACTATAGACATCATAAGAAGATATAACAAAAAAATTTTGTATGTTTAATAGTAATACTAAATGTTAATTGTAGCATACACTTCTGTGGCCTCATACACTGTTCTTCAGCCTACCTCTGATTTAGTCATAGCTGAAGGGCACAGCTTTATGCAATCCAGCTTCATGCTGACAACATCCTGCATCAAAGCCTCCCAACGCATCTTCCCATTCTGTCACTGAAACTCTCCAAAGTCACAGCTCCTGCTCAGCCCCTGGACAGAACCAACCCAGGAACATACTGGGCGTCAATGCCCTGGGGTAGCTTGTGGGCATTCTTGGCCTCCCATCCTTCTGTTGGAACAACTGTGGGACCCACTCTCCATGCTTCTCAGAGGTCTGGCTGAATGGCACCTGGCACATTTATAAATGTGTGTGTGTGTGCGTGCGCGTGCGTGTGTGAGCGTGTATTTATTTATTTATTAATTTATATTTCCTGCCTTGCTCCTTCACTCCTGTTTTTGAGGTCACCCCCTACATAAATAGCCCGCATCTAAGTCCTTGTCTTAAGCTTTGCATAGAGTGGATCCACACTTGAACATACAGACTCAATGACCAGGTGAATTAATAACCTCAAGTAGGTTAAATAAACTGAGTAAAGGAAATAAGCAGAGTAGGAAACCTGGGTGTCTTGCTTAGTAATCGAGGCCGTGGGATGGAGAACATCGATGGAATGTCCATTCACACCCGTTAACGTCATGGAGATGTGCAGTGCAGTAAATCTCTCTTAAGAAACCTTAGTGTAGGCCATTACAACTTCTAGAAAAAAACCCTTTAAGAAAACTCATCCTTCTATGAGGTGTTCAGTAGCTACATATTTCTATAATCAGAGCAGAAATATTATTTTAAACATACACAAAAATTAAAACTCATGTCTTTCTTCTCAATAAACAGTTTTAAGCCATAACTGAAGTTGTGCTAAAAGGAATTGAAGACGTATGGGCGGCTTTCACTTAATTTAAATCAATAAGACCAAATAATGGCCTCATTCTTCTTTAGCTGGTTTATGACAGCTGGTTGTGCTAGAATGTCAATGAAAGCCTGCGACAGCAACATAAAAGCTATCATATTGATTGTGACATAAGCTCTGAGCTGATTAGAAGAAAAGTACACAGTGCAAAGTATTATTCTTATTTTAAAATCATTATAAAAAGGCCACAGTGATTATCCCTAGCAAAGGTGTTCCCATCACGGTGTGAGAAACTGCCAAGTATATAACCCAAACTGGAGCAATTGACAGGAGTAAAAACAGAGCAAATACACCTGCTCTGAAGCAAGAGAACAATAAAAAAGACAGGATCCTTTCTAAAAAAAAATGGTCTCTATACTTTTTGCATCCCCAAACCTGAAGTTCTTAATGAATACAATTATATTTCATTTTAAGTTATCATTGGTGAGCTAAAGAATTCCATTTTAGATCCATTTACTGGCTTCCTCCCTTTAAGCTGTAGTGATACGTCATTCCTGACATGCATAACGCATTTCAGATCACCTAAGACTCCGAGTAAACCCCATGCCAACTTTTAGAAAAACAATCACCCAAGAAGTGATAGTCAGTTCTTTTGATATTCTAGGTTTATGGGAACATTATCAGAACAAGATTAAAGAGAGTCTAAATAATTTGACGTCATGGAATTTCTCCTGGAATAGAACCAGAAACTGGATTTGGCCAAAAGCTGCCGTACCCTCCCGAAGTGAATTAGCAGAAGAGGACATGTTCTCTGTATATTATGGGGAAATCTGGTCCATGTCATGAAGCTGTCATTACTCTTAAAATGCTGGAGAACTATGTTCACTCTCCGTATTTGGTAGCTATTTGAGAATTTATCTGAGTGATGTTTATGGAACGGGAATGTTTGAGGTAGTGAAGCTGACAGAAAGTTGCTATGTGACAAATGATCTGAGAACTGTTAAATATTGCAGTTCAGTTCACTTCAGATGTCTCTGCTGCAAACAAATGGCATCCTGTGAAGCATGTCTTTTAAATGGGCAGGTCGATTTGTTTCATAGGATATGATAGATATTACTCACTAGCATTGCTGGTCCTTGAATCCTTCTGGGAGTGTGGGGCGACTGCATGTCTTTGCCCCATTAAAGTCAGACAAACATGTTCTGACCAAGAAAACGAGAGTGAAGTGACTAGTGTCACCTCTGACCTAAAGCACAGAAGAGCATGTGAATGATTCTCTTTGCTCTCTCCCCCACCTTGCCTGAACCTGAAGGCTTTTGTGAGATAGCGGCTCACAGAAAGGGAGAATATTTGTCCACCTGGGTCTCCGAGTGACTAGCATAAGCCAAGTTCTCCCGTTGACCAATGTGGCTCATGTATTATATATGAGAAATGGACCTTTGCTCTGTTAAGTCATGGAAAATTTGGTGGTCTTTGTTATTGCATATAAACCAGCCATCTGGACCCACACGCAGGGTTTGTTTTAAAAGGTGCTATTTATGTGACACAGTCAGCTGGAATTGGAATTAGCTCTGATACATAGAATATATGTGTGTAATAGTTAACCAACCACAACTCTATATTTATTAAGACTATCTTGTAAGGAGCCTCCACACTCCTTATGACAAGGTAATATTATAACAAGGTATTATTATGACAAGGTAATACCCCAGGAAAGAATAAAACCCAAGTCAGTGGCTCTTTCAGTGATAGGAACATAGCAGATACCCAGACAATATTCTTTGAACTGAATAGGTTATATGAAAAAGCCAGAGTGGGAAGAGGAGGTTTTGGCCATGTACTGTCCTGTAACACAGAGGAAAAAATACGGGGAGAAAAACAAAATCATACTGAGATCAAGAAAAGCATGCTAAGCTGCAGGACTTAATACATACAGAGCCATAATGTGAGTAGTTTCAGACCGGAAAAGTGGGAAAGCATTGACTGAGCCAGCCTAAAGTTTGAGGGAAGGAAGAGCTGGTTATAAAGGTTTCAAAGAAGTTTTAAGAACGGAAGCAGTGTCTACATGATATGAAAAGTTTGATCAAGTTCCCTATTGGTTTTACATACCTGATTGATTTTTTTCTATCAGACTGATTGATTTGTGCTATGTAGGCAGAGTGATTTTGTTTTTTTTGTTTTTTTCTTTCTCAGACAGTCATCTGTCATCTAATTCTATGCCTTATCTCACACAGGTTTGTAGTAATGATGTTTATGGTTAGGAAGTCTTTCTTTTTAATACAATCAGCTTTTATAAAACCTGGGATAATACAAGAAACTTTCCACACTTTTGTACTTCCCCTTTCCCTCTTGTAATTTTTTAACCTTTGCATCCCTTGAAGGACTGTTGCCCCATAAGGGCAGGAATGATATCAGTCTATTCACCATGGGACCCCCAGGATCTGCCACAATGCCTTGGATATAGTAGATACTACTTATCTTTTGAATACGTATAGCGAGCCTCTAAGCTCCCTTTGACGTGGTGCCACTTCATCTATTTGGTTTTGTTCTCATTAGACTCCCCTCCACACCTATACCCTGCACTCTGGCCAAACAGACCTGCACATCAGCCCCATCCCATCCCTATTCTTTGACTTACTCTCTTTCTTTCCTTGATATGTTCCCATCTCTCTACCTAATTGTCATAGATAACTGTAATGGCTAAACACTTTACGTATATTTTGTCATTCTCTGAAACAAAATAAACAAAACTGTGAAGTAGGTACTATTATTATTAATAACGCCATTATAGAGACGGGGAAAATAAGGCTTAGAAAGGAAAGCTATCTCACTTCCCTGAGCCCCACAGCTCCCCAGCAGCCTCTGCTGTTCACCCAGTAAGCCTCCTTCAAACACCACTTCCTCCATAAAGCTTTCTTTTATTATGTTGATCTTCACTGATCTCACTTTTGTACCAAACACCTGTTACCCTTAAACTTAGTACCATGCTGTTCACCCTTACTCGTTCTATATATATTTCATGTGTATTCATTTTCTCTCTCCCCTGAGATCTTAAAGTCTCAAACAGGAATTAAGTGCTACTTCTTTTGTATATTCCAGTATCTAGGTAGCCGAGATGGTAAAGAAAAACATCCGAGTTAATTAATTGATAAAAAATAAAAGTAATATTACATTTGCAATACGTGGAGGTCCAAGATGTTTGTGGTGTAGGAGGATGCTAAACTCTATACCTTTCCCATGAGCAAAATCAAGCATACATGTATATAGGTAGCAATTACTCCTGTGAGACAGCTGAACACTGAATTAAAAACTTCGGATGCACAAATAAGAGAAAGAGACCTGGGCAGTCGAGGGAGTCCGCTGGGAGCTTCAGGACTGGGGCTAGAGGAGTCGTGAGCACCATTGTTTTCATTCCCTGGGGCGGATGGGAACTCTATTCAGGTGCTGTGGCTTACCTGCTTGATCACCTCAGCTGTTCACAGCTGCATTGACTAGAGCCTTTTGCCTCTGAACAAAGGAAGCAAGCAGGAACCACGGGGTATCACCACACCCACCCGGTCTCCCTGCAGAGAGCTGCTGTGGTGGGCAGGCTAGTGCCCCAGGTGCTGTGACTGCTGGGCTCCAAGTGGTTTCTCAAAACTACAAAGCCTACACAAAGGTTTCTTTTACATGGGACCATTCTCATTACAACAAACCTGAGAGAAGCTATATTGAGAAGACTGTATAGCCAGCCTCAAGAGCTCTCCAGGGACTGTGGGGATTCTCCAGGGCTGGAGGGGCCAGTGAGTGCCATTCTTTACTCACCCCCCCCACCTCCATAGGGTAGGTAGGAGCTCTACCCAGCTGTCTGGTCTGCCTGCAAGGTTCCCACCTTGTGTTCCTGAACACACTGCCAGCTCGTTAGGCCACTGCTACAGAGTCCTTGAAAATGAAAAAACAAAACAAACAAACAAACAAAAAAATCAACACTATGGGATGCAGCAAAAGCAGTTCTAATAGGGAGGTTCATGGTTATATATGGGTCTATCTTAAGGCACAAGAAAAATCTCAAATAAACACTCTAACTATAAACCCAAAGGAACTGGGAAAAGAAGAAAAAATAAAACCCAAAGTAAACAGACAAAAGAAATAGGATGAGAGCAGAAATAAATGAAACAGAAATTTTAAAAAACGATAGAAAAAAAATCAAACAACTGGTTCTTTGAAAAATATAAATAAAATAGATAAACTTTTAAAAAAAAGAGAAGGAGCCTAAATAAATAAAGTTATAGATGAGAGAAGTTAGAACTAAAACCATAGAAATACAAAGAATTATTAAAGAATACTGTGAATAATTATATGCTAACAAATGCAACAATCTAAAAGAATGGATAAATTTTTAGAAGTATATAACTTTCCAAGACTGGACCAGGAAGAAATTGAAAATCTAAACAGACCAATTACCATGACCAAGTGGAATTCATGCCAGGGATGCAAAGATGGTTCAACATCCATAAATTAAACAATGAGACATATAACATTAACAAAATACAGGATAAAAACCATATGATCATCTCAATAGAAGCGGAAAAGGCATCTTATAAAATTCAACACTTTTATGATAAAAACTCTCAACAAAGTGGTATAAAAGAAACACATCTCAACATAATAAAGGTCTCATATAACAAACTCACAACTAATATCATACTCAATGGTGAAAAGCTGGATCCCTTTCCTCTAAGATGCAGAACAAAACAAAGATGTCCACTACCATCACTTCTATTCAACATAGTATTGGAAGTACTAGCCACAGCAATCAGACAATAAATAAACAAATAGCACCCACATTGGAAAGAAAGAAGGAAAATTCTCCTTATTTAAAGATGATACAATACATAGAAAGCCCTAAAGACTGCACCAAAAGAGGAAAAAAGAACAATTATTAGAGCTACTAAATGACTTCAACAAAGTTGCAGGATACAGAATCAATATAGAGAAACCTGTTGTATTTCTATATGTCAACAATGAACGATCTGAAGAAGAAATTAAGAAAATAACCCTATTTACAATTGAATCAAAGAGTATAAAATACCTAGGAATGAATTTAACCAAAGAGGTGAAAGATCTGTACTTGGAAAACTATAAGACATTGAGGAAAGAAATTGAACAAAAATACAAATAAATGGAAGGATATGCCTTGCTCCTAGATTGGAAGGATTAATAGTTAAGATATTCTTACTACCTAAGGTAATATCCAGATTCAGTGCAAAACCTATCAAAATACCAAAGGCATCCTTCTTCGAATTAGAACAACTAATCCTAAAATTTACATGGAACCACTAAAGACCCTGAATAGTCAATGAAATTGTGAGAAAGAATAAAGTGGGAGGTATCACATGCCCTGATATAAAAGTATATTACAAAGCTACAATAATCAAACCAGTGTGGTACTGGTATAAAAACAGATATATAGATCAACAGAATAGAATAGAGAGCCCAGAAATGAATACCCACTTATATGGGGAATTAATCTATGACAAAGGAAGCAAGGGTAAAGACAGTCTCTTCAATAAGTGGTGTTGGCAAGACTGGACAGATACATAAAAAAATAAAATAAAATAAAAATGGAACCTCTTTTTTCTACCATATACAAAAATAAACTTGAAATGAATTAAAGACTTAAATGTTGGACTTGAAACCATAAAACTCCTAGAGTAAAACACAGGCAGTAAACTCTTGGACATTGCTCTTACCAATATGTTTTCTGAGTTATCTCCTTGATTAAGGGAAAAAAACAAGCAAAAAATAAACAAATAGGACCGCATCAGACTAAAAAGTTTTGGCAGAGCAAAGGAACCATCAACAAAACAAAAATACAACCTACTGAATAGAGGATTTTGTCAATGATAAATAAAGGTTTAATATCCAAAATATGTAAGGAACTCATACAATTTAACAACAACTCCCCCCACCCCCACCAAATCCTATTAAAAATGGCAGAGGACCTGAATAGAAATTTCTCCCAAGAGGACATATCGACAACCAACAGACATGAAGAGATGTTTGACATCACTAATCATTAGGGAAATGCAAATTAAAACCACAATGAGATATCATTTCACACCTGTCAGAATGACCATCATCAATAAATAAACGAACTACAAGTTTTGGTGAGGATGTAGATAAAACAGAACCTCTTAAACTGTTGGCAGGATTATAAATTAATGCAGCAACTGTGGAAAACAGTATGGAGGTTTCTCCAAAAATTAAAAATATGAACTACCTTACCAACCAGCATTCCCACTTCTGGGTATTTATCCAAAGGAAAAAAATATACTAGCTTGAAAAGATGTACCCACCTCTGTGGTGTTTGTCAATAGATGAATAGATAAAGAAGATGTGATATATATATATATATAATGGAATTTTATTCAGCAATAAAAAAGAATGAAACTTTGCCATTTGCAACAAGGATGTCCATGGATTGGACCTAGAAGTTTTATGCTAAGTAAAATAAGTCAGAGAAAAACAAATACTGTATGATCTTAGTTATCTGTGGAATCTTAAAAAAAATAAACAAAACAAATACATACATGTAAATATAGAGAACAAGCTTATGTTTGATAAAGGTGGGGGGAGGGGGAAATGGGAATTAAAAATGTACACATTCAATTTTTTAAAAAAGTAACTAGGAAAGATTGCTGTATTTACCTAAGAATTTTTATTCAGAAAAAACTCCTCAAGGATCAAGTCTGACAAAGGAAAATCTAGCTTTTGCTTTTGACATTCTTTATTAAAAAAAAAAAAGTTTAGTTAACTTCCTGTCACTCCAAACTCAGAAACTTAAAAGTATATATTTGGATTTGGAATTTTTAGAAATAGTTTGGATAAAATAAGCTGCCTTTGCAAGATGAGGCTATAACTGTTATTTCCAGTCATTAAAGATGTTTAGGAACAAAGGAATCATTTGACAACTTGTGGCTGATGCAGTCAGAGAAGCCAGAGGCCGGGATGTTTATTTTTACACATTGAGAAGGAATAAGCTAGGATCTCCCCTGGAGTTTGACACCTCGGATGAGCTCAGTGGTTTTGCATCATATCAGTGAACATAATGCCTCTCTTGATGCCCCCACAGAATTAGGTGGAGGTGCAGAAGAAAGCTGCAGGCCAGAGCTATGAACATAAATAGATCTAAGCCTTAATAATTGAATCTGACCACATAAACAACTAAGAGCAAGTGAAGACGTGCCAAACTTGTCCTGTGAATTTCCTTCTAAGTTAAAAATAAACTGGAACAATTATGTATTCAGATTATGGAAAGGCAATGAAATTGAAGCTGATTTAAGTAAATGATTCATTATTCCCAAATACCTAAAACTACTACAAAATTAAGTTTAGCTTGTGCAAAAGGGAAAACAAAACAAATGGAGCCGATGGTTAGGTTTGATATTATTTAAATGTATTATGAAATATTCTACAATGTCAACATAAATAATAGATTCAACTTTCGACTAAGTCTGGAGCAAAAACCAGTTACCTGGAGGATCTTTTTTGACCTGTGTGAAACAAACTCACAATTTAAGTTCATTCTCAATACAAAACTGTCCATTTTAACTGCTGATGCTTTAGGCTGAGGTCTCAAATAATTCACAAATTAGGTGATAGTATAGTCTTATACATATGCATGTTTTTAATGGGAAACAAAGATTTTTTTATCTAAATTGACTTCAAATTGATCTCGCTAAAGATTACAAAGTTTGTAATAAGGACATAAATGGGAATTGACAAACCAGACGGGATGCATGGTCTACTTCGGACAGCACTATCTTGCTAACAATGCTCTAAAGATCACGGCATGCAAGGATAGCCCAGGCTTTCCTAGTATCAATTTGTAGCCATTCGTTAACTTGCCAGGTTTTTTTTTAGGGGGGATTATTATATTTTATCATTATTATTTGCTAAGTTTATAATTTATATATGTACAGTACTTGTTATTCCTACCACCTTTTTTGATTCACAAAATGTCAACATGGGGGTTGTTACTTGCCTTTGAGGGACTTCTCTGTAAGATCTGTTCTAGCCCTACCCCTACCTCCACCTTTCCATCCCTTCCTTTGCTCTGTTTCTCTGACTCACTGTGGAGATCTAGATAATTTTGCAGCGAAGGCCGCTTGTGTTTGGAAAATTTATCCACACCTCCCATGAATTTGTAGCTCTCAATCTCATCGACTCTCAGGCTACATGGTCTTCATATCTTCACATTTTACTAGTTTATTAGTCTCTATGTCACTTGCTCCTTTTAGTTGTCCGTCTCAAATCTATGAAATTATTGAAATGGACGGCTATGGTGCAGTTCAGGTCCCCTGTTGAGAAGGAGTCCACAGAAAGTTAGATGTGCAAGAGACTGATTGCAGGAAATGCCTATGATGAATGAAAGGGGAGAGGGAGCAGAAGTAGGCAAGGAGCGCCTTGGACCATGATGCAGCTCTGACACCTGTGGAGGCAGAAAGGGAAAGAAGCAGCACATGATAGGAAAATCCTTCCATTGCAGTGCAGGTGGGAAGAAGCCTCACTCAGGTCAATGTATAGCCTCAGAGCAAAAGCAGGAACATTAACGAAGTTCCCATGGGGTAGGAATGGCCCAACTCTGGCATCCCACAGTGCTGGGCTGGCAGGTGTCCTGGGGGAGCACAGTCTAAGTGGGAATGCTGTAGTGGATCCCAAATGGCTAGCAGCTGAGGCTGTTACTAAATACACTCCTCAGAGGAGGCTCTCTGGAAGGCAGATCTCAGCAGCTCACTCTCATGGCGTCCACAACCCACCCCTAATGTTGAACAGATCCATGGATCAGGGTCAGTTTCCCCATGCTCTGTTGTGTGGTGTCCCGTGTCTGTGGTTTGGATTCTGTCTGTACTTGGATAGTGGGGCTAGCTGAGGATCTTCGGGCAGGAAAAGTAAACTCATACCTGGAATAGGCATTTTTTCCTGAGGACAAACTCTCAGTCCTTCTAAGGTAAAAGAGACTCAAAGTAGTGTTGTATTGGGAACTCAGCACTGATGGCATGTTGGACATTCAGAGGTGACAAGAGGTAAGTAGACCCCGAGAAGTGTGAGTCCACGTTAGGCCCCCGAGCAGCACACTCCAATGGCTGTCACAGTTGTATTCGTATTTCAGGTGTGTACGCACCATAATTTTAGATGAGGAAAATATTAACTACTTGATTTTTCCCCCTTACATACTAAAATTATCCAATTACTCCTAATGTTTGGTTCACTTTTAAAATCATGACAACCTAATACAAATAATTTTCACCCATCCTAAGTCCTTTTCCTTGATCTTAACTATTAGCTCAGAACTCTTTGCTTTGTACTTATAATTTAAATTATTTATTGTTAAATGCATTATCTTTCTTTTTCCTATATTAAATTTTACCTAGCCACATTTCTACCTACTTTTCTGACTTAAATTACCTTTTCATACTGTCCCTACCTCTATAATTTGTATAATGCTGGTCACATTTATAACTTCCCATTTAAATGCGTATCTGCAAGTTTTGACAAATATTTCTCTGATTTCATGCCCAGGTATCTCTATGGGTTTATCTATTGATTTGCTTTGGATCATTTTGAGATCTCTGGGCAGAATCTTCTGAGAATGCAATAGAGGACTCATTCTCTGGGTCAGCCTTGGGTCTCTGTGCTAAAGAGATTAAATGAAGACCCACAAGCCTGAAGAGCCTGCAAAGTATGTGCCACCTATTATGGGTGGGATTTCCTGTTCACACACACACACACACACACACACACGGTCATGGTTTAAGAAGGAAAATTGCAGGTGAAAGTGTCTTGCTACCTCAGACATACCTGACTGCACCACAGAAAAATAAAAAGACAACACTGTGTGGCTATCCATGGTGTAGGACAGCTGCATTTGGTGAGACTCTGTTGGTATTCAGATGAATGAGAGGAAAGTTGGTCATTTAAGTCCAGGGTGTTATTACAAAGTTGAACAACAATTCTCTTTGTCTGTGATCATTTATGTATAGCATGACTATAACCCCATGAGTCAGCTTCTCAGCCTACTCTAGGCTGTGTGGGTGCTAGCGATATAACCAGTATCTAGAGGTAACCTGTGCAAGTCTCTTTCATGCTAAGGAATTTGGCCCACTTGATTAGTTTTACTTGGCTGTATAGTTTCTTTTTGTATCTATCTAAGCCATAATTTAGGGCTGTCCCGTTCTGTCTCTGGAACTTATTTATGTCTTTTTGCAAAGTCTTCTCCTCTAATCCTCCTTCTCCCCTTAGGGAGGAAACTTGTTCTGGTGCCTACTTTTTGATCCTTAAGGCCATATTAGTCTCTGGTTTTCTAATTCATTCAGTCATTCAAATGCCCACCAATTCCTGATTTCCCTCCAAAGTGGAATTATCTCTGGAAGCAGCTGCATGGGTGGAGACTGTACTTTTCAGGTCCCCCAGTTTCTAGATGAGGACTTGTGCCTGGCTCTTGCTAATGGGATGGAGTGGAAGTGGTTTGTGTCATCTCCTTTCTGCTGGCTGGACGCAAAACACGATAAAGCTCAGAGATGACACATTCCCGACACGGATGGAACGCAGGTCTCTGACTTACATGTAGGAAAAAGCTGCTTGCTCATCAGGAATAACTGGACTGAATTTAGGGAGAAATTAACTTCTATTCCATTAGACCACTGATATTTCAGGGTTTGTTTTTCATAGTTACTAGCATTACCCTAACAAATGCAAGACTTTTCAGGCAAGGAAATATCATATGCATAGTTTTAGGAAATATTGCTGGATCTATCTTGAGCTTAGGAACATCTCTGAGTATGAGAAGGCAGAATTTGTAATGTTCCATGGGAGAATAAAAAAAAAAAGATGAAAATCTTATATAAAAAATAAAATAGAATCTTTTTGGACAGAAATATCACTTTTTATAGTAAGAACCTATAAGAATATATTATAGCCCACCAGACCAAAATAGTGAGAATGAGGTTAAAAAAAAAAGGATTTGGGCAAACTGCAAAATTAGGTCCAATTGTAAATCCAGAGGTTTCATTTAACAAGAGAAAGGCTAGTAAAATGTTATATCAACCTGCAGGTGAGAAAAGGATTTTGGATAAGATGAAGAAATTGTGTCAAGAAAGGGTGTTTAACAGTTCATGATTTAGCTAAACCAAAGCCAGAAGGTGGCAGTGGGTGAACCATTAAGAAATTACAATCATAAACCAGTAAATCAGCATTTTAAATACACAAAGTAAATGCCACATGTATGTCCATTTTTACCATCTATCTATCAGTGGAATCTAGCTAAAAGTAAACATCCAGAAACCTCTGGGAGAGGTAAATCATCCTTTTCTTTTGGCACTTTAAATTTTATAAAATATGTTTACATAGATTATCTCAGGTGTTCCTTACAGTGCCTCTGACTATTAGAAATGCCGAATAATGTACTGGGTTGGCCAAAAAGTCTGTTTAGTTTTTTTCCATAAAATAAAAAACACATTTTTCATTTTCACCAATAACTTCATTGATTTGGATATTTTGAGTATATCAGCTGTCTCCCGCTATTGGCTTCTAGTGGGTAGAGTCCAGAGGTGCAGCTAAACATCTTCCAAAGCATAAGACAGCCCCACAGCAAAAAAATTATTTGGCTGAAATGTCAATAGTATCAAGAAACTTTGCAAACCACTTTTGACATGTTTGATCAGTCACAGCACCTTCTCCATACACTGCATGAATCTATTTTTGTGTGTGTTTCAGTTGAGTTTTTACCTTTCTTGAAATAATAAAGCATAATATGTCAAAATGTTGCTTATTTGCTTCTATCTTCAATATTAAAATGGAAGCACAAAAATTCACCAATTTTGATAAGTTTTTCTTAATGCACACTAGCTAACAGCTGTCACACACAATGTAACAAAATTGTTTCAAATGAAGTTAGAGACAACTAAGCATGTCTAGAGCCATCATACAGAAAAAAACGAAATGGATTTTTTGGCTACCCAATCATAAAATAGATAAAAATGAATGACTGATTCTGAGAAAATATGAGCAATAGTCTACACCAAAGGGCTTCCTGCCAACAGCGGCAATAATGATATTTGAGCCCAAGTCTCATGATACTTAAATAAAATTTAAAAAAAAATTGTCGCTGCCTGTTGTAGGGAAAGTCGCGAGGCACATGCGGGTGTCATCCAAGTATGAAGAGCCACCTGGGGAAACTGATGGAGCGAGTCAAGGCCGCCTGCCCTTTGCCGTGATGAGGCTGAGCTATTTGCGGGCGGCACACTTGTGTTTATGGAACTCGGGGCTAAGTCAGCGTGAGCCATGGGAAAGTACGGGCATCGAAGAGAGGTGTTGAGAGCTCTTCCTAATGGGATGGGTCATGTGTGTCAGAAGTCTTCGAAGGAAATATGCTCGGTAACTGGCTTCCCAGCTTTACGAGTTAAAGTAATTTGGAATAATGCCATTCGAGGAACAGTGTAATAAGGCTTTCTTTTTAAAACATAATGCTTAACAGTTATCAAAACCTGAATTCCATTTTTTTCTATTTATCCTTCAAACACAGCATCTGTTTGGAAGTATGGGAAGGTGTTAAAGACATGAATGTGGAAGTCAGACTCTTTCATTAAGGAGCTTTGAATCCACCGGGGGAATCCAGCAAGTGAAAAGATATGCCATTACCATGGAATCAAGTGCTCTGTGCATTTTTTTGTAAGGAAGCATATGTGTTGACCCCAAAACCATATTAAAAAGAGTTGAGCAAAAAGGAAAAAGCGTTCACAGACATGACAACAGTGTGGTGATTGCTGGGGGGAGGAGGATATAAAGGGGTTAAATGGTAAGGGAAACAATACAATAAAAATTTTTTAAAAACCCAAAATTCATGGGAGGTGAACCACAGTTTCATAGATACTTTATAAGGACATAGATACTTTATAAGGACAAGATGACAGTAAATCTGAAACACTTACTTTTGGTGACTGGATGATAGATAAAAGCAGTTGGAATTCTGATTTTTTTTCTCCAATTTTTTGACAGCCACCTGTTTTGCTTTTCCGTATTCTCCTCCTTCATTCTTCTTCTCATATAATCCTTTATCTCTCATTCTCTCCCCTTCTATTTTTAAGATGAACTCATATATTAGTTTAAGTCTAACCTCACAGTGGTAGTTTTAATATTACAGTTTTTGGACTCAGACTGGGTTCACATCTGGCCTGCTACTTACCCCTGTGTCCCCGTTTACTTATAATTTCTATGCCTTAATCTTCTTGCCTAAAATAATGGCATCATCTTATAAGGGTTTTTCTGTGAAGGCCTAATGAGTTTATATACATAAAGTCCTTAGTGCCTGGTTCATGGGAAGTACTCTGTGGTTGAGTATTAGTTCCCTATTCTGGCTATGACAAATTAGGACACACTTCAGTGACTTAAACCGATGCTCACTGATTATCTTGTAGTTCTGTAGCTCAAAGTCCAGGTAAGCTCTACTGAGTTTCTGACAAGGCTGAAATAAAGGTGTTGGCCAGTCTAGGCCCTTATTTGAGGCTCTGAAGGAGAACCTGCTTCCAGCTTTATTCTGCTGAGTGGCTACATTCAGTTCCCTATGGTTGTAGGACTGAGGTCTCTGTTACCTTCACACTTGGGCCCCTTCATTTTTAAGCCAGTAATAGCATTTTAAATCCGTCCCTAGCTTTGGCTCTCTCAGACTTCTTTCGCCACTTATCTTTGACTGACTACTTGCCTTTGTCTTCTGCTTTTAAGAGCTCCCGTGATTACATTGGGCCTACCCAAATAATCCAGGGTAATCTCCCTATTTTAAGGTCAGATAATTAGTAACCTTAATTACATCTGCAAAGCCTCTTTCGACATGAAATGTAACATTCACAGACATAATATGAGGTGGCAAAGGTTATTGGAACTAACACTCTACCACAGGTTAGTAGCTAATATAATTGTTATTATTTAAATGAATGAAGGACTAACATGGGTAGGGTATAGAATGTTCTGGACAATAAAGTTTTCTAGTAAATTGAAAGTTATTTTATTTAACGAGTTAAACTTTGGAGGTAAGAAACGAATTCTCTGATGAACAAACTCTAACCTTATCTGTGTGCACATGTATGATACCAACCTCTACATTTTTAAGCAAAACACTCTGTTATCTCTAAATCTTAACACAAACCTGTTAATACATTTTCAAAAATATTTATGAAATTATAAAGTTAAGGTTACCTATGATTTTAAAAACTGAATAAAATTAGTGAGAAAGAAGAGTCCTTTTTTTTTTTTTTTTACAAAATTCAACTTGGGGGAAGTTTCAGAAATCTGAGAAATTATGAACTTTTCAAATATATATTTTGTTTTGAAATATGACTAAGACTGATTCCTGATAATATAACAAGGAATGAAATATTTATTAAATTATTAGGCTCAATATAAAATAAAATTATTTACATTTTAATTATTTCTAGATATTTCATATCAGAATAAATGTAAACTAGGCTAGAAATTGAAAACTACTTCATAAGATCATGAGGAAGGAAATAAAAAAGAAAAGAAAATGTAGTGTTAATTTTTTTCTGTAAGCCCATAGTATGAAGCTGGATACCTGTAATTTAAATGGGTAAACTACTTCTAAAGATTGTTTTTCTTTCGGTTTGTGGGCTTAAGATAGGCAGTTCGTGAGTATACGAGTATATATTCTAATCTGAGCATGGTAACTTCTCCCTACGATCTGCTCATAGCTAAGAATCTCAGTGTGGGGCCAGTTGTTGATATATTGGGGGTTTTGAATGTCCTAGAACAGGAGCAGCTTGTATTTTGCTCTGGATGGTGGACCTGTATACATGTATATGTGCATGTACCCATGTGTACATGTACTCACGCACACACAATCACTCACACATTTATCACTCACACCACTCAAACACATGTACCACACACATGCTATTGATTTACATGACCTATTAACAAGGATGTTGTTTCTCAAGTATAGTTTTTTATTTAGTGTGTAATCCATTTACTAGAGCCAGCACATAAGCTATCTTTAAACAGAGACATGTCACAAGAAAGAAACAGGCAGAGACAGGCAATGAGCATGTCTAGACCTTCTCTGTTATATCATAACTTGCAACGTTCTTTCTATTTTGCTCTCATTTCCTGTTCTTATTTTTTTTCCCCATATTTAGACCTAACTTGCTAAAGTCTCATTCTGTGTATGTTTACTCAGGCTTTTCTTTCACTTCCTTCACATTCACCAGGTTTTGGCGCAATAGAGTCTTTGCTTGACATCTTGGAATGGGATGATTTAGATAAAAATTCAATATCTTGTTTTATAAGGACAAGATGACAGTAAATCTCTAAGAGTTTATTTGCACAAATATCAAATATCAGGAGTGACTGTGAGTCACTATGAAATTTTCTAAATCTCTTTTTAGCTATAGTTAATAATTTACAGGTTGAAAGACACATGATGGATTATGAGCAAATCCTTCAGAAGAAGGGATGCTGGGACAACAGATATTCACTATTTAGCATCCATTTATATGATATCGCTGGGGCTTTTGGCACAGTTTTCACACCCAAAATGTTTTTAACATCTGTGTGAGTGTCTTTTTTTTTAAGACTGAAGATTCAGTATTCATTAATTTCTCAGACCCCCGTTGGCCTTTAGAAGGAGCTGAATGCTTTGAGGAGTGCACAAAATATAATCTCAAGATAAATCACAAGCAGTGTAAGGTAATGACTTTTAGTTCTAGGAAATGCAAGAGTTCCTGGTATGCTGAGGGAGTTAAGTTTAATGTGGAGAAATATTTTATATGGCCTTGCATTATCTTTCACATAAATCTGTCATGCAAAAAGCAAAAAGAAGTTGAAAATCTCAGCAATAATAGGCTGACAAAATTTAGGAGAAAATGAATTGATGCTCATTTTTATAATATTTCAACCTAAAGTAAGTTTCCACATTTCCTGTTGTTCAGAAATGCATAATCCATGATAGTAAACATATTAAAATTGCTTTTGGAAAATGAGGATGATGTTCATTTGACACAGAGGCTGTTTAATCTCTACAGGAAAATCATAGTGGGGAAAAAATGTTTCTTCATTTGGGTCACAGTTATTATCATTTCTGCACTTTTGATAAGATTATTAAAACAAACAGAGCAACCAGGCAGCAGGCACTCAGAAGTCTCTCTGCTCATGGCATGAAATACACAGTTGCTCACAAGGTTTTCAAGAGATGGATTATGCTGAGCTTAACCGAACCAGAATGCTGATATAGAAATGGCATCAAGATGATTTATTAAGAGGAATTTTATTTGGGGTGAAACACAAATGCAAAACATATAATTCAACAAAAAAGGTTTTTGTTTTTCTTTGGATCTGTGATAAATGAAAGTGATATTATCACACGCTTTCCCCCTTTTAGCTGTTCTTTACTCAGGGTATATAGAGTACATATATGTTTGGTGTCCATTATTAATTTAAAAGGAAAAGTTAGCAAATTCTGATTATCTACGTCTATGACCAAATTGAATTATCATGAACTGTGGGAGTCTGATCAAATTTTTAAAATTTTTAATAAAAATTGAACATGATAATTTGATATACATATACATAGTGAAATGATTACTAGAGTTAAGCTATTTAACGTATTATCTCCTTACATAGTTACCATTTTTTTATGTGTGTGATGGAAGCCCCTGAAACTTACTTCTTAGCAAATGTCTGGTATTAGATACAGTATTATATTGTCATCATTCTGGACATTGGGTCTCTAGGCTTATTCATCTTACATGGCTGCAAATTTGTGCCCTCTGACCACTATCTTCCCATTCCCCTCTCTCTCCACCCTGGGTTCTCACTGTTCAACTTTCTGCTTCTCTGTATTTGACATTTTTAGACTCTACATTTAAGTGAGATCATGCAGTTTTTGTCTTTCCGTGTCTAGTTTATTTTGCTTATGATGATGCCCTTCGGGTCCACGTATGTTGTTGCAAATGGCAGAGTCTTTTTTGTAAGAAGGTTCCGATCGACCAATTCTTTTAGTTGGATTCTAATTCTATTATGTCAGCTATCAATGAAGATAAGCATCAACTAGAAACTTAAGCATTTTCTTATTTTTAAAATAGATTTTCATTATAAAGATATTTATTTTAATAACATGTGATCTGAAGAAAACATACTTAATTTTCATTGATATTTAAATACTTCATTATATGATGAAGAGATGCTTTATTGCTGTCCTCTGGTAAGGAAAATGAGAGAACTTGCAATGAAATTGCAAAATTAAGAAAAATTTAATGGCAATATTCTAGGAGAATTTTCTGATAGAACCATCAGGATCTAAGTATCAAGAATATTTGGTTTTAAACTTTTAATTATTGATCAAAATAGGGAATTCAAGTCAAAACCCTTTATATTCATATGTAATTCAACATTTAGCTTATTGTTATTGAAAATACTTATTTATAAAATTTGCTGGTCATTGAATATCATGCTTGTCTTAACACAGTCAAACACTAGATCACTTAAAGTAAGCTAAAAAGAATTCTTATAGCTTTGCAGAAAAGGGCTTTTGCAATTAAAAGATGGAGAAACTTAAGGAAACATGCATTACCTCACAGAGATGATCGAGAAGTGTTATTTTCAAGTGTATAGACTAATTCAGAATTTATAAATAACTGTATAATTAGATTAAAAAACCCACCCTATTGAAAGACATATATTCTGTCATAACCAATTGTACATGGGTGCTGTTAATCTCATGGTTGCCTTGGATGCATCTTGTCAATGAATGTTTATTTGAAATAATAGAGAAAGAATAAGACACAATAATGAAACTGACTTGAACTCAGTTGAAAATTTAAATAGATCTTTGATTTTTTCCCCCTTAAAATGGCATTTTTATTGCCTTTGGTGCACCGTTGGTGTTTCACAATATCTCTTGGTCCCAGGGAGCGCCTCCTGGTGGTGATCCCTGTGCAGTGCTTGTCAGGGAGAGGGGAAAGCATGGAAGTTGGTGCAGGGGTGCCTGGCTTTGCCTCAACCATGCAGAACCCCATTGACCTGTTTGGGCCTCAGTTTCCCCAATGGGGCCCTGGGAAAGTTTCTGGGGGAAAACCAGTCCCTCAGGTGCCTAAAATATCTGGGGACTTTGGCCTGGCCCTCTCCCAGGGTACTTCCAAGAACCACCTCCCCTCCACCATCCCCACCTCCATTACCCCCCAAAATTACTTTTGTTAAAACTGCCTGAAACTTCTGTGGGTATGGAAACCACAAACTGATCAGCAGAGAAAAGCAAGAGGGGCAGAAGCAACAGGAATCCATTTGGGGCCAGTTACCCTCCCTGCACAGGTTTCTTCACCCCCCCACAGCTTGGCCCAAAGCCTGCTGGGAAATTTGCTAGCTGGATGGGCCCTGGCAAGGAACCCTACCCTACATGACCTCGACCTGGCCTTCACAGGTCCTCAGCTGGAAGCACTTGAACACATAGAAAAACAAGATGAAAACACATAAAAACCCAAAATCCCAGATGGAGTGATGATGTGGGAAGACACCCTGCAAGGGCATCCCTTAATAGACTGCCTCCTCTTGGTGATAGTAGGAGGGTCCTCCAGGGTCTTCCCTGGGCTTGGGAAGTTGCTGACTGACCCTGGAACACTGTAGGCCACTGGGCCTTGTGGGAAGTGCTTGGAGTCATGTATCTGCCAGCCCAGGCCAAAGACCTGACCACTCTGGTCAGTGTCCTGCACGCAGCCCATCTGCAGAGAGTTATCAGTTCCACATTTGTCACATTTGTCAGTTCCCAGCTTCATGTCATAGATGTGCTGCTAGGTCCCAGGAGCGGTCATGCCCACCTGGCTGGCATGCTTGTTGGTGCCCATTTGCAGGCTGATGTGGTCCTTGGGTGGCAGGATATGGTTCTTGGGATGGTACAGATGCCTTCTTGTGCCATATGCCATCATGTCTGACTAGCCGACACACTTGTTGGTGCCCACCTGGAGCCCAGTGATGCATTGGTCTCCCTTCATGGTGGCAGCATTAAAGTTCTGCTCCTGTTTCTCCGAGTACTTGATGCTAATGTCCACATCAATCAGCTGCCCCTTTGTCTTGGTCCACCCTGCTAAAGCCAGAAGAGACACCTGTACCTGTGTCAAGTTTCCACTCTGGTACAGGTCATTGGCCTCAAACAGGTCCATGGATTTCATCCTGTGGCTGACCATGGCCTTGATTAATTGGAGAGGTTTTCTCACTGGTGCCAGTTTTGCACAGAGCAATCTGTCTTGGGGACCATGACAGATTATTCATGAGTGTGCACAGGATAATGCCATTCTTCAGACCCTTCTGGGAGTCTGGCCCCATCAACAGGTCTGAGAGTCCTTTGATGCAGCTGCAGAGTTCACCTTCTCAGGGTCATATTTGGACATGAGCCCATCCTTGACCTCCTCCAAAGCCGATCGGAGGGCCCCTCGTTGAACTGCGTGGAGCTCAGAACACAGTGGTGGCAGTGGACGCATGGCCTGGCAGATGCAATTGCAGGGAACGCTTCATGTCTTTGATTTTTAAAGAGATGATTCATACTTGAACAACACAGATGTGGATAATAGGGAACTCAGGAAGCAAAGTCCTGGTTGTAGTTCCTTGTCATATGGTTAAGCCACTTTGGAAATATACCTTAATGCTTAAAGTTCTGAATATGCTGAAGTACGATCTTTCCTGGCTGAATAATGCTCTCCCATCTTCTCTACCAAGTAGGCCCGCCCTTCCCATCTCTCCAATCTCCCACTAAAGTTATATGTTAATTGTGAATGAATCAATATTCATTGTTGACATTATTATGACCATATAAACACTTGTCACAGCTAATCTAATGTAAGTAAATTAAAAGTAAACTACATTACTTGTTCTTTCTGGCAGAAATTTTAATTATTCTATGAAATGAAAAATTATCTAGTTTCTCTAGACTTTATATGCACTTATAATATTGTCACTCACAAACTTTCTTGTGCATCAAGCATCCTACTGATTTAGTATTTCATAAGCATTTTCTTGAGACCTCTGACCTGATCCAGCCTGGACTGGTTGCCCTCTATGCCTGGGTACTCAATCGCCGAGCGTTCCAGTCACTTCCATCCTGGGGACTCGCCTTTTTCCTCACTGTTTCCTGTGCATTTTTATTTGTTTCTTTTTCAACTTTAATTTGGTGGAGCATAGCCACCTAGCAGCTCTTTGAGAAAGGATGTATGAAGACACAACTTTTAAGGCTTTGTCGTGTGTAAAAATATCTTGACTTTTATTCTATCTTATTGATGGATTGTCATGATATAGAATTCTCTACCAATTTTCCATCTGAAATCTGAAAGCACTTCTCTTTGGCTTTCAGTGCTCCCAGTTTAAGTGATGATAAAGACAAAAATCTGAAGGATTCTAATTCCTATTTCTTTTTAGGCATGCCCTCTCTCTCTCTCTCTCTCTCTCTGGAAATTTGTCGAATCTTCTCTTTGTCCTCCGTATTCTAAGTATCACAATAATGTGCTCTGATACAGGTCTGTTTGCATTTATTACGCTGGGCATGTAATGAATCCTTCAACCTGAAAACTTATGTTCCTAGAGTTTTGGAAAATTTTAAAAAGTATCTTACTTATCATTTTCTCCCCCCCCACCTTTATTTAATTTTCCATTTCTGGAATACTTGTTTTTTAAAAAAATATTGTACCTTCTACATTTTCTTAATTTACAATTATTTCTTGCTACTGTTCTTGTTTTTGTTATGCTATATGAAATAAATTTTTTCTTTGTGTTCTTGCCTTTTTAATTGGTTTAGACAAATTTTTATTTCTATCGTTATGCTTTAATTTGAAATAATTATCTCCTTTCAATGCATTATCTCCTTTCAAGTCAAATGACCTGATAGTCATTGCCACCTACTTAGCACTTTGTTCTGCTTTTTTTTTTTAAGAGGGCTTTTAGGTAAACCTCATCTTCTGCCATATTTTTAGTATGCAAGAGCCCTATTGGTTCCGAACATCCGTGTTCTTTTTCTCCACAGTTGCAGTATTTTCCCTTACATCTCAGTGGATGTTAATAATACATATATCTTAAAGCTCTCTCCTGCTTGCACAGTATATTTCCTCCAAGTTACCTTTTCTGTTTTTTCTACTTTTCATGTTGCAGGTTTTCCTCAGATATCTGATCATTTTAGAACACCGAAAAAGTTGATTGGAAAGTCTGAGACATGAGTGGATCTAGTCATTGATGAACATCACAGTAGGACGATGTAGCTGAGCTTTTCAGTTTTGTGGCCTCTGGATACATTTTCTTGAAGTGGTCTGATTCCCTGAAGAAAGTCTTCTGCCTAGAGGGTGAGTACGTAGCCAGTAGTTATTAGGAAGCCATCTAGGGAAGGAGGGCTGGAGCGCTTACTCATCAGCGTTCATACTAACCCTCCTCTTTTTCTATCATGTTACCTCTGCCCTCATCCCTGTGAGGCGTCCAAAGCCCCCCACGTTTCGTTTCTTTAAGGGAGCTCACCTCCCCATTATTGGGTTAGCATTCTAGCAGTGCAGTTGTCTGGCTGCCTAAATCTGGGGAAGGGATCTAGAGATTTGACTGCTACTTAAAATCCTCCTTATTTTACCTCTTTCTTTCTACTTACACTTATAGTGCTTTCTGATGCTACCATATCCTTTGACTTTTGGGGATTTCGTGTTAGAAATCTGATGAATTTTTAGTTTTCCTGGTTGCTAGCTTAAAATTCAGTTTTCTGGGGTCTGTTAAGTCCTTTGCCAGTTGAACATCTGCTTTCCAGCTTCTAAAATTTTGTTGCTGTTGCTTCCTCTTTCATTCTCCCTGTGTTTGTGGGTGTATGTCTTGGGTGGGAAATCAATTTATTATTGCTTTAATGAAATTTTAGGAGGGAACAAAATTAGATGTGTGTGCTCAGTTTGTGACTGTTTGAATTTTCTAAAGAGGATCACAACAATATTTCCTTTTCCTCATGCTCTCCTTTCAATGTGACTATAACACTCTTTCCATCAAGAGCTTGATTCTGTTTTCCTTTTTTTTAGCCCCTCTCCTTATCTTCAGGTTATTTATATTATCATATTTTTTTCCATTACTATTTATCCTCCTCCCACTGCAATCACCATACTTTTTTTCATGTTCGTGAGCCCTTTTTAGTTTTGGCTTGATCCCTCCAGCCCCACGGCCCGCTCTTGGCTGTCAGCCTGCCCTCTATCTATGAGTCTGTCTCTATTTTGCTTGTTAGTTCAGTTTGTTCATTAGATTCCATACATAAATGAATTCACATGGTATTTGTCTTTCTCTGACTGGCTTATTTCACTTAGCATAATGTTCTCCAAGTCCATCCATACTGTTGCAAAGGGTAAAATTTTCTTTTCTTTTTTTCTGGCTGAATAGCATTCCATTGCATAAATGCCCCATTGTTGTTTTATGCACTCATCTACTGATAGACACTTGGGCTGCTTCCATATCTTGGAGGTTGTAAATAACACTGCAATGAACATAGGGGTGCTTATGTTCTTTCTAATTAGTGTTTTGGGTTCCTTTGGATATATTCCCGGAAGTGAGGTCACTGGATCAAAAGGCAGATCTATGTTTAATTTTTTGAAGTATCTCCATGCCTCCACAGTGGTCGCACCAATTTGCATTCCTACCAACAGTGCAAATGGGTTCCCCTTTCTCCACGTCCTCACCAGTACTTGTTTATTCATTTGTTGATGATAGCCAATCTGACAGGTATGAGATAATATCTCATTGTGGTTTTAACTTGCATTTCTATGATGATTAGTGATGTTGAGCATCTTTTCATATGTCTATTGACCATCTGTGTGTCCTCTTTGGAGAAGTGTCTCTTCATGTCCTTTGCCCATTTTTTAATTGGGCTGTTTGTTGTTTTTGGAGTTGAACTTTATAAGTTCTTTATCAGCTTTGGAAATTAACCCCTTATCAGATGTATTGGCAAATATGTTCTTCCATTACAGAGATTGTCTTTTTATTTTGTTGATGGTTCCCTTTGCTGTGCAAAAACTTTTTAGTTTGATGAAGTCCCATTTGTTTCTTTTTTCTTTTGTTTCCCTTGCTTGGGGAGAGATATCCAATAAAAATTTCTATGAGCAACGTTCGAGATTTTACTTCCTATATTTTCTTCTAGGAATTTTATGGTTTTGGGCCTAACAGTTAAGTCTTTAGTCCATTTTGAATTCTTGTGTGTGGCATAGGAAGGTGGTCTAGTTTCATTTTTTTGCATGTATCCATCCAATTTTCCCAGCACCATTTATTGAATAAACTATCTTTAGCCCATTGTACATGCTTGCTTCCTCTGTTGAATATTAATTGACTATAAAGGTGTGGGTTTATTTCTGGGCTCTCTGTTCTGTTCCATTGAGCTATGTGTCTGTTTTTATGCCAGTACCATGCTGTTTTGATTACTATGGACTTATAGTCTGATATTAGTAGGTAGTGTGATTCCTCCAACTTTGTTCTTCTCTCAAGATCACTGTTGCTATATGGGTCCTTTTGTGGTTCTATTTTTCTTCTCTTGAACCCTGATGAGCTTTTGTCCATGGCGAAGTAGTTCTTTCTGACTTCGGAAGCTAGGTCAAAAAGGCTATACAGCTTCTGCTGCTTCTCTAGTCACCTTTGCTGTTGGAATTAGCTATCATGATGTGCTACAGCGTAGTGAATAAGGTAGAGAGTAGTCAAAGCTATGGTGGGAGAAATATGGGCTTTGTCTTTATTGGACATGACTCACAAAATCTGTTCTTTAATTCTAACTTCGACAGGTAATTGTGTGACTTCAGCAGTTTCAGTTTCTTCATCAACAAAATGGATGCATTACATTAGATGAATTTTAAGCTTCCAGTTCTAATGTCCTATAATTTTATGACTTTCTAAATAACTCAGGGACATGTTGATGTTTAGCTCCAGGACGTTTATTTAAACCAACTGCAAGAAGAATGACGTCCTCAAGTTGTAGAAGACAGCGGTTCTGATAATAGTGAGTGAGGTTGATATTTTGTGTCTTTGAACTTAAGGCCTATTATTGACAAGCCTCTGATGTACTGAAGTTGAGCTTATTATACAGGAGCTTATCCCTCAGTTATAGCATTTTTGCTCTGGACAATTAATTTAGTCTGCAAAGATTCACTCACCTACAGCCTTTCTCTGAATGTCTTCTGATGGAAAATGAAGACTGTTTCTGTGTTATCTTTGCTTATTAGGTGGGAACACAAAACACAGGCATTGAACAAGGATATTTTCAAGAATGATAAATTAAAAAGTATGGAGATGTTTTAAAGGAATGCATAATTAACTTTTAAATCACTTCTTTAGATTCTGCCTACTATTCTGTACTTATTTCTGGCTACCTCATCTTTACAAATTATATGCACCTTTCTCATGTCTTGGTTTTAAAACTTTTGAGTTCTTTAGAACTTCTGGAAACTTCTTAAAACTTAAAACAATTTTTCAAGTTTTCCAAGAGTCCTATTTTATAGATTCCTTGAAGCTGACTTTTCTTGGCAAAATTTTCTTTATCCATATTCTTTCTCTAGTTTAAATTATTTGTATCCTTTCCCCATGGAACCCCAGATTTTCTATATAAATTATCCTGTGAAGCCAGAGCCCCTGAGGGAAAGAGAGATTTCCTTACATGTGGAAAAACCTGAATGTCCATATTTGCTTTGGATAATTTTTACTGTTTTTGAGAGGAGGTTGCACCATGTTGTACCGGTCTCATCTTTGTTCCCAAATCACTCTGGTGCTCCCACATGCTACCCACCCTGAATATTAACAATTTTAAAAATTCCATACTCACATTAGCCTCTTGTAGCAAACACAGAAATAAATTCTTTTTTCCTTCTACCCAGAAGAGTTTTGAGGCTTTGGGAAAATCACACAAGCACCTGATTTACTGTTAAATTAGTTTCAGAATTTACCCTTCTCTGCGGAATACTCCTAAGTGTTTCCTGAGAGGCCCACTTGCCACACTCTTATATTTGGTAAGTGAAGCTGGTAAGGGATCGGCGAGACTTTAAGGATCGTTGTTGGGATGAGTCATCTGGAAAAACTCTTTCTTAATTAAGAAATCTGAAAAGGATGAAAACATATAAGAACCATAAGATACTTTGGCTAAATAACCAAAGAAGTATTATCTTTTGTGTGTGGATTTCTCAATTACTCTAGGGCAATAGGACTCAAACTTTACAAGTGTCTGAATTACATGGAGGGTTTGATAAAACACAGATTGCTGGGTCCTACCCTCAGGTTTTCTGACTCAGTAGGTCTGGGTGAAGCCTAAGAATTTGCATTTCTGACAATTTCGTAAGTGATACTGATGTTGCTGGGGCAGAGAACCACACTTTAAGAATCACTGCATAACAGAGCCTGGATAATAAGGGCTCCTACTTAACGGATGATAAAGGGTTTTTTTTTTAGATACCACATATTAGTGATATGATACGGTACTTGTTTTTCTCTGCCTGACTTATTTTTCTTAACACCCTCAAGTCCTACTCATGTTGAAAGTTGCTAAGAGAATAGATCTTAAAAATTCTCATCATAAGAAAAAAAATTGTAAGTATACATGATAAGTAAAATTAACTAGACTTATTGTGGTGATTATTTCACAATATATAGACATATATTGAATCATTATGTTGTACACCTGAAACCAATGTAATAGTATATGTCAGTTATATCTCAATGAAGAGAGACATGTTTGGAAGTTTTGATGCTCATAATAACTTCAAAGACTTACTATGTTTGTGACTTAGTTCTGTTGTGGTTTCTGGTCTTTTGAGTAAACAGCTGGTGTCTCAGAATAAGCCAACATTTTGTGGCTGAAAACATCTCTTTTTTACAAAAAGAAGAGGTTCAGTGATTCAAACAGTAATTTATATTATTGTAATGCACCATGATGATGCAGAAGTTAATATCCAGAAAGCACGCAGATCTTAGGGTTCTATTGTCAAATTCAAAACCTTATATCACTGGGTATTGGATTTGTTCTACAGTCAGTGGCTATTTTGAAAAGCAAAACATGTGTCAAACATAACTATTGGCCTATGAATCCAGGTGTGGGAAATATCTTTTCTTAATTTCATTGAAATGATCCCAGAGCTGCCTCTGAGTCCTCCATCCCTTGGGAATGGCAGAGAGTTTAGTCTCAGGTAATTTTAAGTCCTACTGCGCTTCAGGCTGTGCATGAACTTCTGTGCTTTTAACGCCCTTCTGGACACTGGTCATCAGTAACCACCTAAATGTCCATCCAGTAGGCTGCTCTGTTACTTTGGTACCCAACTTGGCTTAATCATTTTGTGCCAGGTAATGATTTTTAAAATTACAATTTTGATATATAAGATTTAATACACAGAGGAAAATCATAACACCTATGTGTATTATGAAATATAAAAAGTAAAATAAACACCCATCAATAATTTCCCAATTAATAACTGAAACTTATTGTTACTGTTGTATTTATCTCTGTGTTCCCTCTCTATTCAATCCCCTTCCTTCCCCTACTCACCCTAAATTTTGATCATAGAATTCTGTTTGCTTATTATATCCATTAATATCTCATGGTAGCAATATTCCATTGGATACACTTTGAGATACACTGATATATTGCATTAAACCCATAACACCATATAGGGTTTTTTATTTTGTCTCTGATACATAAATAAAATTTGATACATCATATATATTCTAGAACAGGCAAAAATCTCCATGGAATACTAAAAAAAATCCTAGGAGTAATAGAAATTCTTACCCAAATCAGTTATTCTTTCTTGATATGTGATCATTGTGATCGGTTGCCATTTCCTTCCTTGTTCTAAGCTCATTCCCACTTTCTGATGCAGGGTGGTCCACTCTAATCCCAGAAGCATAGACTAACCATGAAAAAAGTGTAGGGATAGCTCTTGTCTAATGTACCAGCTGGGTTTAAAAATAAACTCTGGCTTCTCTGTAACGAACAGTGGTAACACTCCTTGCACAGTGATCCCAGCATGTCTATTTGTCTACCATGCCAGACAGGTCAGGTTGCCTCCGGGATCCACTTACGTACTGCACTGTCAGGGTTGTCTCCCTGGTAACATCAAGAACCAAGACATTCCAGAAAAATCCACAGTTTTTCTACCCTGTCTGGCACAGAATGTAATTGTTTTATATTTTACTGTCCTCAACTCAAAACCTTTTTCTTTGTCTTATTTCTCTTTGGCTTGGTTTTTGAATTCTCCTTCTTTAACTGATCAGATTGTTGGCTTATTTTGATGTTATGCCCAACATTTTGGTTCAACTTTTCCTTACAATTTGTCTCTAGAATTTTCTTTTCAGCTCCTTGCAAGTTAGCACTTGGGGAAGTAAAACCTCATCGATGATTTTCTTGAAACAAAAAGTTCGAGACTGAAACAACCCTCTCAGACTCAACTCATAAAGTCCACATAGCTAAGGAAGTGGGTTCCTATGTTGTTTTTTTCCCTACCCCGATAGGGTAGTTCAGAAACCCCGTGTTCTATCCAGCCGACTGACTGTGTTTTCCCACCTTGTCTTGTTTGCCAGACTCTGGACCTGTTCTAATTCTCCCCTTTCTTACATTTTGTGAGTTTTCCAGAATGCTCATTCTCAGACAGGGATTATCATCCCCTTTGCCCCCTGGCATTTGCTGCAGTGTCCTGCAGCAGTTTTCTGTGTATTTTAAAAATAATGTATAGGTCCTCCATTCCATTGTCTTTTAATAATGATGATCGATCAAACTAGGTGACATTGTACAAATTGCTTCCACAGTTCCTCATTTTTTAGTGCATTTCCTGAAATACACTCTCTTGAGTGAGCTCATCTCTCTGGAAAATCTGTGCTCTACACCATTGAATCTTCAAATACAACTTCGATGTAATTCTTTAGGCAGGATTAAGTGTGTCTGAAGCATACCACATGCTCTGCAGAACACACTGTGAATATCTCTTCCTGAAAGTGTTGGCTGCGGTCCTGCAAGGCAGACATTCCTCATAGATATCTCCAATATGGATGGGCCTTCACTGCCACCTTCCAATTCTTTATTTGACTCGAGTGAATTTCCTTTTCCCTTCTCCCTTAATTACTCACTATTTGACCCAAACCCTCTCTTTGACTCTCTGCTAACCATTGTAGTTGAATAAACTCGTGTCTTAGCTCATCATGAAATCTCATGACGAATCTTCAACCTCCTCCTGCTTCCATCTAGGACCTTAAAGAAAATATGTGCCCAACTTTTCCACCTATGCTTTGTGTGAAATACTGAGTTCTCCTCCATTTAAATTCACTTCATCCCATTGACTCCGCTTCCCCTGTCTTGTTAGGGATTTGTCCTGCTTGCCAGTCCCTCCCTCTGTTCCATTTAGGTCAGGCCTTAAGTGTAACCGCCTTAGAAAGACCTTTCTTGTTGTGAACATACAGTAACCCAGTGGGCACTCTCATCACCTCACCCTATTATACTGTGCCTCGTGGCAATGATCCTCCAGTGTGCTTTATTTATGTGTTATTTATTGACTCATTTTTTACTTCCTTGAGAGCAATGACCTTGTCTCTCTGGTTTATTTCTGAAGCCTCAGTGCCAGGAATAATGCTTGGAACATATTAGGGGTTCGATAAATATTGTCAAATCAAAGAATAATTGTATCCTTTGATATCTTTTACACACTATCTTTCAGCCTATACATATGCGCATTACTGGCTTGCCTTAAAAACAACAAAAGCAAACAAATAAAAGAAGAAAAAACCCTGAATTCTGACAGCAGTTGTCTAACCCGGGGATTATTGGCTCACCACTAGGCCACTTGTTTTTATAAAAGTTCGCTGGGAAGAGCCATGCAATTCATTTATGCATTGCCTCTGGCTGCTTTTTGCCCCACCCTGCAAGTTTCATCTTTGCTGTAGAGACCACATGCTCACAGCCTAAAATATTACTATTTGGCCTTTGCAGAAAATGTTTGTAGACTTCAGGACCTCACTCCTATTTTTAACATTCAGCATTCTCCACCGTGGTAGTATACCTCAATTTCCTGTGTTTTGTCAAATCTCACTTCCTCTTTATCTCCCTTTAGCCTGATTCCATCTTTAGCACTATACCACACTGCTTTCTCTAAGGTCAGAAATGGCGCCCTAACTGCAAAATCCGGATATTTGTCAGTCTATATTTTCGAGCTACCATTTTCCATCTGACTCTCTTAAAGGTCTCTACTCCTTTGGCTTCCATGACCTTCACCTTCCTGACTCTATCTTTTCTTTTTCTTAAAAGGTGATTCTTCAGGTTGCCCCTTTAGAATTTGTATATCCCAGGATTCTGTCCGCAGTCAAAGTTCTCAAACTGCATACATTTTCTACGTCAACTCCTTCTCACTCTGATCAGTTTCAATTGCACTGCTGAAGTTCAGGACATATCATTTCTCCACTTGACCTCGGCAGCAGCCTCCTGACTGACCTGCCTGCACTCGACCTTTCCCCATCCAAACACCTTCTAGCCAGCTGCCAGAATGTCAGTTTAAGGCCGTGGTTCCCAAACATTACTGAGCATCAGAGTCGCCTGCAAGGCTTATTAAAAGACAGATTGCTAAGCCCCACTCTTCGAGTTTTCACCTAGTGAGTCCCCTGTAGGATGTGAGAATTTGCATTTTAATGTTCCTGGGTGATGCTGATGCCAACGTTCTGGGCTGCGCATTGAAAAAGACCGGTTTAAAAAACTTTCTATCACCACTCGTCCCTTTCTTAAAACCATGCAGTGGTCTCCCATAGCCTACAGGATTAACCCTACATCTCCTATTATGTCACATGTATAGCGCTGTCCAAGACCCCGTACTTCACCAGGATTCTCTCTGCTGTTCCCTGAGCCCCACTTGATTTCCCTGTAACCTCCAACTGCCTTATCTAGGCAAGCACCGTTGCCGTTTCAACCTACGGTACCTTTGCTCGTGCCTATCACCCCCCGACCCCCTTCACCTACCTTTCTTCTCCTCACTCTTTAAAGAGGTATTTCAAGTGCTGTTTCCCTTTCCAAGATTCCACAACAGTCAGGACACATGTCTTTCACTACATAGTTTCTCTGTCAGCTCTCTACTTACTGTACTGTTTTATCAATACTTATTTGTGTTTAATTTGTATCCCCTAAACTGTAAGGCCCTATCAGGGTACTTGCAATGTATAGTTCTTTTTCTCAGTCTCTCTTCCACCACAAAATAAAAGCTTGTTTTATTGCATAAACTTAGAAATGTATTTTCCACTGAGGGTGAGAGCACAGGAGAATTAGTTCTCCCATACATCACCAATCGTGCTGTAACTGGCCCCATCTTTTCAGAAAGCTCCTTGGCAGAATCCAGGAAGAGCCAAAAAAAAAAAATTCCTTCATATTCTTGAACTTAGTCATCACAGTTCTGGGAATCTAATAAAAGAAAACAATTCAAAATATGCATAGGGATTCATGTCACACATTACTTCTTATAATAGCAAAACAATGGAAAATACTGAGTGTTCAAAGCTAGGGAGTGATTAACTAAGATGCATCTAATTGATGAAAATTGCATATTTAGATGATTTCAAAACACATATAGCAAGCATAAGATTATTTTTATTATAATGTTAAGTAAAAATAAGCATTACATGCCAATATAAATTATAATTCCAATTATGTAACATTTAAAAAAGGTTTGAAAGGAAATGCACTTACATTCTAAGTTAGGATGACATCTTATGATATGACTTGATAATATGGTTACATGTTTTTAAAAGATTTTATTTATTTTTAGAGAGAGGAAGAGAGGGAAAGACACATCTATGTGTCAGAGGAACATGGATCAGCTGCCTCTCACACGCCCCCAACCGGCACCTGGCCTGCAACCCAGGCACGTGCCCTGACTGGGAATCAAACCGGGGACCTTTGGATTTGCAGTAAGGCACCCATCCCACCGATTCACACATGTCAGGGCTAATATGGTTACATTTTAGAATAAACAAATATAAAATTTTATTTTAAACATCTATGCTGTAAGCAGTTTTCCTTTTAGAATTAAAAGGACATGTCAGTCATGGTTACATAGACAATGCTCAATTGAGCCTTCGATAGAGAGCTTTTCTTGTATCTTTTCTCTGTTACTATAGAATATAATTTTAAGAATTCAAAAATATCAAGAACCATAGTTGAATAATATATAAACAAAATGTAGCCTAAGTTTCATGCAACAATTAAAGGCAAAATGACTTTTATGAGAAAAAGAAGCTGAATATAACATGAAGATACCAAGTTACAAACCAGCCCAGGAGTTAAAGGTGCATAAATGCACCCAAACAGCTGTGGCAAAGATTACGCGTTCCTATGGAGTCAGTACATGCGGTGGTTTGAGTTCCCACTGTAACACCGCACTCTGGATTTGAATCCAACTTTGTCCCTTACTAATTAAGCAACTTAGTGCAAATTTTTAACTTCTCTGAGTCTTTTTTTCTCACCTGGAAAATAAGGACAGTCATCTTTGCTTAGGGCAAGGATGCTGACACTTACCCATAGCCAACCCCCTGGTCTTCCAGCTCAACTCCCTCCACACTGCACATGCTCCTTCTCTCTATGACACACACCCCTTTCCTATCAGCCTATCTCTCATTCTAGAGGCTCTATCCTACCCTCACTTTCTCTGCCCTTCTTTAGTCAGGTTAGAGTAAGATGAATCCGGTCCTGGTTACTTGGACTGAGAAAAATACCAGAATATCTTCTGAGAAAAGTTCTGCTCCCCTACTCGCCCCCACCCCCAAACCCCACTTCAAAATATATTCATGGACAAAAGTGCTTGTCTTCTTTACTTGTTATGGTCCTTCCCAAGACTGATGTCTACATTGCTCCTTTCATGTGGCCCAAAGGGACAGATCACTGACCCACAGGGAGCCTGAGCCTTTGATGACATCACCAGCCTAACAAACTTCTTTTATATAAGATGATACCTATGCTTATTGTTTCAGTCAGTTTTAGTTGGCTGTTCTAAGGTTTGCAGCTGAAGCCACCCAGTGTTTTATATTAAGTAAGTTAATATGGCTGAAGTGCTTAGCAAGGAAGTGGAGGATAGTGGTTAAGAACAGAGATATTGGAGCCAGACTGAGTCTTCATCTAGCGCGAGCCACGTGGCTTTGGAGAACTGCCTCAAGTCTCTGTGCCTTGATTTTCTCATCTGTAAAATGGAGGTGATAATAATAGCACCTACCTCATCGGGCTCGTGTAAGAAATAAGGGAAACATGTAAAACACCTACGAAAATGAAAAAGGACTCTTGAACATGGACAACAGTGTGGTGACTGCATGGGTGGGGAAAGGGGGTACACGGGGACTAAATGGTAATGGAAAAAATTACAATTAAGATTAAATTTAAAAAAGAAAATGGCATATATAAAAATTCTATATTAGGAATTAAATGTTGGTAGTGGTATAATAAGTTTTCAATAAATGGTAGATGTGCTGTTATAGAACTGTGCCTGGTAGCGACCTTAAACACCATCTAGCCACTTTATAAACAAGCTGCAGTGGACAATTTCAGGTTAAACAATCAAGTCACCTAATTTTCAATTCAGAGCACTTTCTCCCATACTACTATATTGCCATCTTTTCAGCAATCTTGTAGCAGTATTTATCACTTTTTAGTGATAAATCATCATAAGTTTTATGTTTTAATATGTGATACAGATGTAGATTTAATGGGTGAACATAAAAATGTCTCTGTATTTAGTTTGGGTAATTTGGACTTTTTAATTAGACACATTATATTACTGAAATGTTTATGTAATTTATGTATTTTTAAAAATAAGGGGCTACTGAATTGTATAAAAGGTTTTATGTCATAAAGTACATAGAATGAATTTAGCTGAATATGTAATAAATTTGGGGTGATTTCTCTGACGCTTTCTCTCTTTAGGTGTCATGTGATTCATATCTTGAGCATCCTATGCCCTATAAATATCTGCAGAATCTAAATTTTTAAAAGTAACCCTGGCTGATGTGGCTCAGTGGATTGAGTGCCAGCCTATGAACCACAGCATGGCTGGTTCGATTCCCAGTCAGGGCACGTGCCTAGGTTGCAGCCCGGGTCCCCAGTTGGGGGCACATGAGAAGCAACCACACATTGATGCTTCTCCCCCTCTCTTTCTCCCTCCTTTATTCTCTCTGAAAATAAATAAATAAAATCCTTTTTTAAAAAGTTGCAAAACCACTATCATATTTCATGTGGCAACTTCTGGTGCTCTTTAATGCTCAAGATGGAACGGGAGTACTGAGTGTTGTTCACCCCTCCAACTACGAGAGGGAGAATCTTCTGCATGAATGTTTGGTAGGCCAGAGCATCTACAAACAACCATGTCTTAGTCTTCACATCTAGAAAGATGGATGGTAAAATCCATAAACCACTAGTGAATAAATGCATAAACCAATCATTTCTACCTGTTTTTATTAAGCAACTTTATAGTATTGAAAAGACAGAAAATGTTCTTGATCTCACAACTTACTAGTTACAAGATATGGTAAGTGCTGTGGAGACAATAAAAACAAAGAGATGTGTTAGAGGATGACTATTTGCAAGTATTTGGCAACTTTAGGTGAAGTGATCGGGGAAACTCTGATGATAAGACATTTGATTAGAGATAAGAAGCAGCCAATCTGTGGTTTTCTGGGGATATTGCAGTAATTTGGAAAACAATATGTTCAAAAGCCTGAAAGCAGAAGCTTACTTGGAGTGACCAAACAAACAGAAAACAAAGCTAAACAAAAAGAAGGCTGACATTATTGAAATGACATTAATAACGAACGAAACAGTAGACAGTGAGGTTGGCAAGGGAGCCAGGGGCCAGGTCATGTAGACCCTCATAGAACATGAAAGGGACTTTGGATTTTTCTTTAAAAACAATGGGAAAGCATCAGAGTCTTATTCATGCAATAAATGAATAATCATATATGAGGTGTTGGGTGCTTATAATTTAAGCACTGTTCTAATACTTTACATGGATTAACTTATATAATGCTTATAGCAACCTTTTGAGGAAACTGGTGAACAGGTATGTTGAGTAATTTCCCCAAATCTATACAGCTAAGTAAGAGTGCCAGGAATTGCAGCTGGGAAGTCTGGTTTCATAGCCTTGCAGACTCCCTTAAACTTATAGCTTCCTTTTTATGATGGTGTAAATGTAATATGCTAAGGAAGTTGGAGGACATAATTTGTTTCTCCTCCTCAAATGTGAGCACAGCCTTATATCCTTTGTGATTTAATTCAGTCTAACAATAACTCATGGGTGTCATACTCAGCACATGGTACTCGCTGATTGCCTAGGGTACAGAAATAGAGAAGATAATGATTTTTTCCCCTCAAGGAACTAACAGTCAAGAAAAGGGGACAAGTAAGTATATAAATGTCTACAATGCAAGCAAGTCTCTCTGGTACGTAATATGAGTGCTCTCTAATATTCAGTCATCCTCTCTTCCGTAGGCCCATTTGCATTAAATTGGACGCTGTGACTAATTCTGTCCATGGGTTTTGAGCATGGGAACCCCCAACACAGCCCTCAGCTTCTTCTACCCTTTTGTAGTGATTGAGAAGACCTCACGTTACCATGGTAGAGACATAAGTTGAAAGCAGCTGGTGACAAATGAACTTATTTCATGGAGAATAAATATCCGGGGAAGTTACCAGAGTCAGGTTTTTTGTAAGCAACAGATAAACAGGTTGGGATAACTGCTGAGACCTTAGGCTCTATTTGTTACCACCACAAAGCATAGGTTATCCTGTGTTTTCTGCTTTAAACAAACCATATGTGAACTACTCTGAGAAACAAGAGAAGAAAAACAATTAATTCTTACTGGTAAATTCAAGATGGCTGCACAGAAGCAGCGAGACTTTAACTGTGTATAAAACAGGAGGATTTCAACAGTCAGAAATATTAGGAGATGGAGGGGAATAGGGGTCAAGGAGGAAGGATATCGTAGGAAAATATATAAATTGAATAATGACAGTATTCTGTGAAAGGAAAAATACATTTGAAAGGCAGAAAAAGCTATGTTTCTAAAATATCTGGTAGTTACTTAATAAAATAGTTGGCAGGTGAAAGGTAATGATAGAGAGAGGTGAGTGAAAAGATAGATTAGGGACCACTTCTTTATAGTTTTGATAAACCCAAGGTCCTTGGACTTGATTGTGTACAACCTGGGAGAACTATTAAAAGATTTTGATAGAGAAGACATTTACTGATAACTAAGAAAAGATATGTATTGAATAGACTGCACTAATTATGATAAAGTCCCTGCCCTGTGTTGGTTGCAAACTACAATCAGAGATATTAACATTGTTTTAAAATGGTTTGCTTAGGTGACATTAAATGTAAACCTCATAAGAACAAATAGTTTCAGAGATACTGAGGCAACCTCAAAGATGTTACATTTGCTCTTAGTCTTTGGTGCTCACAGGTAGTTAAGACTTGAGATAGGTAGTGAGAAGGAAGAGGTGGAGGGGAAAGACTTAAGTGAGCTGAGTTGGGCTGTGTGATGCATGCAGCCTGGACCTAGGAAGAGAATTCGGGCAGCAGTGTACCAAGGGTTCTAGCAATTGCCTGGGGGAGAAAATAGGGGCTGAACTGGAACAGTAGTAACATGGGCATAGATTGCACGGGTCGAGAGACCTTAGATGAGTCCAGGTGTCTAGTTTGGGCTACTGAATTAATGAAGCATATAATTAGTTGCTATTAGTGAGAATGAAGAAATAGCATGTTTAAAGCATCAGAAAGGATCACCTGGCTGGTTTCAGCCTAGGTTGTAGCATGACTGGTGGAACCACTGAACTCGAATGAGAAAACAGCCTTGCGTCTAACAATAATGCTTGTCTGCGTTGAATCCTCTTCTGACACATAAAAGATCTTAAGACAAAAATAACCCTCCGGAGAAGAGTACTCCTGTTCTTGAGACTAGGATGTGAAAAGTAAAGGGTAGAAAGTTATTTATTTTATAATATTTGCAAATTTTTATGGGTATAAATTTCATCATTGTGAAATAAATATATAACACTATTTTTTCAATTGTTCATAGGTGCTGATTAATGAATAAAATACAAATCAGTAAAAAATAATACTGGATACTTATTAACTATTTGTCCTCATTGTAATTCCTTAATCACCTGACAATAAAAGTACAACTATTACCAGGATCAGAGTCTGTAAGTTTTGATATTAAAATAAAAGCTTACCCATGGAAAGGTTGAGAACTTCTGTTCTTGTTTCCTGGAGCAATACTTATTATCTCTGGTGCATAAAGTTATGTGTCTGAAGGAATTTGAAATTAATAAAACAAATTTATTCACTGACATTGAATATAAAGGAAAAGGGTCAGAGGTGGAAATAGGCTTGTTTTGGCATAATTTGTAATATAAAACTTACATACTTAGACAAGAGAACTGTTACCAGGAGCTCCCAGAAGATCAGGTATTGGTCATATGAGGCCTGTCCAGAAAATACCCAGCTATATATGAAAAATAGAGACATTTATTGAAAAAGATATAAGAAATATTGTTCATAGGACTATGATGTCTCAGTCCCCTTCAAAATAGGCACCTTGGGACCTCAAAACAGCTCTCCCAATCGTCGTAGCTGCCCATCATATTTTCCTGAATCTCACTGATGGTCTGAAATCTCTTCCCTTTCAAAGGTGATTTTAGTTTTGAGAAAAGCCAGAAGTCACAGGATGTCAGACCTGGGCTGATTTGATATTTAGACAAAAATCTCTTCACGAGATGTGATGCATGAGTGAGCGCAGTGTTGGGGAGAAGTTGCCAATCACCAGTCGCCCATAGCTGCAGCCTTCTGTATCACCTGAATAGTTTCCAAGGAGCAATGTTCAAGGTTAATATCAAATTTGATGCAGACTCGTTGCTGTACTCGCTTAGTCATTTTGAATGTGACAGCCACACAGTACACATGCCCACTCAGTGATGTCTGCCACCCCCACTGACTAGTAAGGTGAAACCGTCATTGTTCACACACGTGCATTCCAGTCCATTCTCCTTGGTTGGCAGGTTACGCCAACGTCACTGCAAACTGGTCTTGTTATATTAACAATGGCTAGATTTTTTCTGTACAGACAATGTAGAGCCTAGTAAGTTCTAAAGTTTCCAGTTCTCTGTGTGTGTGTATGTGTGTGTGTGTGCATGCACACACACATTGGGAGAGTGGTGGTGGTGGCAGGAGGATGACGGGGGATGTACAAATGCTACAGTAGCCTTCCCAGCGTGCACCTCTTAGAGAAACAGGAAGTGTGCCAGCTGTTAACATTAATTTCAAGTTCTTCATTTGAAACCTGTGGATTCCACCTTCATTTTGATTGCGAAAGCATCTGTTGCAAACTATATTGAAAGTGGTCCATTATTTTCTTCCCTGCACGAGAACTTTGATCCTTTGTGAGAAGTTCATTTACTATAAATACGGTATAACTTGGCTGAAAGCATTTCGTTCAACTTAAATACCAAACCTTTTATTGTTACTTCACAGAAAAGTCTAGGACGGTTTAGATAAATGTTTTCCTAATAAATTGTGTGGGGAATCTGTAAGTGCTAGCGGAAACACCTAAAATAAGCAATTAGTGGAGTCGCTCTTTGTTAAAAATGACATGTCCCTGGAAGTCAGCTGTTACTATCAACGTAAAGGTTTTCCTACTACTGGTGCCCTTCACTCTTGACTTCGAAATCAGTTAACACCAAGTACCTGCTGATTTCATTTTGCTGAAGTTTCTTTGTTAACATCTCCAGATATTGTATAAGGCTTTCCATTGGCATGAAAATTTAATTAAGTATAGTCAGTTTGCCTTTGATTTGAATTTGATGATTTGAATCACAACTG